>VZQC01008936.1:38331-94394 GCA_009823505.1 Rhizomys pruinosus
TTTGTGAGTTCAAGGCCAGCCTGGTCTACAGAGTGAGTTCCAGGACAGCTGGGGCTACAGGGAGACCCTGTCTCAAAAAGACCAAAAAAAAAAAAGTTCATGAATTTCTATTAGAAGTTAGTGTGACCAATGGACACAGAGCATCTCATAACCAGCCCTTCTTTAAGGAGCTGAAACTTTTCTTCAGGGTCCAGTCTGAGATTACTTCTTGGGGTGAATTTAATTGCCAAGTAGGCATTTCCTCTTTCTAATTGGAAATCTGAAATAAATACAACCCATATTTTTATGTGATTCCATTTTCAAACTTCTGGTGAATAATTATTTTTCTAAATTTCAGCCACTTTGAACCTTTACATTGATTAATATCTACTTTTTCAAACTATAAAATCAACTTAAGACTCAAGATAAAATAAATGTCTTATTAAATCAAATATGAAAAAAGTAATTGTAAAAGCATAAGAATGGACAGGTTCCTAATTATATGGTTTTATTCCTCCTTAAGTAATTCATAAGTGGATCATTAAAACACATTTGAATTTTTACTATTAATAATTAAGGTCCATTACACACAGCTGATTGATTTTTGACAAAAAATGTCATGAACTCAAAGTTGGGAAAAATAGTATTTAAATTTTGTTTATTTCTCTTTGTATTTGGTGCATGAGGTTTTTAGCTACATGGTTATAAGTGCACTTATGTGGTACAATGCCCTGTCATTGCCTGGAGCTGGAGTTACTGATGGTATTTATCCACCACGTGGGTGCTGGGAACAAAGTCCAATCCTCTATAAGAGCAGCGCCTGCTCTTAACTGCTAAGCCATTACTCCAGTCCCTAGAACAGTATTTAATACATTATATAAAATCTTTACATCTACTTGCAGAAGAATAGGCTGCTAACTCTCACCATGGATGAAAAAATATTTAAAGGTAAGAAAAAAATCATTTGAGGAAAACTGAAAATGCTATGATAATGACATTGGTCTGGAAACTGTATACTTTTGGATTAGACTCAAAATCACAGGAAATAAAAAAAATAAAAGAAAGCAAACGGAATGACAGCACATCTAAACTTTCTCTATAGCAATGGAATGTCAACACAGACAAGAGACAAACCTCAGACTGGGAGAAAATATTGGCAAAATGTATATATGAACAGAATAGATATCCAGAATGTATAAGGAACACAAAAACTGAACAGCAAAACTATAGACAAAACAAGTTCAAATGAGCAATAGATCTAAATAGACATTTCTCTAACACATGTCCAAAGAGTACATGATCAAATGGTCCACAGTACCATCATCAGGATAAACCATAGGAAGTCACATTTATCTCTCTTATCAAGATGGGTATCAACAAAAACCACAAGTGGTAGGAAAAAAAAAAAAAATTCCCATGAACTCTTGGTTGGATTGTAAATTATTACAGTCATGAATGAAGTGTTGTGGAGATTCCTCAAAAGTTAAAAATGGGACATAAATAAAATGGATTTATATACCCATGGAAATGGAATAAATGTCAGTGATATGTGCACCCTCCAGTTTACCACAGAATAAAGAACTGCTGCCACGCTTGGTGACCATTAGCAGATGAATGAGCAGGAAAACCAGGTATATATGCACAGTGGGGCATGCTGGAAGGATTTGGACAATTTTTGCTAGTTCTATCACATAATTCCTTCTCTCTGTTTCTCCCTCTTCCTGTCCTGCATCCTTTCTCCGTCTCTCTTCCTGCTTCTTTCTCTTATCTCCTCATTCCTACATCCATTCTCAAACACAGTGGGGACTCATGTCATAGATCATCTACAGGAACTGACATTCATTCTCAGTTTTTCCATTTTAAAATGTCTAAACAGGTGGGAATTATTATTTAGAATTCAACTCCCTTCTTTAACACCGTATTTTTTCTCAGTATTTTTTTTTTTTATCTAAAGGAGACCCAAAGTGCCTTAACTGAGCATAGCAGACATGGGGGCCACTCACATTTTAATAGTGTAGCTTTGTCTGGAGTTGATCCATACTAATGACAACTCCTGGAGCCGTTGCCCAGTTTTCTCTTCCCAGTTGTGTCAAGATGAGGCCCTTTTCTTATGTTGCTTGATGGCTGGGGCGCTTTCATTCTTGACTTTCAATTTCAGATTTGATATAGGCTTCAAACCAATGGTTTAGAAATTCCTATTCTCCTTAAGCTTTCAAACATTGAACCAGACAGTGGATTCCTTTTCCTAATACAGTACCTCAGACACTACCAGGCAACATTCATTGATGATTTGAAGTTTTTCTCCCTGGTATCATTTCTACAGTCCATGTGTTCAGTGCTGGGTTCCCCACTGCAAGCTTAGCAGTGAGTGATCCACACTGATGTCCATGCTTGTCATCCATATTCTCAGAATCCTACTCAAATAAGCCATGAGTCTTGGTTGTGTATTGTTTCCTCACAGATGATGGACAGCTTTGGAGGTACAGAGTTATAAAGCCAATTATTTTTTCTTAAAAATTTATGATCAGTGTTCTTGACTCAAGCTTTGATTATTCTACTAGAGAGTTTTTATGTATATTTATGGACTAATTTTATTAATTTAAGTGAGCTGTTGTATTTTGAAATGTTCTTTGTTATTTTTAACTCTAATTATGAAACATTAGCAAGGTTCTTATGTTATTCTAAAATCTTCCAGGCCTGGGTGAGCCTTTCCTGTCCACAAATGCAAGAATACTAGTTGTGGGAAATGGTAGGAATTAGTCTTTGTTGATTTTCACCTCTGTGTTCTCTCTGTGTGGGAATATTTTGAATCAGACATTGAGCTATGAATGTTTTACTAATGGCCCCATTATTTTTCTTTATTTTATTATTTTCTGTGTTGGGTGAGTACTGGTAGAGTCTGATTTCTCAGCAGCAGGTTTAATTTTGTTTTTCAAAGTTTCTATTTAGTCTTCATTTTCTCCTATATTTTTTCAGTTGCACAAAGCTTTTCCTGGAGTGTGTGTGTGTGTGTTTGTGTGTGTGAGTGTGTGTATGTGTCTGTATGTATGTGTGTGCATGCGTGCACACGTGTGTGTGTGTATGTGTGTATACACCATGCACAGAAGTTACTTGATAGCTTTCAAGAGTTGATTCTGTCCTTCCTACTTGTTGCAGTAGAGTCTTTCTTGTCTTTTCTGCTGCAGTTCTGCATGTTCCACCCATCTGATAATAACCACCCAAAGTAATTCTCCTGTTTTCACATCCAGATTTGTACAGGAGGGCTGATTCCAGATGCACTACTGCATTCGGCTTTCTACATCTGTTCAAGGCATGTAACCTCAGTCTTCAGGCTTTTGCAGTTAATGCTGTTACTTATTGAACCATCCTACTGACCCGCCTATTACTTCACATAAATGGATGTGCTGCTTATCTCGGAAGTTGATTATATATTTGAAGTTCATGTTTTATTTTCTGTTTTGCTTATAATCTTCGAGATTCTTTTCAATACTTTTTTTTTTCCCTTTGGTCCCTTTTGCCTTAACAGATTTATCCAGATGTCTAGAGATCACCTCCTGTCTGTTCCTAATTAAATATGAGGCACTAAATAACAGATTGGAAGAGTTCCCTATTTGGTACAGAGGAGGTGACTAAGGAGGAGCTCAGGTGTGTCACTAATTTTTCCATAGTTAAAATTCCCTTCTTCACAGAGGGAGGCCAGTCCTTACTGTGTCTAGGGATTGTGAGCTTGAGTGTCTCTGATCTGAGTGCGGCAAATACACATGTATGTAGCACATCACAATTATGTACGTGGACTTTTTTAATTGTTCAGCATGTGGACCTTCACCACTCAGCACGTGGGCTGTCATTCTTGAGCACGTGGACACTCACTATTCACCATGTGGACCTTAAAATTGCACTATGCGAGCCTTTACCAAGGAGACCTCATCAGAACATCCCTGGGTCCAACAGAGCTTACTGTTTACACTTTCAAATTATTTCCACTTTCTCTCAGTGAAAATAGAATTCCAAAATTTTGGTTAAGTGTTTAAGTGTTCATGTGTGAATGCTAAAGAGCCTACTAAAGTGAACATTGAAGAATCCACCCATGTAACTACATGTTTCTAAAAGCACACTCACTCTTTCTGATCAAGTAACATTCACTTGGCAATAGCACATGCCCTTACTTCCTCCATTGGCTCCTCTAGAGTGGGCTCAGTCCATCTTACTGCTCATCTCTGGTCACTTCTGAGTAAAGTTAATCTTTTCTCAAATGATTGGCTGTCCCTTTCTCTTTGCTTTATGAATTACATTTCCTGAATATTTTTTAGTTAATCATTTTAGCATGCACTCTCTCACCATCTCTCTCACCATATCTCTCTCCCTCTCTGTCTTCTACTCTCTCCTCTCTCCCTTCCCACCCCAACATCACACACACACACACACACACACACACACACACACACACATTCATTGCATCAGCGTTGTCATGTGCATTTCTATAAATGTGAGATATTTTCTTCATAAAGAAGTACGAGCACATCCATTTATCATTTTTCTTCGAAAATTTATATTGAAATTTATCTATAAACTATGCAAGGAGTTTTATCTCATTGTAAGATATATTCTTATAGTACTCTCTTTTTACCACATTATATTGAATTCTACATTTGTTCTCTCTCTGTTACTATACTAGTACCCATGTACTAACCATAGGACTAAGGACTTTTAGGAGATGCCTACATCTTTTCTTATATTTGATTTTAATTCACAGTAAATTAATTGGAACAGAGTAGATGTACATTATAGACATGATAAACCTCAGTTAACTACTGTAAAATGTTTCTAAAATATACGTTATGTTTATACATATTATGGCATATCAAATTTGAATAATGTATTCTAATAAGCTTGTCGTGGGAAGCGGTTTATCATTTGAGTCACTTCTTCCATACTTTCTTTTTTATGAGGGACCCAAAACTAACAAATCTTTATCAAAAACCTCCAATGAATCATTTATCATCACATTGGTTTTTCTCACTGGAAGTATTTTCTTTAGAAAAGCTTTATCTTCTGGACTAGAATAAACAGGACCTTTCATTTTGTTTTAAAGATTTTATGTAAAATAAAGAAAATATTGTGTGTCTGCAATCAGTGAAAAGATTGAAATGACATGGTAGAAAAGGTAAAATGTCGCCTTTACAGACATTTCAAACTCAATATTATTGAATATGATGGTGATATATAATATTTATGTAATCATAAAAATATAATGTGGATTACAAATTCAAAATACATTCATAGAATTTGAAGAAGAAAAATACAAACTACCAGTCTTTTGTTACAATATTGTAATAAAGATGATAATAACTTCCTATGAATACTTTTTCAAACTAAAGAATTGTTCTTGAATGTAGTGCCATTAGAGGGATTTTATTAAACATATCTAGAGATACATAACTAGGAAACACTACAGTTGTAGTTATAGGTTGTTTCATTATAGGTTGTAAATAGCAGTAAAACCCCACAACTTTATTTTTCCTAAGGGGAAAGGTAGACAAAAGTCAGAACTGTTTCTCATTAAGGTTTGAGGTTTGCTTATTAAAAGCGATACTTTTCAAGAGACAATGAATACTGTTTTGTGAAGGCCAACAGCAAGTCATGAGGAAGTCTGCGCTCTTACACTCATTTAGATTTCTTTTGCTTATTAGAAGCAGAGTGATGGGGAGAAGAAAGGTAATTCTATAAACAGTTTTTAATGTTTACTGAGTTACATTTTCAGATCTCACTTGCAAAATTATAGTCAATATTTATACTTATAAATAATATGCATTTGTACCCAGTTAATTGTACTGTGAAAATATTAGTAAAGGAAAAAGCAGAAAATGAATTTTTTTATGATTTTCCTTTTTTTTTTTTTTGGTTTAACATGGAAATTCCATTTTTTCTCCAACTTGTATTGCATATATATATATATATATATATAAATTTATACATATATAAATATATATACATACATACATACATATCACCTGAATTGGATGATTTTCTTTCTTTTTTCTTTCTTTTTTCTTTTTTTAATTTTTTTTTCAATATTTTTAATAATAAGTAACGAGTAATGAGTACAAGCATCCTTCATGTAAAACCAGTTTGCAAGTAGCTATGCCCAAACTTATACAGCCCAAGGCCCCCATTGTCCAGCTGGAGGGGCTTGCATGTACAATCATGTTGATCAGAGTCCAGTCTATATTTTTGTAGTTTTGTAATTCACCCCAATCGCAGCCCTTACATTCTACCACGCCCCCTCTTCCAAAGATTGTTTCCTAGGCTTTAGAAAAGCAAAGCAGTCTACTTTCTCTGGAGATGCCATTTTGGACTCTGATCAGCTCAGGCTGTTTCTCTTTATGGGTTGGCAGTTTATCCAGAAATAGCCTTTTACTCCTACTAATGAAGCACAAGCAATTAGATATACAGGCATTTAAACAGTATTAATTATTACGGTAGGTTACATTGGTATAGACACAGATGTTTGGATGGTATGGTAATCCATGAACTATAGCTTTTCTGTAAAAGATGACAAAGTCTTATTGTGGCTTATAACATCTCCTAACCACTAGGGGAAGTAAGCTTGTGGCACCAGCAGTGAATTATTCCTCCAAGGAGAGAGCTAATAGCCATTTAGATTTGGGATATAGGGACATTTCGCTGCCACAGCTGCACAGTATTTCCCGGCAGGTGAGGTGTAACAGGTGCTGATGGAGGAGTCTTGCTTGACTCAAGGAGACCAATATTTGCTTTATTGATTGTAGTTTTTTCCAATCACAGTTCATTATTCTCCTTACTGTATAAAAACATATATGACATACCTATTTATTTTCCACCTAAAACCAAGAAAAAGCAGTGGAAACTTCATGAGTTGCATAAAATCTTTCAAATGTCAGTTTGTAAAGAAATATGTTCTGCTCATTGTCTTTTAAGTTGTTAAGTAAATGCTGAAGCACATTTATACACATTAAGTATGCATTCACAAAGGCCTGGATTTACTTACCATTCTGTAATCCTTATTCATATGGAAAGCTCATCAAGCATAGACACCACATTTTTAAACTTTCTGCTAACTTGAAAAAGTAAGTAAAAAAATTAATAGAAATCATTATCATATAATAGAATACTATAAAAGAAGTCCACTAATCAAAAGAAAAATAGCTACATTTTAAGCAGTTATTTTTATTGAAAAGTATAATCAAAGAGAAAACATAGAAGATGGTGGGGCCTGATAAATAAATCCATTAAGGCTGAGCTGTAAGAGAGCTGACTTCTTTCCCCCAACAATTTAGAATGTGGGAAGGAGACAGGAGCTGCCTCCACTTGCCATTTGGACATCTGGCACCTAATCCCTCCCCCGCAAGGGTAGCTTGAAATGCAGCCTTGCTAAATTTATCTCTCCTGAGGCACATGCACCTTTAGTCTCTGTAGCCAAATGGTGCATCTGCCATTAAAGCTGACTCCCGGGATCACTGGCTGCTTCATGGACCCATCTCTGCTTCCTCCTGCCCCCACCTCCACCCCAGCCTTGTTGAGGACCCAGGCAGTTGCACTCTGGCCAAGAGCAGCAGCCACTACAAGGATCACAGAGGCTGGTGACCCTGGGGCGAAGGAACCCCGCGGCTGAGGATATCACAGAATATAATTTTCAAGTCCAAGTTGATAAGGAATTAATTGTTGATAACATGTTTTATCTACTGTTGAGCTTAAAATACTATTATATCTACAGATACATGCATAACTCAGTCAAATAACATTTTACTGAAAACAACATTATAGTACTTTCAATTATTTTTAGCATGTGAATTATCAAAAATACAGTAGAGTTCCCTTATTTATAGGACTCTTATTCAGTAATTCTGGAAACCCTGAATAATATCAATGTCATTATACAACTTTTAATCTTCTTAAACAAATCCTATGTATCCTAGTTGTATTTCATAGTCAGTTATGAGAACAAAACTCAAGAATGTCATCTGTTTTTTCTATGGATAACCTCACCAGACACACAGTGACCCCACTCTGGACATGTAGAAAATTTTACTCTGCTATTCAGAGTAGTGTGTAATTTAATGTCATGAACTATTAACTTGTGGATTTTTAGTTTATTTTAAAGTTGATGTTGAGCATAGGTAACTGCATCCTAAAAGCTACACATGTAAAGGAAAAATATCAAACTCATGCAAGACTGCTGGAACTACAAATACTCAGGGCTTTTGTAAAATTATATATAACTAGAAAAAATGTACAGTATCAGAAATTGAAAAAAATGTTGGCATTATGTGGCTGATGACAATGCTGAATTGAAACCATGCTTGAGGATGATCATCAGCTCAAGATTTTAATGCAGATTCTGTCTGCATTACATTATTTCACTCCATTATCCTTAATATGATTCAATTCTCTGATAGTTTTGTAGATTTAAATTGCTGTGGGTCTGGAAGGAAGGCACTTACTGCTAGTCCCAGTTACTCAGGACCCTGAAGTGGGAGGATCACTTAGCATATGAGGGTAAGATCTGCCTGGACAACAGGGCAGGAACTCAATCACACTATAGTAATTAATTTACCACAAAACAGCCATTTATTCTGTTGTGCATGATATCAGACAGAAAGAACTTGGCCTTGGTTCCAAATAGTGATATGAATTTTGTTCAATCCATTTTCTGCAACTCGCCTTTATTGTGGTGCTAAACAAAAAATGGAAATTTGGTAAATAATATTCTGTTTCACCATACAAATGAAAATAAAGTAACTTAGGTACTTACAGATATTAAGAGACAAAAATCAGTATTTTGGGTGTAAAATTTTAAAATACCATTATATGTTTCTAGTCCACAGTTAAAAGTCAGAGCAGAGCTGAGACATTTAAAAACGATGGCCTAAATCTATTCCACAGATTGATGGAAACAGTATTCCAAATATCCATGATATTAAGAACTATGTAACTATGTTGCACTGTCACAACATAAAACTAATATATGAAAATAATTTACCTATGGGTGAATCACTGTGACCTTTCTAAATATGCATTGCTGCTCAGCCTTATGTGGCTTACAGGAGAAAACCATCCTCTAGATCTAGAAAGGTAAGTGGGAGAAATCTCAAGAAATTTTATTACCTTCATAAATGGATTACCATATTCTCATAGCATTTCAACTGTGACATAAAATGGTCGTGATATGCAGTGTCACAAGTAATTATCTATGAGCAATATCAAAACATTTGGTGTCATAATAGATGTTAAAACTACGAATGGATATTCAAAAATTTTGCTCAAATTTAGACTTCCTAGACAGTCGTAAGTTAGCTCTGGCTGATGTGCCTACCTCCTCTAGATATGACCAAAAAAATACACCAAATTTGACAGAAGCAATCTTTCTTGTTTTTAAATTTTTGGACTGAGTTTCAGGAATGTTTATTCTGATGACCAAGCTGCTCAGAAATATATTTTCTGTCTTTTACTTTCTTTTGTTGTTCTGTAAATTATTTAACATAAGATCTGTTAACTTGAGAATAGAGGTATGGCACATCATTTCAACGTACACACTGTTCTTGCAGAGAAACACCAAGGTCAGTTCCCAGCTCTTACATCAAGTGGCTCACAACATCCTGGAAGTCCAACTGCATGGGATCCTATGCGCTTTTTTGACTCCCATGGAAACCTACATGACTGTGGTGCATGTAATTGCCCATATACATGTAGCTAAAACACAAGTTGAAAAAGAAAAAAAGATATGTTTCTGCTCTTTCTGAGTAAATCCTTTCCATCTTCAGTTAATTTTATCTTTCCAATACCAAACTTTATATATATAATAAATAATATTATATATTATGTAGGGTTGAAGAAATACAAGAAAAATAAGATCAGATATAAAAAGATACAGTGAAGAGCTTTAATTTTTTACAGTGCTTGGCAGCAGGCTTATTTTAAATTATGAATATTAAAGTTATAGGAAGAGTTGCTAATAATAATAATAATAATAACAATAATAATACCAACCACAGCAACAATACCTTTAATGAATGGCTTGTAGATCAAAGACTCAAAGTATTCAACAATACTTTGTGTCCCACAAATCAGTTATCAGTTTTCAAATTTAATGAATTACTTTTCAAAACATGTGTGCAAGCTGTGTTGTTTTTCCAAAGCATAAAAATGTCAGGCCTCTAAAACAAATGATGAAAGTAATAAATTTAGTGGCTGGGAAGTTAGCTGGCTGTTCTTGGAGAGGATCTGGATTAGATTCCCACCACCCACATGGCAACAAAAAATCTTAAATAGCTTTAGTTCTAGGGGATTCGATTTGTGCATTTCATACATCATTTTCCAATTCAGTTCAGGCATATTTCCCTTTCCCTTACCCCCCACCCTCACCCCATCCCAGATCATGCATTGTGCCATAACTGTCCTGCATCTTTCTCTTCAGTTTTTTTTTTTTTCATTTTTAGCTATAAGTGATAATCCATGAGTACAAGCATACTTCATTATAAAAACCAATTTGCAGGCTGTTTGTGCCCAAACACCTACAGCCCCACCATCCAGGGGGGGTGAGGTTGTATGTTCAATCAAGTTGACAATGAGTGTCCAGATACATTGCTGTAGTTTCACCATTCACCCCAATCGCAGCCCTTACATTCTCCCACGCCCCCTCTTCCGCAGATTGTTCCCTAGGCTTAGAAAAGGGGCACAGGTGGATGAGAAGCAAAACAGTCCACTCTCTCTGGAGCTGTTGTCTTGGACTCTGGTCAATTCTGGCTGTTTCCTTTCATGGGCTGACAGTTTGTCCAGGAATAACCTTTCGATCTTACTAATGAAGCATAAGCAATTAGATATATAGGCATTTAAACAGCACTAATAGTTATGGTAGGTTACTTTGATATAGACACATATGTTTGGATGATATGTTAATCCATGAATTACATTTATTGCAGGAAATACATCATATACATAAAAGTAATAAATAAAAAAATGAAAATATTGCGTTTAGTATCTCACATAAGAGCATGTATTTGGTTAACCAGATGGAAGACAAGCGTTAGATAATACATATTTTTCCTGAGTTTATTATATTTCTAAAATTAAAGATGACTATAAAATATGAGATTATTTTCTCTAAAAAGTTCTGAGAAGAATTTAAAACAGGTTTAAGTACATCGCTTGTATGAGAGTACATGAATACCCTAATCTTCACATAATTCTTAAACAAGCAAAAGACTCATGAGTTCTCTTAATCCACAGATGCAGACTGTCAATTCATGTTGCCAACAAGCCAGATGGGATTCCAACTTTAAAAACAGGAGAGCATTTTCAATATCCATATAACACCTGCTTGCTCTAGTTATTACATAGTGAAAAGAAACTAAGTAAAGGATGCTGTTTGGCATGTATAATATGTAATTTTTATGATTAAACTAAGGGTATACGTGCATATTCTATTGTCTTATTATTTTACCCATTTAATGCTTATAAGTATATTGTTATTAAATACACTACAAACATTAGAAGTCTCGCTACTAAGAAGCAATCACTTATTTTAAATTTATTTCTTTAAAGCAATAAAAGACATATTGCAGCATTTCTAAGCTCCATTAATTTTATGACTTTTGAAATTATGTACTAACACTTCCCTAAGGATTTTTGAGGACCCTCACTTTCTTGTCTATGAAGATGGTAAAATATAATGAATGACATAATGAATACTTTTTATCCATATGGATATCAGAAGCTTTCTAAATATCAAAGAATACACTTTAAAATAAAGTGTCTCTGGATATGCAAAATGGGCATGGATAGGAGTATATGCTGTCCAAATGCTTAAAGTTCTTTATATTCTGTTTTTAAAAGATTTCATTTTTATTTCTGTTTGTTTCTACATACATGTCACGTGGATATGGGCACCAATGGAGGTCAGAGATGGTGTTGCATTCTCCAGAGCTGGAATTACAGGTGGATGTGATCCTCTGGGCAACGGAACTCTGAACTTCTAAAAGCAGCCCCTGCTGTGGACCACTAGTCCATTGTTCCAGACCCATGAAATTTTTATTCATATAATGTGATTAAGTTAACTGCAATGGACAGCACAATAAAGAAATCATGCAAGAGATGGCCCAATGTCCATTTAGTTTTTTACACCTGCATAATCATTTTGAAGTTTCATTTTGAAGTTTCCTCCTGGCTGATCCATTTTATCTCTTAGGTTAAAAACACTTGAGCTTACACATCTTTGTAATGAAATTCTCTTATTACATAGACTGAGCATTGATCATTAGGTAAATGCTCAAGATCTATCTATCTATCTATCTATCTATCATCTATTGATCTTTGCATTTGAATCAATACAGTCATCTTCACCTTAAAGTAGTCACTCTTCACTCTCTCCTAAATTTGTTGTTTAGCTAAATATTTCTTCTTTTCATTTTTATCCTTTTTCCTTTCTCTCAATGTTACTATCTCATTTTGATAATTCCTGTATTTGATAATTCATCTCTTAAACTAAACCAATAATTCACAGTAATTATTAAAACCTTTAACATTTATTTTATGGGTATGAGTACTTCCACTATAATTATGTAAGTACCAAATTCATTCAATACCCATAGAGGCCAAAAGTAAGTATCAGATGCCCTGTACCTGTAGTTATAGACCGTTTTCGGCTGAGACTTTGGTACTGTAAACTAAATCTAGGTCCTCTTGAGGAGTACAAAATGCTTTTAACATTTGAGCCAATGTCTCAATGCCCACAGTAACTATTTTTGAAGAATAAAATTAGGGGCTGGGAATGTTGATCAATGTTAGGATTTGCCATGTATGTGCAATCTCTAGCACTGTCAACAATAAAATTTAACCATTTCATTTTCTTCCTGACAGTACTCTAAAAAACCTTGTCTCTACTTACAACATTAATTGTACTTTATAATCCGTTTAGGTTCTGGATCCTTCCTTTCCACCAAATCTATTGTGTCACACTGCATGCCATTTCTCAATTTCAAGATGCTGATGCTGTAATCTAATAAAGATTTCCTTGGTGCCTGTCTGGAGTCTGAGCTGGGACTTTGGGGGGCGGGTGGCCAGCCCCCCACGGGTTAAGGCAAGTCTGTCTTGCCTCACCAGCACCTCACTAACTCCTTGGGCCTGACTGGAGTCCGAGCTGGGACCCAGCAGCAACCTGCCATTTCCACTGAGCAGCTCGGCCACCGTGCCCTCTATTCAGTGCAAACACAGGTTACCCAATGGGGAACTATTTCGACAGAGCCCAGTGAAGACCCTCATCCTCATGTCCTTCAGCCAGTGCCTTGGAGGCGACCTTCCAGAAGCTCTGGACATGGCCCCTCTATCTGACCGCCTAGCCTGTCCGCCCACCCACCCACCAGAGCAGCAGAGCTTTTTAATACAAGAAAATGACAACACAGACCACACACACACACACACACACACACACACACACACTTTCATTGTTCTTGTACAAACATATAAATAATGACAGAATGGAATGGGGTAAAAGTGTATGTTGAATATCCCCAATTTTCTAAGTCAGAATAAAAAAATTTTCCTTGGGCCAACTTTGCCTTCAGCTCTAACAGGACCTGTTCTCTGCTAATGGTCTCATGCTGTGAGAAGGAGGTTGAAGAGTACCTGTGGTTAATTCTTCACCAAATCTCACAGGGAGATGTTTACTTTATACTTTATGCCTTTGCACTGGGAGTGTTCCAACAACTGTATACTCTCTTACAATCATTTTCAAGTTTTCTTAAAAACTTTAGTTTGTTCATTTAAGATATAATCTTGGGCCAAGCAAAATGGACCATGCTTTTGATCTCAGCAGGGTCTCTGTAAGATTGAGCTCAGCCTGTTCTACCTATTGTGCTCCAAGCCAGCTGGGGCTACAGTGAGCTCCTGTCTCAACATCAACAAATCAGAATAAACAAAAATTAAATTTATCTCGCTTATTACAATGTATTTTGTCCATGCTGCATTAAAATGATTAAGATAATTGCATCTCGAAAATAATGTTTTAATTAAGTTAGAGAAAGGTACTTATGTGGTGTGAAGAGATTGTGCATGCTGGTAGATATAATATGTGCTCATCTGAATGGGAGGACTTATTGTATATTTAAAACCATTAAATGTAACCCAAACAGATATATGTATTATTGTGTTGGATAGCTTTAGTGTCAACTTGACACACCTGGATTGAGGAAGCCTCAATTGGGGAATTGGCTCCATTGGATTGCTCTGTGGCCACATCTGTGGAGTATTGTCTTGATTGTTGAGCAGCTTGGGAGGGCCCAGCCCACTATGGGTGGTGCCACCCTGGGCAGGTTTTTGTGTACAGTATAAGAAGGCAGGCTGGGCATGAGCCAGGGGAGCAAGCCAGTGGGCAGCATTGCTCCATGGCCTGTGCTTCAGCTCCTGCCTCCAGGTTCCTGCCCTGAGTTCCTGCCTTGGGCTCCCTAAGTGATGAACTGTGACCCAGGAGATGTAAGCTGAATAAACCCTTTCCTCCCCAAATTGGTGTTGGTCAGAGTGTTTTGTCACAGCAATGGAAGACAAACTAGAACAGAAATTGGTACCAGAAGAGTGGGGTATTGCTGTGACAGACCTGACCTTGGTGTTTTGGGGAAGGATTGTGGAGGCGTTTGGAACTTTGGGCTGGGAAGATCATTGAATGCCTAAAGATTGTTGCTGTGGAGCTTGGAGCAGTTTTGCTGAAGGAGTTGTAGAAGATGGAGGCCTGGCTTGTGAAGTTTCTAGTTTCAAAGGAGAGCAGAGATCATCAGGACTGTGTAATCTGTGGGTTCTGGTCAGCTGGGGCTGTGGAGAATCAGCTGTAAGTAACAAGAGACCAGAACCTGAAGTGAAANAAATTTGGTAAATAATATTCTGTTTCACCATACAAATGAAAATAAAGTAACTTAGGTACTTACAGATATTAAGAGACAAAACATCGTATATTTGGGTGCAAATATTTAAATACCATTAATGTTTCTAGTCCACAGTTAAACGTCAGAGCAGAGCTGAGACATTTAAAAACGATGGCCTAAATCTATTCCACAGATTGATGGAAACAGTATTCCAAATATCCATGATATTAAGAACTATGTAACTATGTTGCACTGTCACAACCAAAAACTAAATATGAAAATAATTTACCTATGGGTGAATCACTGTGACCTTTCTAAATATGCATTGCTGCTCAGCCTTATGTGGCTTACAGGAGAAAACCATCCTCTAGATCTAGAAAGGTAAGTGGGAGAAATCTCAAGAAATTTTATTACCTTCATAAATGGATTACCATATTCTCATAGCATTTCAACTGTGACATAAAATGGTCGTGATATGCAGTGTCACAAGTAATTATCTATGAGCAATATCAAAACATTTGGTGTCATAATAGATGTTAAAACTACGAATGGATATTCAAAAATTTTGCTCAAATTTAGACTTCCTAGACAGTCGTAAGTTAGCTCTGGCTGATGTGCCTACCTCCTCTAGATATGACCAAAAAAATACACCAAATTTGACAGAAGCAACTTGTCTTTTTTTAAAGTTTTGAGACTGAGTTTCAGGAATGTTTATTCTGATGACCAAGCTGCTCAGAGAATAGTATTTTCTTCTTTTACTTTCTTTTGTTGTTCTGTAAATTATTTAACATAAGATCTGTTAACTTGAGAATAGAGGTATGGCGCATCATTTCAACGTACACACTGTTCTTGCAGAGAACACAAGATCAGTTCCCAGCTCTTACATTCAAGTGGCTCACAACATCCTGGAAGTCCAGACTGCATGGGATCCTATGCGCTTTTTTGACTCCCATGGAAACCTACATGACTGTGGTGCATGTAATTGCCCATATACATGTAGCTAAACACACGTTGAAAAAGAAAAAAGATATGTTTTTCTTTCTGAGTAAATCCTCGTCCATCTTCAGTTAATTTTATCTTTCCAATACCAAACTTTATTATTAATAAATAATATTTATATATTTGTAGGGTGGACTAGAAATACAAGAAAAATAAGATCAGATATAAAAAGATACAGTGAAGAGCTTTAATTTTTTACAGTGCTTGGCAGCAGGCTTATTTTAAATTATTGAATATTAAAGTTATAGGAAGAGTTGCTAATAATAATAAACTAATAATAAATAAATAATATACCAAACCACAGCAACAATACCTTTAATGAATGGCTTGTAGATCAAAGACTCAAAGTATTCAACAATACTTTGTGTCCCACAAATCAGTTATCAGTTTTCAAATTTAATGAATTACTTTTCAAAACATGTGTGCAAGCTGTGTTGTTTTTCCCAAAGATAAAAAATGTCAGGCCTCTAAAACAAATGATGAAAGTAAATAAATTTATGGCTGGGAGCATTCGCTGGCTGTTCTTGGAGCAGGGATCCTGGGATGAGATTCCACCACCCACAGGCAACAAAAAATTTAAATAGCTTTAGTTCTAGGGAATTCGAGTTTGTGCCATTTCATACATCATTTTCCAATTCAGTTCAGGCCTATTTCCCTTTCCCTTACCCCCCACACCTACCCCACCTCCAGATTCATGCATTGTGCCATAACTGTCCTGCATCTTCTCTCGCATTGTTTTTTTTTTCATTTTTTAGCTATGAAGTATAATCCATGAGTAAAGCATACTCATATAAAACCAAATTTGCAGCCTGTTGGTGCCCAAACACCCCCTCAGACCCCCACATCCAGTGGTGGGTGAGGGGTGTATGTTCAATCAAGTTGATAAATGAGTGTTCCAGATACATTGACTGTAGTTTCACCATTCACCCACAATTGCAGCCCTTACATTCTCCCATCGCTCCCCTCTTCTGCGATTGTTCCCATCTTAGAAAAGGGGCCACAGGTGGATGAGAAGCAAAACGTCCACTCTCTCTGGAGTCGGTTGTCTTGGACCTGGTCAATTCCGGCTGTTGCTTTCCAGGGGCTGACAGTTTGTCCAGGAATAAAACCTTTCGATCTTACTAATGAAGCCATAAGCATGGGAGATATATAGGCATTAAACAGTACTAATTAGTTAAGGTAGGTTACTTTTATACGCACATAGTTTGGATGATTGTTAATCATGAATTACATTTATTGCAGGAAATACCATCATCTACAATAAAGTATAAAAAAAAAATGAAAATATTGCTCGTTTAGTATCTCACATAAGAGCATGTATTTGGTTAACCAGATGGAAGACAAGCGTTAGATAATACATATTTTTCCTGAGTTTATTATATTTCTAAAATTAAAGATACTATAAAATTGAGATTATTTTCTCTAAAAAGTTCTGAGAAGAATTTAAAACAGGTTTAAGTACATCGCTTGTATGAGAGTACATGAATACCCTAATCTTCACATAATTCTTAAACAAGCAAAAGACTCATGAGTTCTCTTAATCCACAGATGCAGACTGTCAATTCATGTTGCCAACAAGCCAGATGGGATTCCAACTTTAAAAACGAGGAGAGCATTTTCAATATCCATTATAACACCTGCTTGCTCTCAGTTATTTAACATTAGTGAAAAGAAACCTAAGTAAAGGATGCTGTTTGGGCACGTTAATATGTTAATTTTTATGATTAAAAAGGGTTACGTGCATATTCTCATTGTCTTATTATTTTACCATTTAATGCTTATACGTATATTGTTATTAAATACACTACCGCAAAAACATTAGAAGTCTCGCTACTAAGAAGCAATACTTTATTTAAATTTATTTCTTTTAAAGCAATAAAAGACATATTGCAGCATTTCTAAGCTCCATTAATTTTATGACTTTTGAAATTATGTACTAACACTTCCCTAAGGCTTTTTGAGACCCCTCACTTTCTTGTCTATGAAGTGGTAAAAATATAATGACATGACTAATGAATACTTTTATCCATATGGATATCAGAAGCTTTCTTAAATATCAAAGAATCACACATTTAAAATAAAGTGTTCCTCTGGATATTGCACAATGGGCATGGATAGAGTAGTATATGCTGTCCAAACTGCTTTAAAAGTTCTTTATATTCTGTTTTTAAAAGATTTCATTTTTTATTTCTGTTTGTTTCTAATACATGTCACGGGGATATGGGTCACCAATGAGGTCACAGAGATGGGTTGATTGCTCGGAGCTGGAATTACGGGGAGTGATCCTCTGGGCAACGGAACTCTGAACTTCTAAAAGCAGCCCCTGCTGTGGACCACTAGTCCATTGTTCCAGACCCATGAAATTTTTATTCATATAATGTGATTAAGTTAACTGCAATGGACAGCACAATAAAGAAATCATGCAAGAGATGGCCCAATGTCCATTTAGTTTTTTACACCTGCATAATCATTTTGAAGTTTCATTTGAAGTTTTCCTGGCTTGATTCCATTTTATCTCTTAGGTTAAAAACACTTGAGCTTACACATCTTTGTAATGAAATTCTCTTATTACATAGACTGAGCATTGATCATTAGGTAAATGCTCAAGATCATCTTATCTATCTATCATCAGTCTATTGATCTTGCATTTGAATCAATACAGTATCTTCAACCTTAAAGTAGTCACTCTTCACTCTCTCCTAAATTTTTGTTTAGCTAAATATTTCTTCTTTTCATTTTTTTCCCTTTTCCTTTCTCTCAAGGTTACTACTCATTTTGATAATTCCTGTATTTGATAATTCATCTCTTAAACTAAACCAATAATTCACAGTAATTATTTAAAACCTTTAACATTTATTTTATGGGTATGAGTACTTCCACTATAATTATGTAAGTACCAAATTCATTCAAACCCATAGAGGCAAAAGTAAGTATCAGATGCCCTGTACCTGTAGTTATAGACCGTTTTCGGCTGAGACTTTGGTACTGTAAACTAAATCTAGGTCCTCTTGAGGAGTACAAAATGCTTTTAACATTTGAGCCAATGTCTAAGGCCCACAGTAACTATTTTTGAAGAATAAAAAGTTGGGGCCTGGGAATGTTGACAATGTTAGGATTTGCCAGTATGTGCAATCTCTAGCACTGTCAACAATAAAATTTAACCATTTCATTTTCTTCCTGACAGTACTCCAAAAAACCTTGTCTCTACTTACAACATTAATTGTATTTTATAATCCGTTTAGGTTCTGGATCCTTCCTTTCCACCAAATCTATTGTGTCACACTGCATGCCATTTCTCAATTTCAAGATGCTGATGCTGTAATCTAATAAAGATTTCCTTGGTGCCTGTCTGGCGTCTGAGCTGGACTTCGGGTGCGGGTGGCCAGCACCCCCCACGGGTTTAAGCAAGTCGGTCTTGCTCACCATGCACTCACTAACTCCTTGGGCCTGACTGGAGTCCGAGCTGGGACCCAGCAGCAACCTGCCATTTCCACTGAGCAGCTCGGCCACCGTGCCCTCTATTCAGTGCAAACACAGGTTACCCAATGGGGAACTATTTCGACAGAGCCCAGTGAAGACCCTCATCCTCATGTCCTTCAGCCAGTGCCTTGGAGGCGACCTTCCAGAAGCTCTGGACATGGCCCCTCTATCTGACCTCCTAGCCTGTCCGCCCACCCACCCACCAGAGCAGCAGAGCTTTTTAATACAAGAATGAAAACACAGACACACCACACACATCACACACACACACACACACACACTGTTCATTGTTCTTGTACAAACATATAAATAATGACAGAATGGAATGGGGTAAAAGTGTATGTTGAATATCCCCAATTTTCTAAGTCAGAATAAAAAAATTTTCCTTGGGCCAACTTTGCCTTCAGCTCTAACAGGACCTGTTCTCTGCTAATGGTCTCATGCTGTGAGAAGGAGGTTGAAGAGTACCTGTGGTTAATCCTTCACCAAATCTCACAGGGAGATGTTTACTTTATACTTTATGCCTTTGCACTGGGAGTGTTCCACAACTGTATACTCTCTTCAATCATTTTCAAGTTTTCTTAAAAACTTTAGTTTGTTCATTTAAGATATAATCTTGGGCCAAGCAAAATGGACCATGCTTTTGTCTCAGCACGGGTTCTTGCTGAGATTGAGACCTCAGCCTGTTCTACCCTTTGTCTCCAAGCCAGCTGGGGCTACAGTGAGCTCCGGGTCTCCAACATCAACAAATGCAGGAATAAACAAAAATTAAATTTATCTCGCTTATTACAATGTATTTTGTCCATGCTGCATTAAAATGATTAAGATAATTGCATCTCGAAAATAAGTTTTAATTAAGTTAGAGAAAGGTTACTTATGTGGTGTGAAGAGATTGTGCATGCTGGTAGATATAATATGTGCTCATCTGAATGGGGAGGACTTATTGTATATTTAAAACACATTAAATGTAACGCAAACAGATTATGTATTAGTGTTGGGATAGCTTGTAAGTTGTCAAATTGACACACCTGGTTGAGGACCTCAAGTCGGAATTGGCTCCATTGATTGGCCTGTGGCTCACTGTGGAGTATTGTCTGTTGTTGAGCAGCTGTGGGAGGGCCAGCCCACTAATGGGGGGTGGTTGGTGCCACCACTGGGCAGGTTTTGTGATACAGTATAAGAAGGCATCTGGGCATGAAGCCAGGGAGCAAGCCAGTGGCAGCATTGCTCCATGGCCTGTGCTTCAGCTCCTGCCTCCAGGTTCCTGCCCTGATCCTGCCTTGGGCTCCTAAGTTGTAACTGTGACCCAGGAGATGTTAAGCTGAATAAACCCGTTCCTCCCCAAATTGGTGTGTGGTCAGAAGTGTTTTTGTCACAGCAATGGAAGACAAACTAGGAACAATTATATATATTATTAATATTATTCTTTATAGGTGACCATGAGAGTCCAGGGTCTCTTGAGTGTCTAAATCTACGGTTGCTCCAAAAACCTTTGTTTTTAAGATGAATTTGCATATATAGTATAGATGAATATAGCTATATACTATATAATATATATATATAGTGCAATCCTATAATTATTACTTGTGTATTTTCCCCACAAGAATTTATATTTAAAAAATTGTTTTAAATACTTTATGCATGTTATCTAATCATATTCACTCCCTACCTCTTACCTCAAACTCCCCACAAGACCCCCCAACCACATCTCCCTTCCAACTTCATGTCCTCTTTTTATAATCTTTTCTTTCTTTATTTACTCAACAGAATAGGTCCAGTTTATGCCGCCCTTCTGCACTTGGGTATGTAGTAATCAACTGGGGCATGAGGAGCGTAGCCTAGGATGCAATGTTTCTTATTCATTCTTGGAGAGTTTCATACATTCCTATATCATTTTGTGATCACATTTAACCCCTCTTCCCTCCCAGTTCTCCCCAGATCCTGCTTTCACGCCTTCCCCCAACTTCATGGTCTCTCTCTCTCTTTTTTTTTTTTTTTTTTTTTGCTTTTCTTCCTTCTCTAAATCACTGTTCCTAACTAGTGCTGGCCATGTGTAAATGGGTTTATGACATTCACTGAATCATGGATGCTCCTACCAAGGCACATCCCAAAAGTAAACAGACCCCCCCCAAGCAGGCATCATTTGTCAATTGCTCCTCAGAGATGGGTGGCACCGCACATGCTCCTGTCCTCTCCATGCTAGAAAGTTGTTTGAATTATTTTGTGCAGGTCTTGGGCAGGCAACCGCAGCTATGGTGAGTTCATGCATGGACAGGTTCTGTCCTTTCCAGAAGAGTTTTACTTTGTTTTCCCATTTCTCCTTGATCTCATAGTCTTTCTTGTCCCTTTTTTAACTGACGTTTGCTTATCCTTAGGGGAAGAGTTTGTCATACAGGTTCCCATTTATGGCTGAACAATCCATAGACATTTATTCTATGCATTGTGACAATTTGTGTTTCATTAACATAATCCATTTCTTCTTATAAACGACACAATGCAAATGAACATAAATAGTGCTTTGAGAATAATGGCATGAAAAAGCCTTTATGTGTTTAGTACAGGTGGAACCTTTTTAACAATTATTTTCGCTTTGGAGTTATTTGAATATCTACATAATCCGTGGATAAAGATGGTCAAATGTATGTGTGTAAATAAGCAAAATGTATTATTATCCATTTCTAAATAATTTGGTTATACCCATAATTTTCTCTCCCTTTACATTTCTCTCATTTTATATTTCCCCATGCCTTTTTCCACATTATTCACACTATCATAACCTACAGCAGTAATAAACACAGCATCATACTGATAGTTCAGTTCCAACTAATAAAATATGTCCTTTATCTTCAAAAATTCATTATCAGGTTTACAGTTTTTCCATACATAAAGTACTTAGAAAAAAACTGGGCAAACTTTTATGGATAAAGAGCAAGCAAAATTATGTTTCTGCAATTGGGAGGCAAGAGGAGTTTCCAGCTGTATAAATTGGCTGCAAACAATATTACGAAGCTAAAGCATACTACAAACACATGGAGTCCCTAACCTGTAGAGATACAGCAGTTCCCCTGAAATGTTTTCTTTCCTTGATGCCCAAAGACTTTGGTGAAAAAATACTATGAACCTGGACTGCAGAAAAGGGCATTAAAATTTAATTCCACCAATCAGGCAGCCAGAGATCATATTCTGGCACTGCTTTTTATAGAAAATTTGAAACTCACTGAAAACACTTTGTCAGTATGACTAACAAAAATGTCATGAATTGAAAGGAAACAGTGGCAGTTTTAAGTTTTATTCCATATATTCAACTATCTCTGAACCAATGTACGTATAATAAAATCGGACTGTTTAATCTACATGTTTCAAGGCAAGATTTTTAAATTTTATTGTTTTTCCTTATATAATTATTAAGTGTCCCAGTAATTTATACATTAGTAATAGAAAGTGTAATGTTATGTAATTCTTTAAATATAATTTCTCTTAATTTTTCTGTTAACCCAATAGTGGTTATATCACACATTTGTGTGAATATCATTCATCATATAATCTTGAAAATGTGAAAATTATGTTGTACTCATGGATTTGAAGCATTCAAATTTTGTTTTTCCTTTTGAAGATTTTTTTGTTATAATTAATTAAATAATTAGTTAATTAATTTTGGTACTTTTGAGGCAGAGTCTCCTTATAGCCCTAACAAGATTGGAACTTACTGGGGAGACGCCATAACGTGCCAGGCCAGGATCGAAAGGTTATTCCTGGACAAACTGTCAGCCCATGAAAGGAAACAGCCAGAATTGACCAGAGTCCAAGTCAACAGCTCCAGAGAGAGTGGACTGTTTTACCTCTCATCCACCTGTGCCCCTTTTCTAAGCCTAGGGAACAACCTGCGGAAGAGGGGGCGTGGTAGAATGTAAGGGCTGCGATTGGGGTGAATGGTGAAACTACAGCAATGTAGTCTGGACACTCATTTGATCAACTTGATTGAACAAACAACCTGTCACCCCCCACTGGATGGTGGGGCTGTAGGTGTTTGGGCACAACAGCCTGCAGATAGGTTTTGCATGAAGGATGCTTGTACTCATGGATTATCACTTATAGCTAAAAATGAAAAAAAAAAAAAATGAGAGAAAGATGCAGGACAGTTATGGCAGAATGCATGATCTGGGATGGGGTGGGGGTGGGGGGGGAGGGAAAGGGAAATAAGCCTGAACTGAATTGGAAAAAATGTATGAAATGCACAAAGCATCAATAAAAACTAATTTAATTAGAAAAAAAAAAAAGATTGGAACTTACTATATAGACCAGGCTGTCCTGATCTCATAGAAATCCTCCTGCCTGCTGCTGGCTCCTGTATCAAGGCATTCAAGGCATGAACTACCATGCCCAGCTAAGAGTCATTATTTTATTTTATGTGTACAAATTAATTCCTGTAAATGTACCATGTGCATGCATGGCCTGTAGAGGCCAGAAGTGGAAGTCAGATCCCCTGAAATGAGTTATAGATTGTGTGGATGCCATGTACCTGCTTGGAATCAAACCCAGGAATTCTGCAAGAGCATTACTCAGTTTTAATTGCTGGCCCATCTCTCTAACCCCTGGGACCTAAATTTCAACCTGTTAATATTTATAATTTATAAATGTTAGATCAATCTGCAATAACTGATTCACATACTGAGTTCCAATTTTTGGACTGTGTTGGAAAGTGATATTTAAACATACCATTTATCCTCTGTTTCATCTGAATATCTATTAGTAAATTAATGGATTATCCCATAACAAATAAAATACATCCCAACTGTTATAACTTTAAAACTGAGTATTGCACCATTGAAATCATAAAGTCACTTATTTCCAGAAATTACCAGATTTTTTTATACAATAAGAGTTTATTTTAGTAATATTTACATAATAAACAGAATCTTAATCACTAAGTTCTTCTTCATCACTGAAATATGTGCTTTTCTTTATCCTTGGGCGTTTAGAATCATCTGAGGTTGAGGGTCCCCCTGGCCTGGGTCTCCGTTTGTTTTGTTCTTCTTCAATTTTAGCTTGCTGGAATGCTATGGCCTGACTGAGACTGTCCAGAGCAGGATCCTCCCCTTCTTCTTCACTTACTTCCACCTCAGTTTCTTCTTCTGGTTCAGGAATTTTCTTTTTCTTCTTTTTCTCCTTCTTCTTTGGAGGCTCACGTTCTCCAAGCATATTTTTAGGACAGGCATAACTCAAGTGACCACTTTCCCACATTCATAACACTTAGATTTATCAAAGTAGTTTCGCCTTTGGATGATCTCCGCTGCTCTTCCATTGTCAATAGCAATGCTTGCCTTTATCACTCTACCAAATAACTGTTTGTTGTTTATTGCTCTGGTGCAGTTTTGTGCAGATTCTTTATCCAAAAGTAAAATGAATGCAACCCCTTTACTCTTCCTAGTATCTTTATCTTTCATTATAGTGACCTTCACAACCTTGCCATACTTGGAAAATATCCGATATAAGTCATTGTTCGTCAGGGAGAAAGGCAATTGGATACATACGCTGTGTCTTACTTTGGTGCCAAGCCAACCCATCTCATTTCTTCGGGCGACGGCGAGCCTTGGGTTCTGCGACTGGCAAGGCCCTGCAGCACTGTCTCCGGGATCTCCTAGAAGCCAGCGACCCCAGATTATTATTTTTAAAAATCATTGTTTTATGGGCTGCCAGCTTGTCCAGGCATAACTTTCATCTCATCACTAGATGAAGCACATGCAATTAGATATATAGGTAGCTTAAACAGTATAATATATAGCCTTTATCCTACCAATATGAGCACAATCAATTAGATATATAGATATTAAACAGTACTAATTATATGTAGGTTTACACAATGTTATATAGACACAGATGTTTGGTTGGATGTCTAATCCATGAATTAAACATTTTCTTCCTGTTAAGTATGACAGGGTAGACAACAGCTTCAGAGGAAAGTAGTTACTGCTGTGCTTCTCATCCCACCAGTGCCTCCATTCTAGCCTAGTGGGAACAATCTGTGGGAAGAGGGGGCGTGGTAGAAATGTAAGGGTTAGCGATTGGGTGAATGGTGAATACTAAGACAATGTATTACTGGATCACTCATTTGATCAACTTGATTGAACATACAAGCCCCCCCCTCTGCCCTGGGTATGGTGGGACCCATGGCCTGTGTGGGTTGGCACAACTGCTCGGAAATTGATTTAATGAAGGATGCTTGTACTTTTTTTTAAAAAGCAAATTATACTGTTTAAAAAAAAAAAAATTGGGCTGGAGAGATGGCTCAGTGGTTACAGAAGCGCCGACCGCTCTTACAGAGGACCCGGGGTCTCATCCCGGCCAGCACCACAATGGCGGCCGAAGAGCCGTCTGACCCAAACTCCATTCCAGGAGAACTCCCAGTTCAGGGGAATCCCACGAAGACCCTCTTCGACCTCCGCGGCATTGCACGACAACGGGTGCACAAACCTAGCATTGCAGACAGTACAGATTATACAGACATACCAAATAAAAAAAAAAAAAAAAAAAAAAAAAAAAAAAACCAGGAAAGACGCAGAAAAGATTATGGCAGAATGCATGATCTGGGATCGGTAGGGGTGGGGTGGGGGGGGAAGGGGATAATTTGCCTGAACTGAATTTGGAAAATGATGTTGAAATACACAAAACATCAATAAAAAAAAAGAAAAAAAAGAATAAAACTAAAATAATAATAAATATAATAAATCATGATTTTAAGGCAATTAAAGAACTAACAGAATTTTAATTGTTCATTCTATGAGGTAAAACAGTGAAGTTTGTATAATATAGAGTAAAAATAAAAGGTTGTAAATATTGAGCACTGCTTGGTTAAGTATACATATTGTAGAAAACAATATCTATGTAATTAATAGTCACCTAGCTATGGCTATTAAAAATACCAATGGCTTATCCCAAGTTACAATACTGTACTATGTTGCTAATGAAAATGATGATAATGATAAGTTGTGGTTGAATCAATATCTGTCTCTGTAATCCACAAATTTATTTCACTCCTCTAAGCCTTCGTTAGTGTTATTATCATGGCAATATAAAAAAAGTAACAACTATTTTTAAAAATATTATACCAGGACCTTTTATAAGGCCCTATTTATTGAATATCTCATTTAACTGTATGTGAAGTTTGATGAGACTGTGAAACAATAATGTCTATTCATTTTTACATATTTTCTAGAAAGTTTCCATAAGTAAACAGTAATGGGATTAATCAAATATGAAGTTCATGACTTTCTAAAGATAATACATTAGTAGTGTGAGATGTTTGTACATAATTCTGATCAGAAAGAGTAGCGTAGCTTAGAAAAGCATGGACGTGATATGAAATAGATCCAGAAAATGGAGGCAGTGACCAAGGATAATCTCCAGTGGAAGAAAATACCAGAGCGAAGCAAGATTTGCCACTGGAAGTTGTGGGGCTAGAAGGGTTTATTTTTAATGTCAGTAATGTTCATTGTTTATATTGTTATTATTTTTAATTATTATTAAACTTTTTCCCAGTAGGCGTACTCAATCTCAAAGTCACTGGCCTTTTTCCATGCCCCCCACCCCACCTAGCCGCAAACTCTGCCATATCATTGTGCCGCATCTTCCGACTCTTTCCAGGGTTTTTTTTCTTTCATTCTTTTGTTGTTCTCTCCACTTCCCCGAGTATGACAAAGGATCTTACCTAAATCCTCCAAACCTCAAGACCCAAGATGGGGACTACTGAATATCCAGTTGGAACTAAAACAGCTAAAGGGATGTCAGCATGTTCCAGAATATAGACGTGCCACTTGTGTGGACTACTGGCATGTATCAATGAGGCCAGTGCAGGGGTATCAAAATAGGACATATGGTTACTGCACTTCATTTTTGGGGACCATGGGAGGGAAAGACCGCAAAAAAATTGTTGGGAAAGCAAAATGTGTAGGAGTGTAGTTTTTTTTGGAGTTGCAAGGAGGAACCTCTCAAGCACTCCTGAAGCAAAAGTGACATTAATTTTAGGGGAAAAAACTCCTCCAATTCAAGTGATATGTATATATGTATGTTGTATATTTTTGTACTATTTTTTTTTTTTTTTTTTTATGCTCTCTTTTATATATTTAATAATAAAATATAGTATATTAACAATATATATATATATATATATATATATATTTACAATACTAGCTAAGAAGGATTTTTGGAAAGACACAAAGAGCATCATGGGAAAAGGGTCAGAACAGAATTTCCCTATTAGTAACCACAGCGAAACAAGTCCCTCTGCTCTTCTTTTGTTTTACAAAGTATTTGTTATGTTTTAACTGATTTATATAACAGCAGAGGACAAAGTTGGGTGCTTTCACACATTTCTGTAGCAATCTTCTATTGGAGTCTAATTTGAATTTAATGTAATGTAAACATAGTTTTTAATAGTTCAATAAAATGTGCACACAATAAAATACTATTAAAGTGCTACACATGGTTAATAATTCTTATGGACTTCTGAAAGTGGTTATTATTAAACTGAACGGAATTGTTAATGTCTTTAAACTTTGCACCAAGAGAGAAAGTACAAAATAGATATTTAACTGCATCTAGAGAAGGTTATGCTATCTGAATATAAGTGTTTATTTCCATTTTCACTGTATGTGGTCTGTAAATTAAATACACTGTGAGTAAAATAAATTGATGATGCGCTGTGCTCGGGGTTGGATTTCCCACTGACCATGACTCCTGGTCTAGTGACTGTACTAATAAGAGCTTCTTTACCCACTGACCATCGCACTCCTGGTCTAAGTGACTGATACGCATTGTAGAGCTTCTTTCCCACTGACCATTACTCCTGGTCTAGTGACTGATACCTTGTAGAGCTTCTTTCCCACTGACGGTGACTCCTGGTCTAGTGACTGATACCTTGTAGAGCTTCTTCCTCCTGCCATTGCATTTCCATCCATGCCATACTTAGATCACCACAAGATAACTTCTGCATCCTTCAGCCTTAAAATGAAGAGAATCCATACAAAATAGAAGTCTGACTTTACAACTGAGAGTGAAATTATTTCTTTTTTCAAATTCAAATGTTCAGTTTTTCATTGCTTTTTCCTCTAATTGGATGTAAATTTTAAAAATTATTGAGCTTTTATAATTCCTCTATCAATTTTCTGAATCATAGACTTCCCCATACAAGCCTCCACTCCCCCCCAACACACACACACTACACACCATGTATGGTGATCTTATCCAGTCAAGCTGTTGTCTTTTACCCAGCCTGATGTCCTTAAGTGCAAATTAATCAATTGGAGCCTACTCAGCCCATGCAGAGATGGTAAGTATAGGCACATTGTCCACACACCCAAAAAACAATCTCCAATACTTTCAGTCCTTAGGTAGAGCTGGTCAGGTTATTAAAAAAAGGATGGTTTTGTGTCAAGAGAGACCAGGAGACCAGTGGAGTCTATGCTAGGGAGTTTAGTTAGTCTAATTAATAAAGCCAGTCCAGAGATGTGAGGGAGAAGGAATTGGAGCCTGCTCAGGTCCAAGGAGACGGGTGGGGCAGGGAGAGAGGAATCAGTTCCAACATTTTAAAAGTAAAGATTATGATGACTGGTTAGAAAGAAATGCTAGGAAATGCATCTTGGGAAGTGGGCGATGGACGATGTTAATCACAAAACTCACAGCCAGTGTGGACGGCTGCACTGGTGAGGAAACCATTGCCTGCAGCATTTTAGTCACTGGTTGTTTCCTCATTCTTCTGTGGACAGCATCACACACAGCCTCTTACAAGTAGCCCTGGATAAATCCAGTGGGACACAAATACCTAAACCAAAACCAAAAACCAAGCCTAAAAAGGACATGAAGTTATATGGGGACTTGCTGGAGGAGGTTAAAGGGGTTGTTGTGTGGGAGACAGTGATGATAAGAGAAAGTGGAGGGTTGGACATGACCAGAACACATTCACCCCTCTGTGTAGTTGTCAAAGATGACATATAGAAAATTTAGCCAATATTATATTAGAATATGAGTCACTGTACTAGGTATTTTTAAGAAAGCAGTTTAATTCAGATAAATTCATTAGGTAGAAGGTTTTTAAGTAATGGGAATATATTCTCGTATGTGGAGGAACTAATTTTAGTAAATAGTTAAATACATGGGAAAAAATTAGATTGGCAATGACTGGTATTACAATGTGAATTTTGAAGTAAAATTAGCAAGAAGAAGAGAATGCCCCCAAAAAATTTAAAGCCATCTACNATAGCAAAGCTGACTCTGAACTGAGCTTTCTGCCTCTACGTCCTGAACACTGGGATTACAGGTATGCATTACCACACGCAGCTTGTACAGTGCTGAGGATTGAACCCGGAGCTTTCTTTCTTTCTTTTTTTTTTTTAAATATACTTAATTTTTTTTTTTTGGTCTTTTATTTTTTTAGTTTTTTCCCTTTTTTTGGTATTTTTGAGGCATGGTCTCCCTTTTAGTACCAGTTTTTATGTGTATGAATGTACTGTCTGCATGTAGGTTTGTGCACCTGTGTTGTGCAATGCCGAGGAGGTCAGAAGAGGGCGTTGGATTCCCCTGGAACCAGAGTTACAGACGGTTCTCAGCCGCCATGTGGGTGCTGTGGATCGAACCCCGGTCCTCTGCAAGAGCAGTCGGCGCTCTTAACCGCTAGGCCATCTCTCCAGCCCCGAAGCCAGAGCTTTCTGCATGCTACCAACTATACTAAATCACTAGCCCTTTTTGTTCTGTGACAGAATCTTACTCCAAAGCCCCTGCTGGCGCAGACCTTGCTATTTGCAGCCAGGACTGGCCTTGAACTCATGATCTTCTTGCCTGAGCCTGTACCTCCTGAAACTTGGAATTACAAGTGTATATTATGATGACTGGCTCCACTCTAGGCAATTTATTTAAAAAAAAAAAAGTTATACATGGGGCTGGAGAGATGGCTCAGTGGTTAAGAGCACTGGATCTTCTTACAGAAGACCCTGGTTAAAAAAACAAAACAAAACAAAAACCCCCAGAAGACTCTGGTTCAAATCCCAGTACCCACATGGCAGCTAACAACTGTCTGTAACTCCATTTCCAGGGGAACTAACGTCCTCTTCTGTCCTTTTCAGGCATTGCATAACATGGGTGCACTTAAACACACGCAGACATAACACTCATACACATGAAATAAAGAAAAAAAAGTTTTTTAAAAAAATGTTATACATTATTTTAATTTTAAAAAATGTGTATGAGTATATATAAATTTGTCTCAAATTTATGAGATAAATAGGAAAGACGGATTGCAATGAGATGATCAGCACACTGACCAGAGAATACAACACTTTAATCAAAGTACACCATGGTACCTACCTTGTATTATTTATACATTTTTATTTGGTTTATTATTTATTCATCTATTTATTTTTTTGAGATAGGGTTTTACTCGGTAGTTGCACTAGGTTAGACCCCTGAGCATCCTGCTGTAGCCTCCTGAGTGCTGAGACTGCAGGTGTGTTCCCCCATGCCTGGCTACTACATTTTTTTTTTAATTCTTTCACGTGATTCGCTACCACTTTAGTGTGCCGATCATAGGCATGTACCCTCTACCCTCAGAAAAGTCAATCAGATTATATCATATCATTTCCATTCCTTCTGTGGTTTGTTTTTTCTTTTTTATGTGGATGAGTGTACTGTCTGCATGTAGGTAGGTGCACCCTTGTCGTGCAATGCTGCAGAGGTCAGAGAGGGGGTGAGTCCCCCCTGGAACTGGAGTTAAAGATGGTTCTTAGCCATGTGGATGCTGGGAATTGAACCTGGGTCTTCTGCAAAAGCGGTAGGCGCTCGTACCTGCTGAGCCATCTTTCCAGCCCTGGTTTGTATATTCAATGTTGGGGATCAACCCCATGCTAAGCAACTAAACAAGTGGTCTATCACTGACCGATATCCCAGGCCACCAGTCCCGTAGGAAAGAAAAATTCATTACCTGGAATGCTATGGCCTGACTGAGACTGTCCAGAGCAGGATCCTCCCCTTCTTCTTCACTTACTTCCACCTCCTCACTGTTATAAAAAAAAAAAAAAACTTACAGAATGCAGTCAACCAACAGCAAAAAAGACAAAATGGCACACTAAAGTGGTAGTAAGAGCAGATGTACGGCAAACTAAAGTGGTAGTGAGAGCAGATGTACATACGTTTCTTCTTCTGGTTCAGGAATTTTCTTTTTCTTCTTTTTCTCCTTCTTCTTTGGAGGCTCACGTTCTCCAAGCATATTTTTAGGACAGGCATAACTCAAGTGGCCGCTTTCCTTTTGATTGACATTAAAAAAGAAAAACTATAGCAGGTATTAACAAAAACTGGCCGGGACCCTATGACTAAAGGGCTACATTTCAAAGCAGTATTCTCAGTCTGGGAACATGCAGATGAAATTGATGATAAAACCTACTGCGTTCAGCTTCAGAAGGAAGTCTGTGATACTGTAACTTGTAACATGGTACTAATAATTAGGGAGTATTTTGGCAGATTTTTTAAGAGTTAGCCGGGCGTGGTGGTGCACGCCTTTAATCCTAGCACTTGGGAGGCAGAGGCAGGCGGATCTTTGTGAGTTCAAAGCCAGCCTGGTCTACAGAGTGAGTTCCAGGACAGCTGGGGCTACAGGGAGACCCTGTCTTGAAAAGACAAAAATAAATAAATAAATAACAAAATAATTCAAAATTTAAGTGGATCATCAGCCCTAAGGAGAAATTTTAGCTTTTGTTTGTTAAAATAGGGATAGAATGATTTCCACTAATTTGTGGTATGTGGCTGAATATTCAGTTTTAAAAACAAGTAGAAACTGGAGATGCAGCTCAGTGGTACTGGCCTCGAAGGCATGAGGCCTTCTTGTGGTACGGTCCTACTTGACTGAGCTGGATTATTATTCATGAAGTAGAATACTGAATTTTTAATAAAACATAAAAACCCTAAATTACAATCTGTACATTAGCTTACCAAAATACAATTAATATTATGTTAAAGGATTATGTAGGAAAGACCGAGCCAAGATTAGAACAAGAAGAAATTTTATTTTTCTCAAATTTATTTGACAAAACCTCAAATAATCATGTACTTTGTACCTGACACATGGCTGAACCCAAGAGGTTAATTTACTAAAGAAAGAATATACTGCGCTGGATATACTGGCCTAGCGGTTTGAGTGTGCTGACAGCTCTTGCAGAGGACGCAGGTTCGATTCCCAGCACCCACATGGCGGCTGAGAACCTTCTTTAACTCCAGTTCCAGGGGAATCCGACACCCTCTTCTGACCTCTGCAGCATTGCATGACACGAGTGCACAAACCTACAAGCAGATAGTACACTCATACACATACAAAAAAAAAAAAAAACTTAGAAAAGCATTTCTGTTGCCAGGCGTGGTGGTGCACGCCTTTAATCCTAGCACTTGGGAGGCAGAGGCAGGAGGATCTCTGTGAGTTCAAGGCCAGCCTGGTCTACAGAGCGAGTTCCAGGCCAGCTGGGGCTACAGGGAGACCCTGTCTCGAAAAGCCCCCCTCCACCCCCAAAAAAGAAAAGTATTTTCCAAACTGTGTTTTGGAATAATAGTACCAAAAGATTCCAATATGCTATATTAAAAAAAAAAAAAAGCTCAATGGTAAAATTATTTTGGGAAAAATCAGGATAAATTAATGTAAACAAAAATTTTAAGGAGAAAATTAAAGAACTATAAAAATGTACAAAGTAGGCAGGGGATAGCTCCCCTAGCCCAGTGCTTGCCATTCACACCCAATGCCTAGCAAGCATGCAGCATTGGGTGTGAATACCCAGCCTCACATAAACCAACACAGTGGCATACATTTGTGATCCCAGCACTCTGCAGGTGGAGGCAGGATGGTGGGTTGAGAGCCACCCTGGACTAGGGTTTGAGGACAGCCTGGTAGAGATCCAAGCCGAGTGTGGCGTCCCCACCTTCAGTCCTTCTCCAGACGGCACCTCCACCAAGCAACAGCCCCACTCTCCTGCCTCCCACCCCAAACATATGCCACCCCCACCCCCCACCCCCAAAAAAGGGAGGTTGTTAACAAAAGATGAATGTGAAGAATACCTCCAACTATGAAGGGTCACGAAGTTTTAGGTTTTCTTACCCCACATTCATAACACTTAGATTTATCAAAGTAGTTTCGCCTTCGGATGAACTCAGCTGCTCTTCCATTGTCAATAGCAATGCTTGCCTTTATCACTCTACCAAATAACTGAATCAGAGAGAAATGTAAATGTAGACGGGTGTATTTCACTAAGACCTAAGCTAGGTACTTCAGTTCCCTCAATTCTTCAAGTCTACTTACCATTTGGATTACTGTAATAAATACGTGTGATAAATTATATTTTGTAATATATTTTTCTTAGATTCTGCCAATGTTTTAAGCATATAGTATAATGCTGACATCTCTCTTCCACAAAAGGCAGAAACTACTGAACCACAGGTACTAATCAGACTTGACCATCTACAGTAGTCCCACTTCCTGGGTTTAAATGAACACATGACTTTTGGTTAAGACATTGATGACAATAAATGGCTTACCTGTTTGTTGTTTATTGCTCTGGTGCAGTTTTGTGCAGATTCTTTATCCAAAAATAAAATGAATGCAACCCCTTTACTCTTCCTAGTATCTTTATCTTTCATTATAGTGACCCTTGAAACACAAACAGTCAGATAATAAGACAGACATTATTAACTACTTTTGAAAATTGAAGATCGATTGATCTATCTATCTATCTATCTATCTATCTATCTATCTATCTAGTGTTTTTGAGAAGGGTCTCCTATCTATCTATCTATCTATCTATCTATCTATCTATCTATCTATCTATCTATCTATCTATCATCTACCTACCTACCTACCTACCTACCTACCTACTTACCTGGTGTTTTTGAGACAGGATCTCCCTGCAGCCCAGCTGGCCTGGAACTCGCTCTGTAGACCAGGCTGGCCTTGAACTCATGGAGGTCCACCAGCCTCTGCCTCCCAAGTGCTGGGATTAAAAGTGTGTGCCACCACGCCTGGCCAAATTTTTTTTTTAGAAGATTAAGTGGTAAAAAATTTACCAAGTAACGGCTGGACAGATGGCTCAGTGGTTAAGAGCACTGACTGCTCTTGCAGAGGACCAGGGTTCAAATCCCAGCACCCACATGGTGGCTAAGAACCGTCTTTAGTGCCAGGTGTGGTAGTGCACGCCTTTAATCCCAGCATTCAGGAGGCAGAGGCAGGTGGATCTCTGGGGTTTAAGGCCATCCTGGTTTACATAGTAAGCTCTAGGTCAGCTGGAACTAAAGGGAGACCCTGTCTCAAAAAAAAAAAAAAAAAATTAACAAATAAGTCCAGTGTGGTGGCCTTTAATCCAGCTCTAGAGAGGCAGAGGAGATATCTTCGAGTTCAAAGATAGCCTGGTCTACATAGTGAGTTCCAGGACAGCTGGGGCTACAGAAGAGCATATCTCAAAAAGATAAAACAAAACAAAACAAAAAACCCAACCAAAGAAGGTAAATAAAAAAATCTTGCTTGGTGGTGCATGCTTATAATCCCAGGACCTGGTAGGAGAAGGCAGAAGGATCAGGAGTTTAGGGTCAGCCTTAGCTAAAGAGTTTGAGGCCAGCCTGGGCTATATGAGACTGTCTGAAAGAGAATGAGTGCAAGAAAGAAATATATTTAAACCAGCATTTCTTCACTGCCAGATTGGAAATGAGAAAGTGACACTAACAAGTAAAGTAGATGACTGCTGCTACAAGTAGGACTGATCAGAGATTGAAAGGGTGAATCCAGACACAGCCTGGTAAGAGTATTGAGGAGCAAGCAAAATCCTCTTTACTAACCTTCTCACCAGGCAAAAAGTTCAAGCATAAACTGAGATATTCTTTTGCATGCTAAAAGCAAAACAATGCTAGGCATGGTGGCACACCACCTTAATCCCAACCCTGGGGAGGCAGAGATGAGATTGAGGCCACCCTGGTCTACATAGTGAGTTCAGGCTAGCCTGAGGCTATGGGGAGACCCTGTCTCAAAAAGACCAAAGAAACAAAAACCCCAACCCCCCCCCCAAACAACAACAACAACAAAAATGGGCTTGGTGGCTCATGCCTTTAATCCCAGCAGTCAGGAGGCAGAGGCAGGGAACTCTCTGTGAGTTCCTGGTGAGCTGGGGCTATAGGGAGACCCTATCTTGAAAAGAAAAGAAAAAAAGAAAAGGAGGAGGAGAGGAGAGAGAAAAGAAAAAGAGGCAAAAAGATTTAGTTTCTCTAAAGTTTTAGAATTAAATTGTTTTCCTACTACTTTTTTTTTGGGGGGGTCTTTTTGAGACAGGGTCTCCCTATAGTCCCAGCTGTCCTGGAACTCACTCTGTAGACCAGGCTGGCCTTGAACTCACAAAGGTCCGCCTGCCTCTGCCTCCCAAGTGCTAGGATTAAAGGTGTGTGCCACAATGCCTGGCTCCTACTACTTTTTCAAAGAATCTCCAGTTTAGTGATCCTTAGCCCTACTTCAACACACCTGAATTACAGGAATTGCTAACCACATGCTATTTAGTATAGTTAAAGAACAATACTGAAGTCTGGTGTGGAAGCACATGCTTATTAGTCCCAATACTCAGGATGCTAAGGCAGGAGGACTGTAGCAAGTTGAAGGCTAGTTTGGGCCATATAGTGAGACTCTGCCCTAAAGCAAAACAAAACACTGTTTAACAGACCTCTTAGGAAAAAATGGTTGGTTCCAAGACTGCAGTAGGGTAGAGGTAAGAAGAACATGAAACATGTTATAAGAAAGAAATTAAACAGCATTAAGGCAGAACACAAAAATAAGAATAGAAACCAACTAGGCCATTGGTATCCAATCAGCAAATTGGAATACCAGAATGAAGTGCAATGAGCAACAATGAAGTACAGAAGTACAACCACCCTCAGTGCTGGGGTGGAGGCAGAGATAGCAGGTCCCTGGAGCTTCCTGGCCAGGGGCCTAGAAGAAATCAGTGAGCTCCAGATTCAGTGATCCTATCTGAAAAAGTCAGGTGAAAAGTGATCAAGGAAAACACCCAACATCCATCTCTGGCACACAAACAAAGAGCCAGCAGAATCTAGTTCTTTTGTCTGTTTTCTTTTTGGTCTTTTAAAAAACATTTATTATTTTTATTTTATGTGTATCAGTGTATTTCCTGTATGTGTGTAAGTGTATCTGTGTCATGCAATGGCCTGTGGAGCTCAGAAACCCTGGAATTGGAGTTGCTAGCTGCTGTGTGGGTGCAGTGCTCTTAAGTGCTGAGACATCTTTCTAGCCCCCTTTTCTGGGACAAGAGCTCCCTGTAACTCCAGGTAGTCTGAACTCCTTATGTAGTCCAGGCTGGTTTCGATCTAGTAGATATATGCCTGCCTCTGCATGGGATTAAGTGTGTGCTACCATGCACAGCTTTTTTCACTATTTTACACACACACACACACACACATACACACATACTTCTACAACTTTTTATAAATTTAAAATTATTCCCCAAATGACAATGTTCAAGATAAAAGAAAAATTTTCTAAAATTGTCAGGTGTGGTGGTGTACTCCTTTAATCCCAGCACTTGGGAGGTAAAGGCAGGTGGATCACTGTGAGTTCAAGGCCAGCCTGGTCTACAGAGGGAGCTCCAGGCCAGTTGAGACTTAAAAAAAAAAAAAAATATATATATATAAATATACACACACACACACACACACACACACACATATACATATATAGAAAGAAAGAAAGAAAATATTTTTTTCTAAAATTGCTGGGCATGGCAGTGCACACCTTTAATCCTAGCACTCAGGAGGCAGAGGCAAGCAGATCTCTGTGAGTTCCAGGACAGCTGGGGCTACAGGGAGACCCTGTCTCAAAGAGACCAAAAAAAGCCAGGTGCGCTGGTAAATTTTTGCTTTTAATCTAGCACTGCGGTTGTAGAAGGCAGTGGATCTTTCTCTCAAAGGAAAAATCAAAAACAAAAAAGAAAAGACCCCCATAATTTTTTTAATTTTTTAAATTATGGTAAAAGTAACAATAAAACAAAAATTTGTCATACTATAGTTCACATATTAACATTTTATTTGGATTAAAGGTACATATAGTCAATGGAATGAAGCTAGTAAAACAGATTCACTATAGTATATTAGTTTTAAATTTTATTTTATGTGTATGAGTGTAACTGTCTGCATTAAGGTTTGGCATAATAGTATGTGGGCAATGGCCTGGAGGTCAAGAGGTGTCGACGTCCCTTGGAACTGGAGTTAAGAGTATGTGGTTCTTAGCCGTCCATGTGGAGTGCTGGAATTGAACCTGGGCCTCTGCCAGAGCAGTCAGTGCGTCTTAATTTCTTCGTTATCCAATCTCTGCGCCCCACATCACGTATAATTATATAAGTGTCTAACTTCATTAAAAAATTATATCCTGGAGCCAGGTGATGGTGGCACTGCCCCTGGTCTGTAGAGCAAGCTCCAGACCAGGCATCGTGTTCTAAAGAGGAGACCCTGCCTCAAAAAAACCAAAAAAAAAAAAAAAAAACAACAAAAAAACAACCAAAAAAAAAAAATGTCTATCTGTCCCAGTGAGATGGGCTCTGTGGGGTAAAGCATGCTGGTGTGGAAGGCCCTATGTCTCAGGATGATCTCCAGAACCACTGTAAAACTGAAAGGAGGGAACCAAACAAATTCCTTCAGCTACCCGAAACCTAAATAGCCATACCAGTAGGAGAATGTTTTCCCTAGTCCCAGAGCTAAGAATATATTTAAGGGGCTGGAGAGGATGGCTTTGGTTACAAGCACACAACTGCTCTGTCCAAGGAACCGACGGATTCGAGACCAGCACCCACATGGGCTGCTAGAACCCTCTTTAAGAGCCCGGACGTGGTGGTGCATTGCCTGTAAATCCTAGCACTTGGGAGGCCAGAGTAGGCGGTATCTCTGTAGTTCAAGAGCCACCTGGTCTACAGAATGAGTTCCAGGCCAGCTGGGGGGCTATAGGGAGACCCGGTCTAGCAAAAAAAAAAGAATATAATGGTTAAAAACGAGAGTTTGGATAGGAAAATGTAAGTTAATAGTGGCCTTTTACTAGTTACAACTGGTGTTAGGAAGGCCGTTAGTAATAACTTATTTCTCAACTGGTTGGAGTAACAGAATTTTTTTTTTTGTCTTTTTGAGACAAGGTCTCCCTTTAGTTCCAGCTGGCTACTCTGTAGACCAGGCTGGCCTTGAACTCACAGAGATCTACCTGCCTCTAGCTCCAAGTGCTGGGATTAAAGGCCTGTCCACCATGTCTGGGTAATATCCATTTTAGAAAGCTAGGAGAAAAATAAGTAGTTAAGACAAACATGCTACAAATTCTTGGATTTTATTTATTTATTTATTTATTTAATTTTTGTACATTTTTGAGACAGGGTCTCTCTATAGCCCCAGCTGGCCTGGAACTCACTCTGTAGACCAGGCTGGCCTTAAACTCACAAAGATCCGGCTGCCTCTGCCTCCCAGGTGCTAGGATTAAAGGTGTGCACCACCACACCCAGCTTAGACAGTTCTTAGGCACCATGTGGATGGTGGGAATTGAACCCAGGTCCTCTGCAAGAGCAGTTGGTGCTTTTCTTTTTTTTTTTTTTAATTTTATTTATTTTCATGTGTATGAATGTGCTGTCTACATGTAGGTTGGTGCACCCATGTTGTGCAATGCCGTGGAGGTCAGAAGAGTGTGTCTCATTCCCCTGGAACTGGAGTTAAAGATGGTTCTCAGCTGCCATGTGGGTGTTGGGGATGAAACCCGGGTCCTCTGTAAGAGCAGTCGGTGCTCTTACCTGCTAGGCCATCTCTCCAGCCCCCAGTCGGTGCTCTTAATCTCTTAACATCTGAGCCATCTCTCAAGCCTCAAATACCTGGATTTTAAATTTACAGTGAGGGTATGTTGGTTACAAGACAGATACAATGAGAGGGTCTCCCTGTAGCTCCAGCTGTTCTGGAACTCACTAAATAGACCAGGCTGGCCTGAACTCACAGAGATCCACGTGTCTCAGCCTCTGGAAGTGGTGGGATTAAAGGTATGCACCACCAGGCCCAGCACAATAAAAACATTGTATCTTTACTTCTTTGTCCCTTAATTTAGTAGCTTGAACGACTGAAGATGGCAAATTCAATGAGAACCACAAATATTTTCTGTCTTTCATTATCTCTCAGCCGTAACTGCTATTATCATTTAACAGATGTAATCCATTAACAGTACTTTTGTGGTTTTCTTTTTTTTGGTCCTGATCTTTTTGAGTCAGGGTCTTCATTATAGCCCTGCAGGCCTAGAACTCACATGTAGACCAGGCTGGCCTTGACCTCCTGATCTTCTGCCTCTACCTCCCAAGTGCTTGGATTATAAGCATGTGTCATCATAACTGGTGAGTCTATATCTCAAGTTAAATGACTGGTGAGTCTGGGCTGGAGAGATGGCCTAGTGGTCAAGAGCGCCAACTGCTCTTGCAGAGGACCGGGGTTCGATCCCCAGCACCCACATGCAGCTGAGAACCGTCTTTAACTCAAGTTCCAGGGGAATCAGACACCCTCTTCTGACCTCCGTGGCATTGCACGACACAGGTGCACAAACCTACATGCAGACAGTACATTCATACACATACAAGAATAAATAAAAATAAAAATAATGATTGGTGAATCTATATCTCAAGTTAAATGACAGTTTTTAGTAATTTGGTAAGAGCTTATAAAGATTAAGCCAATTATAATACAGAAATACTGAAAGACTATTAAAATCTTTTTTTTTTTTTTTTTGGTCTTTTTGACACAGGGTCTCCCTTTAGTCCCTACTGCCCTGGAGCTCACTATGTAGACCAGGCTGGCCCCTGCCTCCCGAGTGCTGGGATCAAAGGTGTGCACCACCATGCACGATCAACTATTAAATCTTTATATTGCATAGAAAGCCACTTATGATATCAAAATTGTCAACATGTTTACACATAGAAAACAACTGAATTAAAACAAGTATCAAACTCCACCAGAAAACTCCTAGAAGAGATTAAGAATTTCAGTAAAGTGGCAGGATACAAAATTAACCTAGAAAAATAAGTAGCCTTTCTTTACACCAACAACAAACAACTGAAGAAGGAATTCAAGGAGACCTTCCCACTTACAATAGCCTCAAAAACAATAAAATACCTAGGAACAAACCTAACCAAAGACACCAAAGATCTCTTCAAAAATTTTTGTTGTCCCTTGAAAAAGGAAATTGAAGAAGACATCAGAAGATGGAAAAAACTCCCATGCTCATGGATTGGGAAAATTAATATAGTAAAAATGTCCATTCTACCCAAACTCTTGTACAGATTTAATGTAATCCCAATTTAAAATCCCCAAGAGTTTCTTCACAGGCTTGGAAAAAAAAAGTCCTTAATTTCATTTGGAAAAACAAAAGACCCCGCGAATAGCCAAAGCAACCCTGAGTGAAAAGAGCAATACAGGGGGAATCTCTATACCAGACTTCAAACTATACTACAGGGCTATAGTCATAAAAAACCAGCTTGATACTGGCACAAAAATAGACCTGTTGACCAATGGAACAAAACTGAAGATCCAAACGTGAGCACATACAATTTCAGCCACCTCATATTTGACAAGGGGGCCAAGAAGACACAACGGAGGAAAGACAGCATCTTCAGCAAGTGGTCTTGGCAAAACTGGACCACCACTTGTAGAAGAATGAAATTAAACCCCTACATCTTGCCCTGTACAAAAGTCAACTCCAGATGGACCAAAGACCTCAACGTGAAACCGCAAACTCTGAAGGCTATAGAAGAAAAAGTTGGCAGCAGCCTACAAGACATAGGCATAGGAAAAGACTTCCTAAATTAGACAGTAGCTGTGCAAGAATTAAGGTCGACAATTGACAAATGGGACCTCATTAAACTCAAAAGCTTCTGTACATCAAAAGAAACAATCAAGGAAGTGAAGAGAAAACCCACAGAGTGGGAGGAAACCTTCACCTCAGATACATCTGACAAAGCATTGATTTCCAGAATATATAAACTACTCAAAAAACAAAGAAGAAAGAAAACAAATGACTCACTCAAAAGATGGAGCAAAGAGCTGAACAGAGACTTTACAAGTGAGGAATTAGAGATGGCCGAGAAACATCTTAAAAAGTGTTCAACATCGCTAATAATTAAGGACATGCAAATTAAAACACTTTAAGATATCATCTCACTCCAATGAGACTGGCTAGGACCAAGAAAAAAAATGATACCAAATGCTAGAGAGGTTGTGGGGAAAGGGGAACATTCATCCACAAATGGGACCTCATTAAAAAAAAAAAAAAAAAAAAAACACTATGGAAAGCAGTGTTGGAGAACCCTTGGAAACTTGGGAATGAACTTGCCCCCCAAGCCCAGCTATACCACTCTTTGGTGTAATACCCACAGACTCATCTTACCTACAGAAATACAGGCACAAGCCATTTATGCAAAGCTCCTCTTCACAATAGCAAAAGCTGGAAACCAACCCAAATTGCCCCTCAACTGACAGGTGGATAAAAAATGTGTACATCGACACACAATGGAGTCTCATGCAAGGGGCTGGGTAAAAAGGGACATGAGGGGATGAACGCGGAGGATAGCCTAGCGTTTAAGAACACCGACCGCTCTTGCAGAGGACCCACCCGGGTTCGATGCCCAGCAGCCACAGGCGGCCGAGAGCCGTCTGAAACTNATTGCACGACACGGGTGCACAAACCTGCATGCAGACAGTACATTCATACACACACAAAAATAAATACAAAACAAAACACATAAATGGACTGAAAGACAAAAACCACATGATCATCTCAATTGATGCAGAAAAAAGCCTTTGACAAGATCTAGCATCCCTTCATGTTTAAAGTCCTAGAGGAAATAGGACTGAAAGGAACATTCCTCAACATGATCAAAGCCACATATAGCAAACAAACTGCCAACATTATCCTAAATGGAGAAAAATTGGAACCATTTTCCTTAAAGGTGGGAACCCTGCAAAGCTGCCCCTTATTGCAAATCATCTTCAACATAGTGCTTGAAATACTTACTAGGGAAATAAGACAAGAGAAGGAAATTAAGGGAGTACTAATCAGAAAAGAAGAAGTTTGCCCCTCTACTGATGAATGGATAGAGAAAATGTGGTGCATCTACACAATGGAGTTCTATGCAGCAGTAAAGAAAGACGACATCATGAGCTTTGCAGGAAAATGGCTGGAGCTAGAAGACATCATGCTGAGTGAACAGAGGATCCGGGTTCGATCCCCAGCACCCACATGGCGGCCGAGAACCTTCTGAAACTCCAGTTCCAGGAGAACTCCAGTTCCAGGGGAATCCAATACCCTCTTCTGACCTCCGCAGCATTGCACGACACACGGGTGCACAAACCTGCATGAAGACAGTACACTTATACACAAAAAGAAATAAATAAAAAAAAAAGAAAGATGACATCATGAACTTTGCAGGTAAATGGATGGAGCTAGAAGATATCATGTTAAGTGAAGTAACACAGTCGCAGAAAAACAAATGACAAATGGTATCCCTCATCTGTGGATGCTAGCACCAATTACCTAATTGTATGGCAAACTGAGCAACATTAATGTGATCTGAAAACAACTGTGCTCTTATATTGTGAATCCCTTAAAACAACAATAACAAAAAAACAAGTATCTACTTACTTCACAACCTTGCCATACTTGGAAAATATCTGAAACAAAAGATCATATCATTTATATTAATACAAAAATTAAAATTTCAAGTTGTATTCATGACTAAAATTTTTTGTTATATTTTATGAAAAATTTAAGAAGCATTTTCTTTTTTTTATTTTGTATGTGTATGAGTGTACTGTCTGCATGTAGGTTGGTGCACCTGTGTCATGCAATGCCACGGAGGTCAGAAGAGGGCGTTGGATTCCCTTGGAACTGGAGTCAAAGACAGTTCTTAGCCGTCATGTGGGTGCTGGGAATTGAACCTGGGTCCTCTGCAAGAATAGCTGGTGCTCTTAACCACTGAGCCATGTCTCCAGCCCCAAGAAGTGTTTTCTACCCTTGGGAACTGGGGAAGGAGCTTGACCTACATAGGCCTTTATTTAACCAACCAAACAAATATTTTCTTTTTTTTTTTTTTTTTGTTTTTTTGAGACGAGGTCTCCCTGGAGCCTCAGCTGTCCTGGAACTCACTCTGTAGACCAGGCTGGCCTTGAACTCACAAAGATCTGCCTGCCTCTGCCTCCCGAGTGCTAGGATTAAAGGCGTGCGCCACCATGTCCGGCTCAAATATTTTCTAAGTGAATAGAATAGTACTATAGTTACTAGAGTCACAGGTAATCTGCCTTAGTTCCTAAACTTCCTAGAAGGGAGTGGACAGAAAGAAAAAAACAACAATCCATTCATCAGGTATGGAGATCTATGGCAGATCCGCTAGATCCCAGCTGTATTCCTGTAGCATATCTACAGAAACAGCAGCTCCACCAGCTAAACCTTAAGTTTTGAGTATCAGTGGTGTGGTGCCATTATTTCTATTACACCCATTGTTGAAGCAAGCACTGTTTAAGACAGACCTTAGATGGCATAAAATACCAAAACCCTTCTCTAATGAAAATTGCGCTTTCAGCTCACCATGTTGAACTGCTATAATCCTAGTTCAGAAAGATAAAGCAAGAAGATCATGAGTTTGAGGCAAGCCTGTGCTACAAAGTGAGACTATGTACAAAATACCCTTTTATTTCTGTAGGTCTCCACCCTCTTTCCATCATTAATATGTTGGTGGTACTTTATAGGTCTTTCCTGTCTTTTACTTCTACATCTTCATTCTGAGCAAAGTTATCTACTTCTACAGTTCAGCCAAGTACCTACATACTTATAGCTCTGATTTAGTAAATAAGGTTTAGAAATAATGCTTCTTGGAAAAGGCTTTGGTAAGATGGTATTTTAATAATGCAGTGTGGAGCTCTGTGATTAGCTACACAATGCTGCAATATTCACTGGGTCTTAGTACTTAGGACACTGAACTTGGAGAGCCCAACAAAACAGTTTTCTATGCAATTGTTAACGCTTTCTAATGGCTTCTCATTTCAGAATGAAGCCAGTCTTTATTAGGCCTGTAAACCAATACGAGTGTGTTTATTTATAGCTACCATTCCTCTTTTGAAATGCTTGTGCCCTAGACATCCATACTACTGTCTCCAACTTCCTTCAAATTTTTATCCAAAAGTCACCTTTTTTGTTGGAGACAGGGCCTCCTTTACCACAAGCTGGTCTCAAAGTCCCTATATAGGTGAAGATGGCCTTGAACTCTTGATTCCCTAGCCTCCTCCACTTTCCAAGTGCTGGAATTACAGGTGTGTGCCATAAATGCTTACTTTACGTGGTGCTGGAAACTGAACCGGGGCTCTGTGCATGCTAAGCAAACATACTACCAGATGAGCTGCAGCCCCAGCCTCCAAAGTTACTTTTTTTTTTTTTTTTTTTTTTTTTTTTTTCAGGGTCTCCCTGTAACCCAGCTGTCCTGGAACTCACTCTGTAGACCAAGCTGGCCTTGAACTCACAAAGATCCACCTACCTCTGCCTCCCAAATGCTAGGATTAAAGGTGTGCACCACCTCGCCCAGCAAAGTTACTTTTTTTTATTTTTTATGTGTATGAATGTACTGTCTGCATGTAGGTCTATGCACCCATGTCATGCAATGCCATGGAGGTCAGAAGAAGGTGTCGGCTTCCCCTGGAAATGGAGTTTCAGATGGTTCTCAGCCGCCATGTGGGTGCTGGGGCTCGAACCCAGGTCCTCTGCAAGAGCAGTCAGTGCTCTTAACCACTAGGCCATCTCTCCAGCCCTGCAAAGTTACTTTTTTAATAACCTCATTTTTTACCACCTTATCTAAAATTTCACCTCCATGCCTCAAATAACACTTAATATCCCTATTTTCTTGCCTTTTCTCCTTATTATATCCCTTTTCTTATTACTTAACTATTTTCTTTTTATCTTCTGGCAAGATAGGATCTAAGTTGTCCAAGTTGGCCTGGAAGTCAAGGTCCTCCTACTTTGCTACCTCAGCTTTTATCGATGACAGGTTTGTGATAACCATGATAGACAAGTACTCTACCACTGAGGTATAGACTCAGAGTGGTTTTCATTTGAGACAGCATATTGCTATGTAATTTCAGTTAGCTTTAAACTACTTTTGCTTCAGCTTTCGGAATGCTGGGATTATAGGCATGCATTGCCATTTCTGTGTCTATAAAAGCATTGTAAATTCTCTTTGGAAATTACAAATTTCTAACTTTTTAACTTGACATTTGCAGGAGATGCCTTTGGCTTTGATGATTTAAGATCAAAATACAGCTATTAAGAATCCTGCCAGGTAGAAATACTTGCTTAAGCTACAGTTTGTCTGTCAAATAGGGAATTAATTCCTTGGTTAGATATAGTTAAGACTTACCCGATATAAGTCGTTGTTCGTCAGGGAGAAAGGCAAGTTGGATACATACACTGTGCTCTTACTTGGGGCCAAGCCACCACTCATTTCTAAAAGGGGAAACAAACCAGAAGGTCAGGAATCTAGAGCAGGCACTTCTCACTCCGAGTGAAACCAATACTGCTAATCACTGATTGATTATGGTAGATTTCCACACCCTGTTTATTGAAAAGAATTAGTGTAGGCCTGGCATGGTGGCATGTGCCTTTAATCCCAGCACTTCGGAGGCAGAGACAGACAGATCTTTGTGAATTCAAGGCCAGCCTGGTCTAGAGTGCTCACTCCAGGCCAGCTGGGACTAAAGGGAGACCCTGTCTCAAAAAGACCAAAGACCAAAAAAGAATTATTATGTGTGGGCTGTGTGTGAATTACCATTTTCATTTTTTCCATCAGTTTGTCTTTTTTTTTGAGACAGGGTCTCCCTTTAACCTCAGCTGGCCTGTCTGGCTTTGAACTCACATCTTTCTTCCTGCCTCTGCCACCTCCCTAATGTTGGAATTAAAAGCCACATCCAGCTTTTCCATCCTTTTAAAATAGTCTGCAGGGCTGGAGAGATGCTCAGCGGCTAGGAACACTGACTGCTCTAGCAGAGGACCCAGGTTCGATTCCCAGCACCCACATGGTGGCTAATAACCATCTTTAAGCCAGGTGTGGTTGTGCACACCTTTATTTATTTTTTTTATTTTTTTGGTCTTTTCAAGACAGGGTCTCTTTGTAGACCCAGCTGTCCTGGAACTCACTTCGTAGACCAGGCTGGGCTTGAACTCACAAAGATCCGCCTGCCTCTGCCTCCCAAGTGCTAGGATTAAAGGCGTGCACCACCACACCTGGCTTGCACATGACTTTAATCCCAGCACTCTGGGGGCAGAGGTAAGTGGATCTCTGTGAGTTCAAGGCCAGCTTGGTCTACAGAGTGAGTTCCAGGCCAGCTGGGACTATAGGGAGACCCTGTCTGTCTGCAATCCTTTGAGTGCTGTACTGTTTTGTTTTTTTGTTTTTGGTCTGAGACAGGGTCTCCCTGTAGCCCCAGATGATCTGGAATGTGCTCTGTAGACCAGGCTGGCCTAGAACTCAGAGATCTGCCTGCCTCTGCCTCTGAAATGCTGGGATTAAAGGCATGAGCCACTAAGTCCGGTAGGCTATAAACTTTTAAAGTGTTTTCCAAAATATAAACCATACCTTGCTAGTACCTGTCAGAAAGGGATATCTTGCCCACTTCTCCCACCGTTTGTTTAGACAGGGTCTCATACAGTCCATCTTAGCCTTGAACTGATGACCCTCCTGCAAGTCTGGAAAATCCTGGGATTATAGATGTGGGCCACCAAACCAAACCAAGCTAATTTTTGTTAAATTTGGATATTTCGGGCTGTTTCTCCGGAGTCATATTTTGCTTTCTATTTTCATAAAGTTCCTAAGAATTCTTAAGTTGGTGCATTACCAAATTACTTATTATTATTATTTTTTTGAAGACAGGATGTCTCTGAACCCCCAGCGGGCCTGGTACTCTGCAGACCAGGCTGGCTGGGCTAGATCTCAGAGATCTGCCAGCCTCTGATGGGTTTTCAGGCCACCTGCCTCGTATAAATTAGGATATGTGCATTTTATACGATAGGTTGATAGCTTTGAATGGAAATGAATCTATGTTTACAAATGAACTGTAACTTCATGTCTTATTTTACAAACTCAAAATTACATTGAAGAAAAGCGCGTGTGTGGCCTATCTGATGTAGCAGTCACAAGAGTAACAAAGCATCTGCTACAAGAATGCGGTCACAGGATGAAGCTTCATGCTTTGTATTTGTGAGGATTATCTAGAAAACACCTGCAGTCAATTCTGCAGTTTCCGAGCCGGCGGTCTGTCCGGGGAGGCTGGTGGAGGGATGGGGCGGAGGCGCGGACGCTTACCTTCGGCGCGGCGAGGCCTTGAGTTCCGCGACTGGCTCAGCCCCGGCTCGTCCCCGCCGCGCGTACCGGCTCGGGCATCACCGACCTCGGCGCGGCCGGGTGCACAAGGCCGGAGGCTGCAGCACTTCTTCCGGATCCCCCTAGAGCCGGGCCGACGCGGGTCCGAGGCTGGCGCGCGGACAACGTCATCTCGCGCGCGCCGGAAGTGCCTCCCTTGGCGAGGGGACGTCGCCTTCGAGGTTCGTGGCTGCGGCGGAGCGTAGGTGAGCGTGTTTTGCTTTCCCCAGAGGCGCGAGGGGCGCGCGAGCCGCGGGCTGGCGTGCGTGTATTTCCTGCCGCGGTGGAGTTGTGCTTTAGTTTTGTCCTCGCGGTGGAGTGTGGGGAGACGCGGTGAATTTGGGTGTAAAGGAAAGTCTTGACTGTTAGGTTAGGCTTCTTGTTAACAGTTTAAGGTGCAAAAGGAACCTCAGTGACTCGAGGTCAGGAAGTCGGTAATTTTTTTTTCTTTAAAATATCCAGCTCTGTAAGTAGGCACTTTCAAAGATTGAAAAAAAAATACAAAATAAGCCCTCTTTCTTACTGTTGGGGAGACAAAACTAACGTGGAGCCACACCGAATGACCCATTCTTGAGTATTGGCATGGACAGATGTTGTGCTTCTTGACATCCTTTTTCTTTATGTAAATTTGGAATGGGCACGCACGGAAGATTCTCGGAGAGGTTGTAACAGACCGTTAATTCCTAGAGAGAAATCAGAAAGCAATGCATGGTAGTTTATACTTAACTTCTACCCACCAGCACATACAGACCAGGCCTCTCCCTGGGAGCCTGCCTGCCAGCAGCCTGCAAGCTAGAGCCGCTCCTGGAGCCTGCACAATCAATCCAGACTGAAGCCGAGGGACGAAGTGCAATCCACCCAGGGCACAGCGGAATTTTGAGAGGCATTAATGCCTCGGCGTCCACCAAGGGACCGCTGGGACTAATTCTCTTGGCAAACTTGTGGCAGCCAAACCTACCATGCTTCACATCCCTGTTGTCCTGGGTTATCGCCCAAGATGTAAGCCCCTTTGCTATATCATCACTGTGCTGTTTTGTGCTTCTCTTTTGATCTGGGTTATCACTGCTTCTTCCTCAACTTCACCCCTCAGCACATCATCTGCTTCCTGGACTTCTGCCTCGAAAACTAAACTTACCTGTGATTTTCCCATTTCAATTGAGCTGTTTCCAACACTGGTATTTTAAGATTGGCTATGACTTCCATCTCTCTCGAACTGATTTTACTTCTTAAAATTATTTCTCTTTCTCTTGGTGTCTTGACATCTCTTTTCTCCCTTTTGGACTTGATTTTCCTGCCCACTTCTACTTTTTTTCTATTCCTATAACCACACTGATGCTAGCTGTAAACCCCCTCCCCCCCAAAGCAGGGTTTCTCAGTGTAGGAAGACTGGCCTGGAACTAGTAATCTTCCTGTTCCTCAGCCTCCCAAGGGCTCTATTTTTGGGTATTCCCTAATTTCCCATAGAGTTAGGAATCTGTCTTTAAGCGTCTTCTATTTTTCTCTTAGCACTTTGCTTATCCTGTGTCTCTTGTCTTTTTCGGTAAGCTAGGCTGTGGGGGAGGGTGTGTTTGTCTTGCTTATCTTTGGATTTAGTTGCTCCAGCAAAAGTAGGAAGTTAGGTATTTTTTGAATGGTTGCTGGAACTCTTTTTTTGTTTGTTTCTTTTGTTTTGTTTTTTCGAGACAGGGTCTCCCTGTAGCCCCAGCTGTCCTGGAGTTCACTCTGTAGACCAGGCTAGCCTTGTCTACATCTCAAAGATCCGCCTGCCTCTGCCTCCCAAGTGCTAGGATNAATTCAAGGCCAGCCTGGTCTAGAGTGCTCACTCCAGGCCAGCTGGGACTAAAGGGAGACCCTGTCTCAAAAAGACCAAAGACCAAAAAAGAATTATTATGTGTGGGCTGTGTGTGAATTACCATTTTCATTTTTTCCATCAGTTTGTCTTTTTTTTTGAGACAGGGTCTCCCTTTAACCTCAGCTGGCCTGTCTGGCTTTGAACTCACATCTTTCTTCCTGCCTCTGCCACCTCCCTAATGTTGGAATTAAAAGCCACATCCAGCTTTTCCATCCTTTTAAAATAGTCTGCAGGGCTGGAGAGATGCTCAGCGGCTAGGAACACTGACTGCTCTAGCAGAGGACCCAGGTTCGATTCCCAGCACCCACATGGTGGCTAATAACCATCTTTAAGCCAGGTGTGGTTGTGCACACCTTTATTTATTTTTTTTATTTTTTTGGTCTTTTCAAGACAGGGTCTCTTTGTAGACCCAGCTGTCCTGGAACTCACTTCGTAGACCAGGCTGGGCTTGAACTCAAAAAGATCAGCCTGCCTCTGCCTCCCGAGTGCTAGGATTAAAGGCGTGTGCCACCTCGCCCGGCATACATTTGACTTATCTGGCTTGGGTTTTTTTTTTTTTTTATATTTAAGAAAATTTTCTTCCACTGACATTTGAATTTTTATTTTTCTTTCCATTTATTCATTTATTTATTTACTTGTCTTGAGATAGCTGTCCTGGAACTATGTAGACTAGGCTGGCCTTGAACTCAGTGATTCACCTGCCTCTGCCTCCCAAGTGCTGGGATTAAAGGCATGTTCTACCACACACAGTTAGATTCCCAGTACCCACATGGCGGCAAAGAACCTTTTTTAACTCCAGTTCCAGTGGAATCCAATGCCCTCTTCTGACCTCCTCAGCATGTCATGACATGGATGCACCAACTTACATGCAGACAGTATACTCATACACATTAAAGAAAAAAAGGCAAATGTAGCCTACCATTTACCAGGTTGGGATCTGTTTGAGGTGTTGGGTTGTGATGTATAGTTGGAAATCAAATGAGAGAATAGGGAGAATTATTCATTTCTGTGTGAGGGATAACTCAACTCCAGGCTAGTATATGTCACTCTTTGTGGTACAGTGAGGCATGAATAATGCTCTTACATAAGGTGAAGAAGGAAAGGGAACTTTGGATTTATGTTTAAAAGAAATTCTGAGCTGGATAGACATCTCAGTGGTTAAGAGCACTGGCTGGGGGCTGGAGAGATGGCTCAGCGCCTAAGAGCACTGACTGTTCTTGCAGAGGATCTGGGTTCGATTCCCAGCACCCACATAGCAGCAAAGAACCATCTTTAACTCCAGTTCCAGGGGAATCTGACACCCTCTTCTGACCTCCACAGCTGACGGGTGCACCTACCTACATGCAGACAGCACACTCATACACATAAAATAATTAAAAAAAAAAAGCACTGACTGTTCTTTCAGAGGACACTGGCTCAATTTCCAACACCCACATGGTGGCTAACAACTGTCTGTAACTTTAGTTCCACAGGATCCAGTGCCCTCTTCTTTCTTCTGAGGGTACTACATGGGCGCACTTACACATGTAGGCATAGTACTCATACACATAAAATTAAAAAACTTCCTTTGGATTCTCACCCATTGTAAATATACAGTAGCAGTTAGTTGCCTACCTACTTCTTTGTGAATGGAGGGTATGACACTGAAAGGAGTCTGATCAGTTAAGATCTCAAGCTCCATATACATTGGAAATAAGATTTGGATTTTGGATTTTGATTTATAATTTTTTTTTTTTTTTTTGGTCTTTTTGAGACCCTTCTTTATAACCCCAGCTGGCCTGGAACTCAGAGATCCCCTGGACTTTGCCTGCTGAGTGCTGAGATTAAAGGTATGGGCCACCACACCCAGCTGGATTTATGAAGTTTTAAAAGTATTTATGTGGTGGCTGGGTGTGGTTGTGCACGTCTTTAATCCTAGCAATCAGGAGTCAGAGGCATGAAGAACTCTGAGTTCAAGGCCAGCCTGGTCTACAGAGTGAGTTCCAGGACAGCTGGGGCTATAGGGAGACCCTATATCAAAAAGACCAAAAAAAAAAATCTATTTATGTGTATGAGAGTATTGTCTGTATGTGTGTAAGTGCACCTGTGTGGTACAGGGCCCATGGAATCAGAAGAGGGCATTGGATTCCTGTAACTGCAGTTATGCATGGTTGTTAGCTACCATGTGGGTGCTGGGATCCATCCTGGGTTCTCTGCAAGAGCAGCCAGTGCTCTTAACTGCTGAGCCATCTCTCCAGCCCTGGATTTATAAATATTATACATAAGTAATGTTTGGCATTTTTCTACTTGTATATTTTTCAAATTTTATTTTTCTCATCTTATTTTTATTCAAATAACATTGAAAATATTTTTCACTGAAAATATTTTACTTGTATGTTTTTCTTTTTTTTTAATTTTATTTATTTTGTATGTGTATGAATGTACTATCTGCATGTAAGTTTGTACACCCGTGTCATGCAATGCTACAGAGGTCAGAAGAAGGCCTCGGCTTCCCCTGGAACTGGAGTTAAAGACGGTTCTCAGCCACCATGTGGGTGCTGGGGATCAAACTTGGGTCCTCTTCGAGAGCAGCCGGTGCTCCTAACCGCTAGGCCATCTCTCCAGCCCCCATAGTTTTCTTAAATATTCAATTAGGTCATGCATCACAGTGACTGTATAAACAGCATTTTAGTTTATTTAGTTTTTTTTTTTTTTTTTTTTTTTTTTTTTTTTGAGACAGGGTCTCTCTGTAGCCCCAGCTGACCTGGAATTTACTGTATAGACTAGGCTGGCCTTGAACTACCTCCCCTGCAAATCCTAAGTTATGTAGTTGGTTTCCTTGCCCTCAGCTTCTTGCCACCTCTTTCTTTTTTTTGAGACAGTGTCTTAAGTAGCCCTGGCTCTCCTGCAACTCCAGACCTGGCTGGAGTCAAATTTAAGAGATCTTTCTGCATACCTCTGCTCCTGAGTGCTGGGATTAAAGGTGTGTCGTGTCTCGTCCCTCCCACCCCCCCAACCCCCATCCAGTTTGTATCCTGCCAAGTTCACTTTCTGGAGTAATCCTCCCATTATTCCCAGGCTTAAAAGCCGGGACTGAGTGTCTTGTCTGGAATTTTACTTTGTTTCATTTAATGTCCTTGAATCTGTTCTCTTAGCATTTGTCTGCTCCCTTTATGATAATGTGATAGTGTTGGAAAAGGCCTGAGTCTGACTCCAGCCTCATTCAACCTGTGAGTTTCACATTTGGGGAGCTTCTGAGTTTTCTAGTGGAATCTGAGATTGTATCCCCACCATTAGGATAGTATGAATATAGGGTTTACATATTTTGAAAGTTCATTGCATAAATTCTTGCACCTAGGAGAGAAAAACAAAAACCTCATTGAATACCTGAACAGGTAGGCTTATTTGCAATTGTTATGTGATATCTTTTGGCAGTTCTTTGTTTCTTGGGCTCTTTCATAGTCTTTGCTAATGCCTTTGCCTCACTCCTGATTTTATTTTAAAAACTTTCTTTAGCTTTAACTCTTTAAAGTTTTTTTTTTTTTCTTTTTGAGACAGGGTCTCTGTAGCCCCAGCTGGCCTGTAGACCAGGCTAGCCTTGAACTCACAGAGATCCACCTGCCTCTGCCTCCCCAGTGCTGGGATTAAAGGTATGTGCCACCATGCCTGACATTCTAATATTATTTCTAAAACAAGCAAAATCCAGTAATCTTCAACAGAAAGGCCACCAGGAATGTTGGGATACTGGTTATCAAAGTGGAACTCCAAGCCATTAGCTGGCACAAATTCCAAACTCATAATTACTTGTATCACCACAGTTTAATAATCCAATAAATAACAAAAAAGACAAACAAGAAAAATAGCGTCATCTAGCATAGTAATTTTGTTTGGCTCCCTCTGGACAGAACCTTCAATCTTCCCATAGTTTTACCTAGAAATCTAGTTGTAGAATCAAACTGTGAATCTCTTTCACTAATATTTATTTTGATTTTTAACTTCATGGCCTATTTCAATGGAAAGAGATTTTAAAGTGACTTTGCTTCTCAGACTTTCCGTGAGCCTCTCGTTCTCTTCTTCACAGGCACTGTAGCCACTGTTGGCATAGCCATGGTTTCCAGAGCTGCCAGGAAGTGCTCCTTCACCCAGGCCTGCAAGCCTCATCCTGTCAGGGAAGAGAAAGGCAGGCAAGGAAAGAGTGGGTAGGAAAGGAACAGGGTCACCCAACCTTGGCTTCAGTCCTAGGCCCCCTCAGAGGACCAACTTTTCTTCTCCTTGGGCCCCGACATCACTGGAGTCCTAAATGTTCTTATCTAGCATACTCCTTTTTTTTAAAAATTTTTTTATTTTTGTATGTGTATGAATGTACTGTCTGCATGTAGGTCTGTGCACCCATGTCTTGCAATGCCGCAGAGGTCAGAAGAAGGTGTCGGATCCCCCTGGAACTGGAGTTCTTCTGGAATTGGAGTTACAGACAGTTCTTAGCCGCCATGTGGGTGCTGGGGATCGAACCTGGGTCCTCTGCAAGAGCAGTTGGTGCTCTTAACCTGTAGGCTATCTCTCCAGCCCCTGGCATACTCTTTTAAGTTCCAAACAGTGCTGAATGCTAGTAGGGATTTTGCTTTGTTTTGACTATTTTAGTTGGCATCAGTGCTAATTATTATTTTGGTCTTTTTGAAACAGGGTCTTCCTGTGTCCCCAGCTGGCCTGGAACTACTTGGTAGACCAGGCTAGCATTGAACTAAGAGTTCAGCCTGCCTCTTGTTTCCTGAGTGCTGGGATTAAAGGCATGGTGGTTCAGTGCTAATTATTTTCAAAGCCCTTAACTAATTATATTCTTTTATTTTTTTTAATTTTTATTTATTTATTTGTATGAATGTATTGTCTGCATGTAGGTTTGTGAACCCGTGTCGTGCAATGCTGCAGAGGTCAGAAGAGGGTCTCGGATTCCCCTGGAACTGGAGTTCTGGAATTGGAGTTACAGATGGTTCTCAGCCGCCATGTGGGTGCTGGGGATCAAACCTGGGTCCTCTGCAAGAGCAGTCGGTGCTCTTAACCGCTAGGCCCTCTCTCCAGCCCTTTATTTATTTTTTATATGAGTGTATTGCCTACATGTGTATAGGTGTACCTGTGTTATGCAATGCCCACAAAGATCAGAAGAGGATGTTGTATTCCCTAGGAACTGGAGTTCTATATGGTTGTTCTGAACAGGTAAGACAGGAGATGAGGTGGGTTTCAGAGAGGTGAAGAACCCTTTTGGTATGTTGAGTTGGAGGTACATGTGCCACATTCCCTAGGAGTTAGGGTAGAAGTAGTGATGGGCAGTTATTTATGTCTGTGGATGTTTTCTCAACATTGATTACATTCAGTCTGATTTCTGAGCACATTTTTCTGCACAAATTGTTCTAGGGTCTTAACAAATGAGCAACATAGTGGTCCGACTGTTCATTTCTGTAATAGTAGTAAGGCATCAATAATATGCATTAAGTGAAAATTATATCATGTCTGAGATGATTAGTATTGCGAAGAAAGCAAGATTGAAGGATCTGGTTAATGACATTAAAACATTCAAGTGAGGGGAGTGGGAAAGATTGCTCAGTGGTTAAGAGCACTAGCTGATCTTGCAGAAGACCCAGGTTAGGTTCCCAGTACCCACATGGTGGCCATGGTGGCTAACAGCTGACTGTAAATCCCATTCCAGGGGACCTGACACCCTCTTCTGTCCTCCATTGGCATTGGAGGGCATGGGTGAACTTACATACATGTTAGCAATACACTCATACACATAAAATTAAAAACATTTTAAAAAGGCATTCAGGTGAAAGGTGAGGCAGTTCTGCAGATCTGGAGAACACGCTGGAGACCTGCCAGTGCACATGCCTATGCTCAGCTCAAGTATGAGCTTAAACATGACTTCTCATTGACTAGTTGGCTGTCAGAGCGAGTTCCAGGACAGCTGGGGCTACAGGGAGACCCTGTCTCGAAAAGACCAAAAAAAAAGAGAGAATGAAAAATGAAAGGAATAACAGATTGGGAGAAAAAGAGAACTTGAAGGTGAGTGTATTTTAATACTGGAAGCTGCCTAGGTCATGATGCAGTTACTTTATTTCCTAAACTTCTGTAGTAGAGTTTGGTAACATGAAAAAGGAAATGTATCATTGTGACTTTGAATTCAAAGAATGCCTAGTTTGACAAAAGGAAATTGCTTATGAGTTTGTATTTTCATGGTCCTGAGACTGGCTCACAGTGCTAGTTCTGTCTTGGCCCTCAAGTTGGAGTAACTGCAGTACTTGGAGTATCTCAATGGAATGCTTTAAAGAAGGCTTTATTGCCGGGCGTGGTGGCGCACGCCTTTAATCCTAGCACTTGGGAGGCAGAGGCAGGCGGGTCTTTGTGAGTTCAAGGCCAGCCTGGTCTACAGAG
>VZQC01008936.1:95441-145521 GCA_009823505.1 Rhizomys pruinosus
AGTCCCTTGCTAATATTGCCCACACTGGCCCTGAACTTCTGGGTTCAAATGATCCTCTGTGTCAGGTTCATGAGTTGTTGACACAATAGATCTGGGCTGTTTAGGCATAACTTAGCCTTTTCCCTCTTAAGGTAAGAATATTTAATAGATTTGACAGTTTTTTTTTTTTTTTGGTCTTTTCGAGACAGGGTCTCCCTGTAGCCCCAGCTGTCCTGGAACTCACTCTGTAGACCAGGCTGGCCTTGAACTCACAAAGATCCACCTGCCTCTGCCTCCCAAGTGCTAGGATTAAAGGCGTGCGCCACCACGCCTGGTTGAAACATTGATTTTAAAAAAAGGAAACCAGACAGGTGGGGAGATGATTCAACTGGTAAAGATACTTGTTATCAGTAGTAATGCCCTGAGTTCGATTCCTGGGACCACATGATGGCCCAAACTGACTTCCACAAGTTAATCTCTGACTTCTGAACAAGCATTGTGGCCTGCACACACCCACCTACCCATACATTTTGCACATATAGAAAAATAAATAAATTCAGTAGAAAAATTAAATCAGAGCAGTGCATGGTTTATTATAGATTGCACCTGTAATCCCAGCACTCTGGAAGGCTGAGCAAGCGAATCACTGCCATTTTAAGACCAGCTTTGGCAGTTAATAATGAGTTTAAGGACAATCTGAGGTATAGGGTGAGGCCTTGTCTCAAAACAGAAACAGACAACATCAACCAAAACCAACAGGAACATTGTTGACTTGAGTTCTCAGTTACTTTAGAACATGTGATCACTTTCTGTCTAATACAAAACTATAGGGATTCTTAGAGAAAGCCAGTGTTCTTTAAATTGAAGCATTTTATTTTATTTTATTTATTTATTTTGTATGTGTATGAGTGTACTGTCTGCATGTAGGTTTGTGCACCTGTGTCGTTGCAATGCCGTGGAGGTCAGAAGAGGGCGTCGGATTCCCCTAGAACTGGAGTTAAAGACAGTTCTCAGCCGCCATGTGGGTGTTGGGGATTGAACCCCGGTCCTCTGCAAGAGCAGTCGGCACTCTTAACTGCTAGGCCATCTCTCCAGCCCTAAACTGAAATACTTTAAAGCCAGTCTTCTGGGCTTGAGAGATGGCTCAGTGGTTAAGAGCATTAGCTGCTTCTGCAGAGGACTCAGGTTGGGTTTCAGCAACTACATGGCTGATAACTTTATGTAACTCTAGTTCCAAGAGATCTGATGCCCTCTTTTTTATTTTATTTTATTTTATTTTTTTATTTTTATTATTTATCTTTGTATGTGTATGAATGTACTGTCTGCATGCAGGTCTGTGCACCCGTGTCGTGCAATGCCGCGGAGGTCAGAAGAGGGTCTTGGATTCCCCTGGAACTGGAGTTCTCATGGAATTGGAGTTACAGACGGTTCTTAGCCGCCATGTGGGTGCTGTGGTTCGAACCCGGGTCCTCTGCAAGAGCAGTCAGTGCTCTTAACTGCTAGGCTATCTCTCCAGTCCCTGATGCCCTCTTCTTAACTCTTCAGGCATTGCATACATGTGGTACACTTACATACATTTAGGCAAAATACTGGTACACATAAATAAATGTCAGTTTAAAAAATATGCAAAGACAGTGTTCTTTCAGTTACAGCTAAAAATGCCCGTAAATGTCTAGTACATTCTCCTCAGTACCCAACTCTCAACTGGCAAACTCTTGGTCTTTAGAGAAAAGGTATTCCAGCTCCCCATCTGTGTCGGTACTCATAAGTGGGCCTTTTCTCCACCCTGTCATCTGTTCTCCTTTTCCTTGCTTACCTTGCCTTCTGCCTGTTAAGTTTTGCTTTTCATTTGCTCTTGAAGCTGTGTGCCTTTGGACTCTATTGCAAGCTTTGAATTTAGGAATCATTTAAAATTTTTTTTAACTTTATTTTTCTATGTATGAATGTACTGTCTGCATGTAGGTTTGTGCACCTGTGTCTTGCAATACCGCAGAGGTCAGAAGAGGGTGTCGGCTTCCCCTGGAACTGGAGTTAAAGACGGTTCTCAGCTGCCATGTGGGTGCTGGGAATCAGACCCAGGTCCTCTGCAAGAGCAGTAGGCGCTCTTAACTGCTAGGCCATCTCTCCAGCCCCCAAGAATCATTTCATTTAGAAATACTGTCCTCTGTCCAAATTGAAGAGACGATGATAAAATTTTCCTTTTAATTTAAAATTTTACAAATATCTTTACACTAAAATAAATTTATATCAATTTATTAAAAATAAAATCAGCCAGGTGTGGTGGTGCACGCCTTTAATCCTAGCACTTGGGAGGCAGAGGCAGGCAGATCTTTGTGAGTTCAAGGCCAGCCTGGTCTACAGAGTGAGTTCCAGCTGGGGCTACAGGGAGACCTTGTCTCGAAAAGACCAAAAATAAATAAATAATAAATAAATAAAAATAAAATCAAGGAGCTGGAGAGATGGTTCAGTGGTTAAAAGTAGTTGCTGCTCTAACAGAGGACCCAGGTTGGATTCCTAGCATCAACATGGTAGCTTACCACCTGTAACTCTAGTTCCAGGGGATCTGGTGCCTTTTGACCTCAGGGCATTGAATGCATGTGATATACTTAAATACCTCCAGGCATAATGCTCATGCACACAAGATACAGATAAATAAATAAATAAATAAATAAATAAATAAATAAATGCCTTGTTTCTGTAGTTACTATGGTTTACTTCACTGTGTGTTATATATGTTTTTGCACCATAGTTCCCTTTACATTTCTTTTTCTACTACTTTGAACATAGAGAAGTATAGGTCCTAAGAATGTGGAAATGCAAAAACCAGTGTTATACAAATCACTCATTGGCAGGTTGAGTAGCATTGCCAGTCTGATTTGCAGACTATTTTTTTTGTTTTTGTTTTGTTTGTTTTTTGTTTTTGTTTTGTTTTTTTTTTTTTTGAGGTCAGAGTTGGATCTTATCAGTCTTCAGAGACAGCAGACTATTTGTTAAATGATTTTTTTTCTTTTTTTTTTTTTTTTAACATGTATGAGTGTACTGTCTGCATGTAGGTTTGTGCACCCCTGTTGTGCAATGTCGTGGAGGTCAGAAGAGGGTGTTGGATTCCCTTGGAACTGGAGTTAAAGATGGTTCTTAGCCACCATGTGGGTGCTGGGAACTGAACCTAGGTCCTCTGCAAGAGCAGTCAACACTCTTAACCGCTGAGCCATCTCTCCAGCCCCATATTTTCTATTTTATTATGTGATAATGAAGAACTATGTAGCCCTCCTCCCCCAGTTGGGAGAATTTTTTTTTTTTAATCTTTTTGAGACAGGGTCTCCCTGTATGTAGTTCCAGCTGTCTTAGAACTCACTATGTAGACCAGGCTGGTCCTGAACTCACAAAGATCCACCTGCCTCTGCCTCCCAAGTGCTGGTATTAAAGGCATGCTTTACTATACCTGGTGGAGAACATTTTTATTGACCTTTTAAATGTTGAAAATGGACAGTAGGGGTACACACACACATACATACATATACATATATAAACATACACACATATGTATATGCATACATATATATGTATATATACATACATACACACACACACTTTAAAAGTATCTCAAAATTGGAAGACATAGTAATCATTCCTTCCCCTATGACCACCCCTAGTCCCTTGAGATGTCTGGAAAATAAGTGTTGGAAAGCAATCATCTACTTCTTATTGTCTCGTATTTGGTAACAACATAAAAACCATGATTTTTTGCTTTCTCTTTAGTGGCTTACACAAGAAATGAAATGTGGTCCGAGGGACGGTATGACTATGAGCGACTTCCAAGAGAACGCTTTCCTCCTCGGAATTACCCCAGTGTAAGTCATTACTGCATGTAAGATCATTTAGAACCTAGTGTGGACGTTACCATGCTATAGTACAGTTTGTCTTGGAACAGCATTGTCATTAGATGTTTTCAATATAGGGGAGAATAGGCCAAGTCTAACTTTACATGTTAGAGTAAAAAATTTTACTTTATGCTTACATTTTTTAAATATATTTTTAATTTTTTTAATTTATTTTTTTATGTGTTTGAATGTACTGTGTGCATGTAATTTTGTGCACCCGTGTTGGGCAATGCTGCAGAGGTCAGAAGAGGGTGTCGGATTCCCCTGGAACTGGAGTTACAGATGGTTCTCAGCCGCCATATGGGTGCTGGGGATCGAACCCCGGTCCTTGGCAAGAGCAGTCAGCGCTCTTAACCGCTAGGCCATCTCTCCAGCCCCATACTTAAATATTTAGAATAAAGATTTTATATTGATTTAGTTCGTCATGTAAGCATTCTACCACTGAACTATAGCCTTAGCCTTTTGTTTCATTTCTTACTTTGAGACAAAGGCGTGCTCAGTTGCCTAGGGTAGTCTTGAGCTCCCTCTGTCCTGTGAAGGTCTTGCCCCTCTGATCCTCCTACCTTAGCCTCCCAGGCAACTAGGGTTACGAGACTGTTTAACCAGGGCTCAGGTTGAGATTGATATAGGGTGATTTAAGATTAAAAAAAAAAAAAAGAGAAAGCCCATTATTTTTTATTTAGATAGGGCAGATTTAATTATTAGCAAATGCCATTTCTTTCCAGGTTATTATAGAGACTGAGTTTCTAATAATAAAAAAAACTAATGGTTTTTAAATTTTGTATTGAATTTTTGTGTATTTCTTTTTTTTAATTTTAATTTTATTTTTGTATATGTATGAATGTACTGTCTGCATGTTGGTTTGTGCACCCGTGTCGTGCAATGCTGCAGAGGTCAGAAGAGGGCGTCGGATTCCCCTGGAACTGGAGTTCTCCTGGAATTGGAGTTACAGATGGTTATAAGCAGCCATATGGGTGCTGGGGATTGAACCTGGGTCCTCTGCAAGAGCAGTTGGTGCTCTTAACTGCTAGGCTATCTCTCCAGCCCCAAATTTTTGTGTATTTTGTATCATCTCAATTTAATCACCTTTATACCACATTTCCTGTTACCCCCCTTTCACAGCCCCCCCCCCCCCCCAAATTCATGCATTCTTTCATTTGTGTTAAGGCCTATTATGCCAAATTAGCATCCCTGGATGTTCCTCAGTGCAAGTTCCTCCACTGGGCTCTAGTCAGCATGTCTGTAGAGTCCCTCACTCTAAGAAGGTCAGCTCTTCCTCACCCAACAGTAATCAGCTGCCAGAGTTTCTTCAGCTAAGATTGGCTTCTGCTGCCCATTTCCCACTTTTGTACTGGCTTTTTGTCTGAGTTTGCACTGGTCTTGTGCATGCTGTCACCATTGCTGTAGGTATATGAGCAGGTCTCAGGTGCTTCTAGGATTCTATTTCCATGGTCTTGCATCACCTCCCTGGCTCTTACAGTCTTTCTGCCCCCTCTTCTGCAGTGGTCTCTGAGCCCTGAATGAGTGAAGCTGAACATAGGAGACCTGTCCATGGACCTCATACTCTGCAGACTCCTGATCTCCACAGTTTGGCCATTTATGACCTTTTGCGATCTTGGCCCTCTGTTGCATGAGAGAGCTTCCTTAGTGAGGGTTAAGAGATTCATTAATGCCCTCTTGGCCCCTTGTTCTATGTTGCATAAGCCTTAGCTGTAGAGGTTGCAATGTAGATGTGACTTTTGGGTTTGGGGGTTTTTAAGTTTTTATAACTCAGTAAAATTTTCTTTTTCTTTTTTTTTTTTTTTTTTTAAGTAAAATTATTTTCTAGTTGACCTAGAAAGATAAAAACTGATAGGGGTTAAGTGTGATTAACCTATAACACAGAGATGGGAAAGGGGTACTGTAAAAAATAATTTTAAGTATTTTTTATTCCCCCAGCAAGAATATATTCTGCTAGTAGAAATTTATACCACCGGTTGGGCAGCAATCTGCAGAAATGTGTGCTTTTTTATTGAGTAGGCTCAGTTTGGGAGTGGGAGAAGCAATTATATTGATTTAAGATTACAAGATGAGTGCTGGGCCCAAGCAGAGGAGGCTCTTGAGTCTGACTCATAGTTACTGAAGTAATGTACTATGAGATGGCTTCACGAAGAGGGAGTGAGACTGAGGAGAGTAGAATACAAGAAGTAGGGATTAAGGGACAGGGAAGGCTAATTGAGGTTGAAGGGCGTGTTGTGAAGGAAAGGCAGGCAATTGGTATGTTAGAGCATGGAGTTACCAGGAGGAAAAGTTGTGAGGGAGATTCAGTGTGTTGATGGGCACAGAGTTAGTTATTAGAGTTGAGGGCTGGTGATGTAGCTCGGTTGCTAGAGTTCTTGCCTAGCATGCATGAGGCCCCGGGTTGGATCCTTAACACCTCAAAAAAGGGGTAAGTCAGGTGACAAGTAACAGATGCCCTTATTGAATGAGCAATTAAAAAAATTTTTTTTGTGTGTTTTTGAGACAGGGTCTCCCTGTAGCCCCAGCTGGCCTGGAACTACCCTTGTACACCAGGCTGGCCTTGAACTCACAGAGATCTGCCTGCCTCTGCCTCCCGAGTGCTGTGATTAAAGGCATGCTCCTTCACTCCTGTCTTCAAGACAGTTCTTAGCCACCATGTGGGTGCTGGGAATCCATCCCCAGTCCTGCAAGAGTGGTCGATGCTCAAAGCTGCTGAGCCATTTCTTCAGCCCCTGAATGAGCATTTCGTAGTAAAACCTAAGCAACCAAACATTTTAATCTAATGTTATTTCTTTGTGCATATGTATAAATGTAAGACAGGCTGTCTTCCCTCAAAAATGAATTTTGTCAACACCAGTAAGCAGGTAGGGAGATAGTGTGGCTTACAATCAGGTTAGATACTCATTGTCAGGCAAATCTTTCTTCTTCTTGTTGTCTGGCTGCTTTGGTTCTTTTGGGGGGAAGGAGCTTGCTTGCTCCTTTGTTTTTGAGGGCACAGAACCTGCCCAGACCTAGTTCAAACTTATGTTTTTCTTCCTTTTCTTTATTTTAATTAGCTATTCCCTCAGTCACACTTTCCTAATTTGTAAACTTTTATTCTTATATTACTCTCCTCCAGAATTCAGGTACATTTTTTTCCCCCCTCATTGAATTTAATCTTTTGATTAGTAATTTCAAGCTTCATCAATGTAGTTTGCCTTCAGAGGGTCTTGGAAACTGTCCCCTTGCCATCAATATTATGTCTACATTGTAGTAAAATACAGCATAGGTTCTTATTAATCTTTCCCTTTTTTTAAGTATAATTTAATTTTACTTAAATTTTTATTTTTTTATTTTTTTATTTTTTGGTCTTTTTGTTTTTTAATTTTTTTTTTTAACTTTTTATTTATTTCTGCATGTGTATCAATGTACTGTCTGCATGCAGGTCTGTGCATTTTGGTCTTTTTGAAACAGGGTTTCCCTGTAGCCCCAGCTGGCCTGGAACTTGCTCTGTAGCTCAGACTGGCCTTGAACGCACAGAGATCTGTCTGCCTGCTTCTGCTTCCCCAGTGCTGGGATTAGAGGCGTGCGCCACCACGTCTGGCTTTTTCCCCTCCTTTTGTTGAGACCAGATCTTATGTAACTTATGCTGGTCGAGTTCCTGACCCTCTTGCCTCTACTTCCCCAGTGCTGAGATCATAGGCATGTTCCAGAATAACGCCCCGCTGAGGCCACTTAGGTTAGAATGTTAGACTTGCTGTGGGAAAGATCAGGCAAGACATCAGGAACAGGCTGCAGCCTGGTACACCAGGCTCAAGCCTCAGCATCTGGACCCTGATTAAGGGGAGTTCAAACATTTTATAAGACTACATATTCAGAAGCATCATATTAAAAGTTCATTTCTCAAAATAGCTTAAAAGTTTCCAAAGAAGGGCAGGAAGTTATAGGCACTTACCATAGCTGTCTAGGGCTAGGGGTATGATATCCCCATCCTTAGCTAGATGCCAAAGGTGTTACCATATTAGTTTTTTCTAAAACCACAGTTCTGTCTAGCTATGCCAGTGTCCTAACCACAAACTTTTCAGCTGAATTCTGACAGAGAGAGAAGGTAGGATTAAAATCCATAGTTTTCTTTTTTTTTTTTAATTTTATTTATTTCTGTATGTGTATGAATGTGCTGTCTGCATGCAGGTTTGTGCACCCGTGTCATGCAATGCCGCGGAGGTCAGAAGAGGGTCTCAGATTCCCCTGGAACTGGAGTTAAAGACGGTTCTCAGCCGCCATGTGGGTGTTGGGGATCGAACCCGGTCCTCTGCAAGAGCAGTCAGTGCTCTTAACCGCTAGGCTATCTCTCCAGCCCTCATAGTTTTCTTAAATATTCAGTTAGGTCATGCATCACAGTGACTGTATAAACAGCATTTTAGTTTATTTAGTTTTTTTTTTTTTTTTTTCTGGTCTTTTTGAGACACAGGTATCTCTGTAGCCCCACAGCTGTCCTGGAACTTACTGGTTTAACAAGGCTGGCCTTTGAACGCAGAGAATCCTCTACTTCTGCCCAAGGGGTTGGGGAGTAAAGGAATGCAACCACCATGCCCAGAACTTTTATTTATGTTTTTTTTTTTTTCAGGTCTTTTTTTTTTTTTACTGTGAATATTTTATTTTATACTAATTTTTTTCGTCTTTTTGAGACAGGGTCTTCCTGTAGCTCCGGCTCTCCAACTGTTCTGGAACTCACTATGTAGACCAGGAACTTTGAACTCATTAAGTAGTTAAGGATGAACTTCCAAGTCCTGCCCCTCCTGCCTCTACTTGTCTAGGGCTGGGCCTTGGGATTAGGCATGTGCCACCTCCCAGCTTTTTTTTTTTTTTTTTTGGGGGGGGGGCGGGGGACTGGGCATCACTTGGGTACAGTCTGGTTTGGAATTCACAATGTAGACCAGGCTGGCCTTGAACTCAGGGCAGTCTTCCTGCCTTAGCATCTCAAGTGCTACCACATCCAGCCACTGCACGTAGCTCAAAAACCAAATTTGTGATCTTGTTTGTAATATGTACTTCCTTGGTGCCGGGCCTGGTGGTGCAATGCTCTAATCCCAGCCTTGGAGGCAGAGGCAGGTGGATCTTGTGATTCCCAAGTTCAGCAAGTCCTACAGAGTGGAGTTCCAGGCCAGCTGGGGGCTACGTGAGACCCTGTCTGAAAAGACCCTCCCCCCCAAAAAAAAAAAAAGTACTTCCTTGGTAAGAATATTACCTTTCCATTGGCTGTAACACATACGGGTGATGATCATCTTATAAAGAAAAGAAGGTAGGCTGGGCATGGTGATCCCTTTATCCCAGTACCCACATGGCTGGGGTTCAATCAATTCCCAGCACCCACATGGCTGCTAAGAACCATCTTCTTTTCTTTTTTTTTTTTTTTTTTTTTCATTTTATTTGTTGTTATTGTTTTTTTTTAATTTTTTTTAATTTTATTTATTTCTGTATGTGTATGAATGTACTGTCTGCATGCAAGTCTGTGCACCCGTGTCGTGCAACGCCACGGAGGTCAGAAGAGGGTCTCGGATTCCCCTGGAACTGGAGTTCTCCTGGAATTGGAGTTTCAGACGGTTTTCGGCCGCCATGTGGGTGCTGGGGATCGAACCCGGGTCCTCTGTAAGAGCGGTCGGCGCTCTTAACCGCTAGGCCATCTCTCCAGCCCCCTGTTTATTTATTTTTTATGTGTATGAATGTACTGTCTGCATGCAGATCCATCCACCTGTGTCATGCAATGCTGTGGAGGTCAGAAGAGGGTGTCAGATCCCCCTGGAAATGGAGTTCTCCTGGAATTGGAGTTACAGACTGTTCTCAGCCACCATGTGGGTACTGGGGATCGAACCTGGGTCCTCTGCAAGAGCAGTAGGCACTCTTAGCCGCTAGGCCATCTCTCCAGGCCTGGCTAAGAACCATCTTTAAGTCAGGTGTGGTTGCACACACCTTTAACCTTGCACTTGGGAGGCAGAGGCAGATGGATCTCTGAGTTCAAGGCCAGCTGGGACTAAAGGGAGACCCTGTCTCAAAAGAACCAAAAAAGGAAAGAAAGTGTTTTGGGATTATGCAGATTTTAGTCTATGATGAATTGGGCTTGAGGTGAGATAGCATGTCATGAAGGGAGTGTGTCCCAGAGCCATAAGCACTCACCTCATGGAGAGAGGGAAGAGGGACAAAACGAGCCCAACAGTCCCTTTTGAGGCTGTATCCCCAGGGACCCGTACTAGGCCTCAATTATTTCACCACACAGACTTGGGAGACACCCATACTATAGCAATAAGTCGTGAAGTAGCAAGAACTACAGGGTTTGATTACTATATATTTAAAGTAGTGATGAGTATAAATGATTGAGATAGGTGGACAGATACCTGTAACCTGGTATGAAAATACTTGCCGATTTCTATTAATGACAAAGGCACAGATAGGCTATTGCTGTTGTGTTTTTTGGTAGCTGTTGTGTTGTTTGGTATCTCCATTTAGGTGAATAAGTAATTTTTCTTTGCCTTACTATAGCCCAGGCTGGTCTTGCACTTTCCTTCCTTCTGCCTCAGCTTCTCAAGTGCTGGAAGTTGTTGATAGTCATGTGCCACTATGTCTTGTGAATAGTGATTTTTATATTGACATTGATTTAAATGGATTCACTGAGTTGTTGGACAAGAGTGTTTATCAGTGAAAGTAGAAATATAAATGGAGCTAATATTTCTAACATTGGATTTAGTAAAAACCTAACTCATTTAAAGTTTTAAAACCTTTGCTTGTAAAATAGATCTTCTGCTATTTTAAAAATCATATTGTAGGTCCAGGTGTGGTGGTGCATGCCTTTAATCTCAGCACTTGGTTGGCTTAGGCAGGTGAATTTGAGGCCAAGTTTAAGGCCGACCTGGTTTACATAGTAAGTTCATGGCCAGACAGGGGTACATAATGAGACCCTATGTAAACCCCAACTTTTCTTTTGTCCAATTTGAAAGTCATCTATTTAATGTATTAGTGTTATTATATACGTATTCTATTGACACTGCTTGTAATAATGTTAATATTGAGATAATGTTTTGCTTTCTGTTCTTAGTTACTGGAATAGTCTTATTTATAATTTTCACATTAATAGCTTAATTCCTCTTTTTTAGTCACTTTTTTTTTTTTTTTTGGTATTTTTGAGACAGGGTCTCCCTTTTAGTCCCAGCTGGCCTGGAGCTCACTATGTAGACCAGGCTGGCCTTGAACTCACAGAGATCTGCCTGCCTCTGCCTCCCAAGTGCTGGGATTAAAGGCGTGCGCCACCACACCCAGCTTAGTCACATTTTTAAATTTTATTTTATTTTTTAAAATTTTTATTTATTCTTGTATGTGTATGAATATACTGTCTGCATGTAGGTTTGTGCACCCATGTTGTGCAATGCCGCGGTGGTCAGAAGAGGGTGTTGGATTCCCCTGGAACTAGAGTCAAAGACGATTCTCAGCCATCATGTGGGTGCTGGGGATCGCACCCAGGTCCTGTGCAAGAGCAGTGAACTACATACACCACCAGCCCTATGTTTATACAATGTTCATTTGGTATCTTTCTCAGTATTTTGAAGAATTTCAAGTACTTAAAAAAATTGGCTTTTATAGTGTATGTCTATGTGCCTACTCTTCAGTTTTAATGATTACCATTTCCCTGAATAGTGTTATGCAATTCTGTTATGCATATTTCCATCTCCATCTATCATATTAGCTCATTAATTTTTTGTATGCATTTCCAAGTAAATTGCAGACATTAGCACTCTCTAGAACTACACTAGCGTATATATTTGGTAGAATGCAAGTGTTTTCTTTGAGATTATGTGGGGTTTACATAGGTTCCAAATAGTCTCAAATGTGAATGTAACCAAACTAGAATCCCCCACATTTTTCTCCCTGAACCTCTCCTAGGGTGGGGCTGTTGTTTTTTGGAGTCAGTCAAGGCCTTAGTGTGTAGCCCAGACTGCCATCAAATTTGTGATCCTTTTACCTCCTTATTGTGTGATGCTATTCCTGATGAGCCAGGGACAAATGTCTGTTTCCTGTATATAAGGAACTGACAATAGACAAAAGTAAGGGTACCACCAGATCAACCTTGGTGAACAATTAATTTATTTGGGACATGGGTGAGTGGCTGCTTCCGGGAGCTGCAATGACTCAAAGATGCTACATCACCAAAGCCTGCCCCAGCAGTGACAGCTCCTGAAAGCTAAGGTTTCTAGCCCACAACTTGCAGGCAGCTCTGCACTGAAGCTTGGTTTGTCTCAGTCTGAGCAGCCCTTAGAGTTTATGAGAGCTTGGGGGAGGTAGGGAGGGCTAGCTAACCTCGTCAATTTCAGGGACTTGCTGAGACTGTTGTTTACTTTCAGAGCTGCAGGGTGGTGTGTTTGGCCTCCTTTTGAAACATTCTGTGGTTTACCTCCCATTCGACCTCTGGTTGTTTACCTTCCTTTAGAACATTCTGTTGTTTACCAGCTTCTCTCCAAGGTGGATGGTTTTATCTTAAGGAAATTAACTGTACAATAATCTTTATTTGTTTATTTTTTACAATACTCTTTAGTGCCAGGATTACAGGCATGGGAACTCCTTGAGTGTTCATTTGCTTCTTTTAATTTAGTAATTCTTCCCTGTGTACAGGTACTCTAGGAGTGGTTTTAATTTCTTGTCTGACAGAAGTATAAGGACTTAACATCCTTTTTGTTGTCACTATTTCAGAAGAGGCACAATGACTTCTTGGTGACATTTTATGATATACCTGGAGGGTAGGACCAACTTCATATTTTAGCCTATCACCTGCCTCCAAACCATTGAATGACCCAGGAACACTGGCATTTCACTGAACAGTCAGTGAGTGAAGATAAAATACAGGGTTATGAAAGTAACTCTACTATCCTGGGTAATGTGAATGTTTTAGTAGATGTGGTTTGTATAGTTCTTTCCCCTCTGGTAAACATTTGCTGTTAAAAGTCAACTAAGTGCTAGGAGTGGTGGCATGCTTTTAATCCGGCACTAGGGAGGCAGAGGCAGGTCGATCTCTGTGAGTTCAAGGCCAGCCTGATCTACATAGTGAATTCTAGGCCAGCTGGGGCTATAGGGAGACTCTATCTCAAAAAGACACACAGAAAAAAAGTTGACTAAAGGTTGAGCTTATAAAATAGAACATATATTTTATTTGTAGTGCTTACTGTGTGCCAAGTGTTTTTCCAGGCTGGACAGCAAGATCAATAAGGTTTCTGTGGTTTACTTTAAGATTGTAAATTGAGCCAGGCTTGGTGGCACACACGTTTAATCCCAGAACTCAGCAGGCAGATCTCTGGGAGTTTAAGCTGAGCTTGGTCTACATAGCAAGTTCCTGGCCATGCGGGGCTACAGGGAGATCCTGTCTCAAAAGCACATAAAACACAGACACACACACACACACACACACACACACACACACACACACACACAAAGACTGTGTTAGCAAATAGTAATGCTGATTGTTTGCATGTGCCTTGGTATTTTGTCAGGAGTTAGTGGATTGGTGTGTTTAGAATTTTTTTCTAAAAAATAAAAGAATTTTTTTTCATTTATTTATGTGTATGAATGTTTTGCCTCAGTGTACGTAGGTGCACCACGTGTGTGGTGCTTGCAAAATCCAGAAGAGGACATTGAATCTCCTGTTACTGGAGTTAAGGATGATTGTTAGCTGCCATATGGGTCTTCTGTAAGAACATCCAGTGCTCTTAGCCACTGAGCCATCTCTCTAGCCTTCTTTTTCTTTTTCAAAAAATATTTTTATTTCATGTGTGTGATGTTTTGCCTCCATGTATGTAACTTGCATGTAACTGCCTACAGCGGCCAAAAGAGGGCATGGATCTCCTGGTATTAATAATAGGAGTTAGTTGCCATGTGGGTGCTTAGGACCAGAGTCAGGTCCTCTGGAAGAGCAGCAAGTGCTCTTAGCCACTGGGCCCATCCCTCCAGCCCATTGTTTTGGTTTTGAGACAAGGGCTTGCTGTATAGCCCAAGTTGGACTTGAACTTAAGATCTTGTACTGTGTCCCAGTACAAGATCCTGGGTAGGGAGGGGAACATGGGTCTAGATTTGATTTGTAAAATAATCTTGTACAAAAATATGTATATAACATAAAAAAGCTAAAAAAAAAAATTCAACATAAAATCTTGTACTATAATCAATTTTTATTTTATTTTATTTTATTTATTTTTTTTTGTCTTTTCGAGACAGGGTCTCCCTGTAGCCCCAGCTGTCCTGGAATTCACTCTGTAGACCAGGCTGGCCTTGAACTCACAAAGATCTGCCTGCCTCTGCCTCCCGAGTGCTAGGATTAAAGGCGTGCGCCACCACGCCTGGCTTATTTTATTTTATTTTTGAGACAGGATCTTGTGTAGTCTAGGCTGACTCTTGAACTTTCCTCTTGTCTCATCCTTTATGTTGCTGGGATTACAATCATGTAACCATGGCTGGCTTGGTTTTGACTTTTTATAAAGGAAAATAAAATCAAACATAAAAAAAAAATAGACCAGATAAGCATCTCCCAAAGATCATTTCATTAAAGCTGCAACTGTCCACTTTCAGTTGTTGTGTTTTGTTACTCTCTACTACTTTACTCTCTCACAGCTTATTCTGAAGTATGTCCATGATTCATGTTTCATATGTAAATAAGCATTTCCATATGTATCTCTAAAGGCTAAAGATGTTTAAGGAAGGTGCTTATATGATAACATTTTAATTTCTTTTTTTATGAGTTCATCTTAGAAATGTTTATTTACATATGCTGCCCATTTTTTATAATTTTCCTTTTTATTGATATTTTATGTATTTCATGCATCATTTTTCAGTCTAATTTGGATACATTCCCCTTTCCCTGCCCCTTCTCCACTCCATCATTTTAATTTCAAATGAAATATTTTTATGCCTGGCAAGGTGGCTCAGTAGGTAAAGGCACTTGTGCCAAGCCTGGGGACATAAATTTGATCTCTGGGAACCTCCCCGTGGAAGGAGAGAACTGACTCCCTAAAACTGTCCCCTGACCTCCACATACGTGCATGGTATGTGTGTGGATCCCTCTCATGTACTCAAAATAAAGTTTTAAAAACCATGTTTTGTATTAATATTTTATGCATATTTAATGATATGCCGGAAAATTTTTGGGTTTGGTTTAGGTTCTGAGGATTTAACCCAGGCTCTATGAATGCTAATCACCTGTTCTACAACTGTGCGGCACCCCAGTCTTAAGAAATACATCTTTTGGGGCTGGAGAGATGGCCTAGCGGTTGAGAGCGCCAACTGCTCTGCAGAGGACCCGGGTTCGATCCCCAGCACCCACATGGCGGCTGAGAGCTGTCTTTGACTCCAGTTCGAGGGGGTTCCGATGCCCTCTTCTGACCTCCATGGCATTGCATGACGCGGGTACACAGACCTGCATGCGGACAGTACATTCATACACATAGGAAAAACAAAACAAAAACCCCAAAAGAAATACATCTTTTCTTTTTGTTTTTATTCTATTTATTTTAGTTTGCTTTCTTTCTTTTTTTTTTTTGTCTTTTTGAGACAGTGTTTCCCTGGAGCCCCAGCTGGCTCAGAACTTGCTATGTAGACCAGGGTAGGCGGCCTGGATCTCAGAAAGATCTACCTGCCCCTGCCTTCTGAGACCTGAGATTAAAGCCATGCTCCACCAAGCTCTGCTTAAGAAATGTCTTTAGGGGCTGGAGAGATGGCCTAGCGGTTAAGAAAGCTGACTGCTCTTGCAGAGGACCCTGGTTTGATTCCCAGCACCCACATGGCGGCTGAAAACTGTCTTTAGCTCCAGTTCCAGGGGAATCCGACACCCTCTTCTGACCTCCGCGGCATTGCACGACATGGGTGCACAGACCTACATGCAGACAGTACATTCATACACATATGAAAATAAAATAAAATAAATATCTTTAAAGAAGCATGTGATTTGTGTTCAGTTAATCATCAGATTTAATATTTGTGTGGAAATTTTAAGTTATGTATCAAATTACCCAGGCTTTTTGTTTGATGCTTTTCACTTACCTAAATAAAAGTGTCTTTCATAATGGAAATGTTTAAATTGGAATAATAGCAAGATAAAACATAATAATTTCCTAATTAATTTGTTGCATGTATAAAAACACCACCTGTACATTCCTAGCACTCAGGAGTTCAAGACAGGAGGACTGCTGTGGATTCCCGCCCAGCCTGGGCTACAGAATGAGAGATTCTGTCTTTAAAAAAAAGTCAAACAAGGGCTGGAGAGATGGCTCAGAGGTTAAGAGCACTGACTTTCTTGCAGAGGACTTGGGTTCCATTCCCAGCACCCACACGGCACCTAAGAACTATCTTTAAGCTGGGAGTGGTGGTGCATGCCTTTAATCCTAGCACTCAGGAGGCAGAGGCAGGCAGATCTCTGAGTTCAAGGCCAGCCTGGTCTACAGAGTGAGTTCTAGGTCACCAGGGGCTATAGGGAGACCCTTTCTTAAAAAAAAAAAAAAAAAAAAAAAAAAAATCAAACAAAAGGGTGTGGAGGTTCAGTGTTTAAGAGCACTGGTTGATCTTACAGAGGACCCAACATCTGTTCCTAAGCACCCACGTGGTGGCAAACAACCAGTTCCAGGGTATCCAGTGTCCTCTTCTCACCTCTGGCATTGCAGGATATGGGTGCACTTACACACATGCAGACAATACACTAATACACATAAAAATAGTAAATAAATTATTTAAGAAATCAGCTGGGCATGGTGGCGCCCGTCTTTAATCCTAGCACTCGGGAGGCTGAAGCAGGCGAATCTCTGAGTTCAAGGCCAGCCTGGTCTACAGAGTGAGCTCTAGGCCAGCTGGGACTTAAATGGACCCTGTCTCGAAAAATACCAAACAACAGCAAGAACAACAACAACAACAAAAAACCCCTAAAAGAACAAAAATGGATTATGAATTATAGTCCAACTTGGATTACATAGTGAGATCTTTTCCTCAAAAGGGGAAAAAAATCTGCATAAACCTAAGTTAGTTGGATGTCCCCTGAATGGACTAGATCAGATTGTAGACACATGTTCTGTAACTTTCTCTTACTGTGATAATTTTATTTCACATTAGCCATTAACATAAGTTATGTCTTCTGTCTTAATTCCTCAAGTCCTACCCACATATAAAACCCTCCATTCAGGGGCTGGAGAGATGGCTCAGTGGTTATGAGTGCTGACTGCTCTTGCAGAGGTCCGGGGTTCAATTCCCATGGCAGCTACGAACCATCTTTAACTCCAGTTCCAGGGGAATCCAATGCCCTCTCTGACCTCCGTGGCATTGCACATGGATTCAGAAACCTACATGCAGAAAGTACACTCATACACATTTAAAAAAAAATTCAATTGTTAAAAATTTATACCTATTCTGTGTGTGTGTCTGTGTGTATCTGTGTATCTGTGTCTGTGTCTGAGTGGAGGTACATATACATGTACACAGGTACCTGAAGAACTTCATCATCTGGAGCCGGCTAGTAAGGGTGCTGGGAAGTAAACTGGTCCCTACAAGAACAAGTGCTTTAACTTCTGAGCCTTCTTCTCTCCAGGACCTGCTGAAAAATTTAAAGCATTATGTGTACATTACTTGGGTACTAGTTTTAACTTTGTATCAGCTTTTATTTTGTGTCCAAACTTACAAAGCTAAAGAAGATCCCTTTTCTTTTGAGCACACCAGAGCAAATGTTTCCTTTTGTCATTTTAGCGCATCATTTTCCTGCTTGTTGTTACTTATGGGCAAAAGTTTGTTTTTCTTATCTTTAGAATAGTTCAAACATAATAGACCAGATTGCTGTGCTGTCTTTCCTGGTTTTATTTCTAAACTTCTTAGAAAATAAGGGATAGATCTGCTGTACCATTCTTACTGTGTGAAGTTTATTTTTTAATAATAAAATGACATTTTTCTTTTACTCATGATGTTATTTTGCATTGCTGTGTGTTATTTTAAATGCGTGGCTTCATTGAGTAGTTTTTATTTCCTTTAATCCTTGTGATGATGTTATTATTAGTTATATTTACATTATTTCATTAATACCTTTTTATTTATTTATACATTTATTTGGTTTAATTATGGATAAGAACTCCTGTGCTTGTAAGAAACATTTCTACAACCAAGTAGAGAAATTAGTGATTTTTTTCTATATTTCTTTTTGTCTGTTTTAGGATGGCTACCATAGAGTAGTTAATATTGTGCCAAAGAAACCACCTCTGCTAGAAAAGAGGCCACCTCTGCTAGAAAAGAGGCCACCACTACTAGAAAGGAGACCACCTCTGCTAGACAGACCTGATGGAGGAGGCTACAGTAGATATTACAGTCATGTTGATTACCGAGAATATGACAAGGGCCGAAATTTTTCTCATGATCGAAGAAGTGGTCCACCTCACAGAGGAGTATGTAAATTTCCCCTGTCCTAATTATTCTTTCTTGTAAGTTTAAAATTCCTGTAACTAAAATTTATGCTCAGGCCTTATCAGTAGTTGAATAAACACCTCCTGCTTGTGTTCTGCTTTGTTTTTTGGTCTTTTTTTTTTTTTTTTTTTTTAATTTAACTTATTTTTGAAATAGCGGCTCACTATGTAGCTCAGGCTTTCTTGGAAGTTGCAGTCTTATTGCCTCAACCTCCCAAGTGCTGAGTGCTAGACTGTCAGGTATTGGCTACCATTCCAGCTAGGTGTTCTGTTGTGCCTGCTATAGCTGTCAGATTTGAATCTTAGGTTGCTGGACAAAGTAGTGGTTCAGCACCATGGTTAGCTCTAAGGGACATTAATTCCAACCAACCTTTTTTTTTTTTTGGTTGCATTAGAGAACAAGCCCAGGGCCTAGCACATGCTAGGTAATTACTCATGAGCTATGTACCCAGCATATTCCTTTTGTTTGCCTTTGTATCCTGAACTGGTAGAGTTCCATAGAATGATATAATCTATCATTTTGATGCTTAAGTGATAAGCAGGTGTTTAGAGTTTATTTTTAATGTGAAGAATGTGGATGTGCGGTGGGTTTAAGTTGTCTCATTTTCAGTTGATTTCTTAAGCTCTGTTGGCTAACTGAAATTGGAAAACATTCATTATCACTTGAGAAATGCTAGCTTTTGTTACTGTGATGTTTTTTCTTTGTACTCTAGAAGTAGATGTTTAATTTTATTACTTTGGGGCTGGAGAGATGGCCTAGCGGTTAAGAGTGCCAACTGCTCTTGTAGAGGACCCAGGTTCGATCCCCAGCACCCACATGGTAGCTGAGAACTGTCTTTAACTCCAGTTCCAGGGGAATCTGACACCTCTTCTGACCTCCATGGCATTACACGACATGGGTGCACAAAGCTGCATGCAGACAGTACATTCATACACATATAAAAATAAAGTTAAAATATATATATTAATTTTATTACTTTGGGTCAAGGTGTTGGGTGCAATAGCTTGCATACTTAAAATCTTCTTTTAGACCATTTTTCTTCCTTTTTGTACCTATAATTTATAATATGGTAACTAACTGCATACTTAAACACTAAGATTTGACTTCATGTTGGCCATTGAAGAAATGGAGGTGATTTACTGAGGGGGTGGGTATATATAGGAGTCCAGTTCTCTACCCCTTCCTATTAGTAAGTTCTGACAGTTCTTAAGTAGAATGAGTCTCTGCAGTGGCTTCTTGTTTTTGCTTCTAAAGTTCAAGGTGAAACAGCTTTCTTATATTAGTTTTTGTATGTATATTTGAAAAATAATTTTAATTTTAAAATTTGATGTGTATTGCCTGCATGTATATAAGTGTACCTGTGTTGTTCAGTAGCTGTGGAGGTCAGAAGAGTGTATTGGATCCTCTGGAACTGGAGTTATGGACCGTTGTTAGCTGCCATATGGGTGCTGGGAATGAAACTTGGGTCATTTGCAAAGCAGCAAGTGGTTTTAACTGTTGAATCATCTCTCCAGCTCTTAATATATATTTTCTATTGAATTTTTGTGTATTTCATACAAAGTATCTTAATTATCTTTAATTAATTATTTGGTATTTTTGAAACAGGGTCTCCTTATAGTTCGAGCTGTCTGGAACTCACACGGTAGACCATGCTGGCTTTGAACTCACAAAGATCCACCTGCCTCTGCCTCCCAAGTGCTAGGATTAAAGGCGTGCGCCACCACGCCCGGCTTGATTGCTAGGATTGAAGGCATGCGCCACCATGCTCAGTTTAAAGACCTGTTCTTAGCTGCCATGTGGGTGCTAGGAATCGACCCTGGTCCTCTGCAAGAGCAGTTGGTGCTCTTAACCAGTGAGCCATCTCTCCAGCCCTTAATTATCTTTATATCCTTTCCCCATCTGCTCCCTTTCAAAGCCTCTCCTTCCTACTGGATTTCATTCATTCTGTTATATATGTTAAGACCTATTGAATTGTTAGTGTAACCACATGTCCCTCAGTACAAGTTCAAGGTCATCATCTGGGGTCTAGTTAGCCTATCTAGAGTCTCATCCTTAAAGAAGATCAACTTTCCCTCACCCAGCAGTAATTAGCTGCCAATACTTCTTGGTTAAGGCTGGGATTTACTGCCCATTTCCCCAGTTTTATATGGGGTTTTCGTCTGCTTGGTTTTGCTGATACTATTGCTGTAAGTTCATATGAGCAATGTCCTAGGAACCTGTAGGACTCTGTTTCCATATGTTCATTTGAGCAAGGTCCCAGGAGCCTGTCATGTACCTCCTCCCCTGGCTCATACAATCTTTTTATACCCTCTTCCATATTACTGGTTTTTATTGTGCTCATTTTAAATGCCATATTACTCCATTAGGAAGATGTTAGAACAGTTGGGGCTGTTCTCTAGTAGTCTCAGGTAGAAACATTTGGTCATACCCTATGCATTTGTTGCCCCTTTTATTAAAACTCTGTGGCTATTCAGGAGTTCTGTATTCAGTGGGACCACTGGTCAGTGGTATGAGGACTTGCTTAGTATGTTGGGAAGTCCTCTGTTGAATCCCCAACACCAGAAAAATTAATAGTAGTACAAAAACACCTAGCAAGATTGTGATCTTTACAATTTTATGATACTGATTTTTATCTTGAATTCACTTACATAAACTATTACTGGATCCAGTATTTTATTGTAGTTATTTTTCTTTTCTTTTTAAATTTTTATTTATTTTTGTATGTGTATGAATATACTGTCTGCATGTAGGTTTGTGCACCCCTGTTGTGCAGTGCCGTGGAGGTCAGAAGAGGGTGTCAGATTCCCCTGGAACTGGAGTTAAAGATGGTTCTTAGCCGCCATGTGGGTGCTGGGAATTGAACCCGGGTCCTTTGCAAGAGTACTCGGTGCTCTTTACCACTGGGCCATCTCTTCAGCCTCTTATTAGTTTGTTTTTTTAACATAGGTAAATGTTTCCACAGGTTCTCTATCATCTTTAGGTGTTGAATGGATGACTTGTATCATTTATTCTGTCTTGGAAGCTAAAAATACCTAGAAAAGTGTTTTCACCGTCAGTTGTATTTTGACCTTGGAGGCTGTTCAAAATAATGTAATAAATATCTGAATTAATTTTTTTGTGTTTCAGGATGAATCTGGCTATAGATGGACAAGAGATGATCATTCTGCAAGCCGACAGCCAGAGTATAGGTAAAAAGTTAAAGAACATAAGTGCTTTGATATTTGACTCCTGAGGTGTGCGATGTGGAAATATAACATCAGATAGATACATAGCCGAAAACCTTATTAGCATTTAAAAAATTGAAAACAACAAGAATTATATCCTCTTTGTGACTGGTACCACTAATGCTGTATATCTGTATTGTAATTGATAATAAATATATATTTTAGGCTCTGGAGTTTGCTCAGTGGTAAGAGCATGTGCTGCTTCTTGCAGAGGACCTTCTTTCAGCTTCTGCATCCATAGTGGGGAGCTCACAGCCACCTGTAACTTCAGCTTCAGGGGACCTGACTCCCTCCTCTTACCTCTGAGGGCCCCTGTGCTACTGTGCACACATAGACACACGTACATGCACATAATTAAAAATATAATTGAAAAGTGTATTTTATTTATTTTTTCGTCTTTTTGAGACAGGGTCTCCCTGTAGCTCTGGCTGTCCTGGAACTCGCTATGTAGTCCAGGCTGGCCTTGAACTCACAAAGATCTGCCTGCCTCTGCCTCCCAAGTGCTAGGATTAAAGGCGTGTGCCACCACATCTGGCTGAAAAGCATATTTTAAAATAAATCAGAATATTCTTGGAAATTATTCTCAATGTATTGTATGGATTATAAGGTATAATTTTGCTTACTTACAAAGTAAAGCATTATTTTTCCAGAAATAGTCTTTTGAAAATACTCCAAACCTTACAAAATATCTTCTATTATAAGGTGTTTTCTCAAGTGTTTTATTTATGCATTTATTTTTCATTTTACATTATGCATGTTTAGATGTAGGGAGAGGGGAGTGGATCTAAATGCCATTGAAATATATTGTGTGTGCTGGGCGTGGTTGTGCACTTCTTTAATCCTAGCACTCTCGGGAGGCAAAGGCAGGCAAATCTCTGCGAGTTCAAGGCCAGCCTGGTCTACAGAGTGAGTTCCAGGCCAGCTGGTGCTATAGGGAGACCCTCTCTCAAAAATAAATAAATAAATAAATGAATGAATAAATGGTGCTGTAGGGAGACCCTGTCTCAAAAATAAATGAATGAATGAATGAATAAATAAATAGTAAAAAAGAATTTTCTTTAAAAATATTGTGTAAAAATTGCAGAAATTCATAAAAATGCAAACAACTAAAACAAAAGAAAAAGTAGTTCATACTTGCTGGAGATGAATGCCTGGCTGAGCCCCTTCCCTCCCCCAGCAGAGGAGCTCCAGTGTTGCAGCTGTCGTGAGCTGTTGCCATGAGGACATGGGGTTTTGGGTGATGCAACAGCCTTTCAGTCAGTGTATTCTTTTTTTTTTTCGGGGGGGTTAAAGGTGTGCACCACCATGCCCAACTTAAAGATGGTTCTCAGCTGCCATGTGGGTGCTGGGAATTGATCCCTGGTCCTCTGCAAGAGCAGTCAGTGCTCTTAACTGCTGAGCCATCTCTCCAATCCTCTTATAGACGGGGTCTCCCTGTAGCCCCAGCTGTCCTGGAACTCCCTCTATAGACCAGGCTGGCCTTGAACTCACAAAGATCCGCCTGCCTCTGCCTCCCAAGTGCTAGGATTAAAGGCGTTAGTCAGTGTATTCTTATAAGTCATCGAAATCCCCAATAAACCCTTTTGTTTGTCATTAATTACCTCTTTTGAAATTTTACAAGGGCTCATAGCTGAAGGTTTGCTGAGTCTCAGGAGATACTTTCCTCTTTAGAGTCTGAACATTGCTAGAGCTATGGGAACTTCCAGTGATGGCTTGAATACATTTTTCATTATGGGATGGACATCAGCCCTTTTGGGACTAGGTTTTCAGTGGTATGGTTTGATTACAAAATGTTGTGTTAAAAGTTTGGTTCCTGGGGGCAGGAGAGATGGCTCAATTGTTATGTATACTTCCTGTGCTTAACGAGGACCTGGGTTCAGATTCTAGCACCCACATTAGGCAGTTCCCAGCCACTTTTTTTTTTTTTTTAATTTATTATTTTTTATGTGTATGAATGTACTGTCTGCATGTAGGTTTGTGCACCCGTGTCGTGCAATGCCGCGGAGGTCAGAAGAGGGTCTTGGATTCCTCTGGAACTGGAGTTCTCCTGGAATTGGAGTTACAGACGGTTCTTAGCCGCCATGTGGGTGCTGGGGATTGAACCCGGGTCCTCTGCAAGAGCGTCGGTGTTCTTAACCGCTAGGCTATCTCTCCAGCCCCAGTTCCCAGCCACTTGTAACTCCAACTCCTTCTTCTGACCTCTGCAGACACTTGGACTTGGGTACATATAGCCACACACACACATATAATTAAAGAAAACAAATCCTTAAGATTCATAGCTACTATAAAGGGTCCTCAGCAGCAGTGAGTGAGGTATTGCAGTTTGGCAAACACAGGTATATGGAGCATTCAGATCCCATGGCCTGCTGTCTGTCCCAAGGGAAACAATAGAAATAATACAGACCGAAAACACACACAGACACACAGACACACACACCCTCCCAAACCTTCCATAAACACTCAACATTCAGTGTTTATACAAATGTATAGCTAGTTGCAAATGGAAGAGAAGTTCCTTGACTTGATATTCTTGCATTGACTATACTGAATGGTAATGGTAGAATATTTGTTTCAAAATGAATTAATCAGTGATACCTGGTGTTACTGTTTCCACTCAGCATGAAGCTCTCAGCCCCTCCAGGAAAGAAAACCAAATAACAAAGGGGTAAGGTTTAGAATGCAAAACAAACAGCAGCAAAACTGTTTAAAGGTAATACTATCTGTACAGAAAACCTAGGGACGTCTATAGGCTATTACAAAGACCTAGCTAGGAAATTAGCAAAATTTAGCATAATGAAATCAACCATCAGTCACAGAAAATAGAAAATGCAATTTAAAAATACTCTAGCATAAAGAGTGTAAACGTGTGAACTTTGTAGATCTCACAGAGTGGGTTTTATAAATAAAAAGACATTTATTTGGGGTGTGTGTGTGTGTGTGTGTGTGTGTGTGTGTGTGTAGAGGGCATGGGATTTTCTGGAGCTAGGGGGCTGTTGTGAGCTTCCTAATGCCGGTACTCTGAAGTCTGGTCCTCTGCAAGAGCATTAAGCACTCTTTCCAACCTCGCTTTGTTATTTCTGAAGAACTTACTAATGGTGACATCCTTGGCTGGGAATAGTGCCATAAATATGTCATTTATACTCAAATAAAGGTGAAAATTTATTGTTTCCAGTTTAAAAATACCCACAAGTTTTTCCATTAAAATATTTTATTTATATGAGTGTATTGCCTACATGTGTGTAAGAGCACCTATGTCATGCAATTCCCACAGAGGACAGAAGAAAGTATTGGATCCCCTGGAACTGGAATTCTAGCTTGTTAGCAACTATGTAGCTGCAGGGAACAGAACCCAGGTTCTCTGCAAGAGCAGTCATTGCTTTTAACCACTGAGCCATTTCTCTAGCTCCCAAAATAGTTAGAATTTTTAATTATTGTCAAAAGGCTCATGCTATACATACCATTTTCTGCCTTAAAAAAAATTCAGTTGGTTGTGGAAGTCCTGCATGATATTTCAACTTTATTTTTTTTTACATTTTTTTTTATTAATTTTATTTATTTCTGTATGTGTATGAATGTACTGTCTGCATGCAAGTTTGTGCACCCGTGTCGTGCAATGCTGCGGAGATCAGAAGAGGGTGTCGGATTCCCCTGGAACTGGAGTTTCAATTCTCCTGAAATTGGAGTTTCAGACGGTTCTCTGCCACCATGTGGGTGCTGGGGATCGAACCCCGGTCCTCTGCAAGAGTGGTCGCGCTCTTAACCGCTAGGCCATCTCTCCAGCCCGATATTTCAACTTTAATTGATTCTTTTTGTTGTAGTCCAATGACAGTCTGTAGTGTATAGGAATCCCAAATAACTTAGTCAGTCATTCATCTTCCCAGATAAAAAGTAATGCTGCAATAAATTCTAGTATGTTGTATCTTTTTAAAAAATATTTATTTTTATTTTATGTGTATGAGTATTATGCCTGCATGTAGGTGGGTGCACCCATGTTGTGCAGTGCCTGTTGAGGTCAGAAGAGGATATTGGACCCCCTGGAACTGGAGTTACAATGGTTATTAGGTGCCATGTGGGTGCTGGGAATGACCCTGTATCCTCTGCAAGAGCCATCTTAACCACTGAGCCATCTCAAGCCCTAGTATGTTGACTCTTTATGAAGCATTGCTTTGGCATTCATGAGTACCCTCGTATTGAATTGGCAGGAGAGATTGAATCCTGTGGGTCTCTTACACATCTTGACAAGGTGTGCAAGAGCCTGACTGCTCATTATTCAGGTAGTTTTTAGAGTTGTGTTTGCAGCGACTATGCTTGAAAGACAAAGTAACACCTTGCTTACTATTGATGTAAAAAAAAATTATTGATTCTGCATTTTCAGAGTTCCTCATTTGTGACATCCATTTAGACTTGAGACCAGTAAGGACTGATGCTGGTACTCTGACCATCCTGTTGATTGCTGTGCTCAAAGTCCTTTATTCTGATGGAGGAATCTTGTGTATCCTGCCAGCTTCTATGAAGTGTTAACTATTTAAATGATCTCTCTCATTAGTAAGACACAACAAATCCCAGATTGGACTTGAGTATTAGCGTCAGCAGTATAATTGCTCTCAGCCCTTCTGCAGTTACAGACTCTGTGGGTCTGCTTACTTTCTAGCACCTTCTGTTTGCAGCTTGTCACTATTGGCTAACACAGGCCTGTTTTGCTTTCACACCAGCTTTCATAGGTCAGTTACTGGCAGTGGGACTTTATAATTTAGCTAATTTTTCTCACTTTCTCTTTGTGGCTTTCATATAGGTATGCCTAGCCTGTGGCTGCATGCAGCCAAGGATCTCTTATGAATGTATCCCACACAAACTTACTAAGAACCTTATGAAGGCTCTTTTCTGTTTGTTTGGTTTTTTGAACATAGGGTCTCACTATGTAGTCCCAGCTGACCTGGAATTTGCTGTGCAGACCATCCCTGGCTGACCTTGACTTAACAGTGATCTACCTATCCTTCTGCCTCTCCATGGGATTAAAGGCCATGTGGAGATGCCTAAGCCCTACTCTTGGCAACTGTAGTTCAAACCCTAGGACCTTCATGGTAGAAGGAGAAAGGCATGCGCACCACACACAGTGTGACTTCATTTTTCTTTTTTTCTTTTCTTTTTTTTTTTTTTTTTTTGGTCTTTTCGAGGCAGGGTCTCCCTGTAGTCCCAGCTATCCTGGAACTCACTCTGTAGACCAGGCTGGCCTTGAACTCACAAAAATCCACCTGCCTCTGCCTCCCAAGTGCTAGGATTAAAGGCATGCGCCACCATGCCTGGCATGACTTCATTTTTCTAAAAACAGTAGGAAAGGTGATAGTTACAAGGCTTGAGCTGCATCAACTGCTGTCTCAGAATCTCCTCTGCTGGTTTACTCTCTCATTCCTCAGTGATTTCTCCATCTGTCTAAAGTTAGCCCCTCAATCAGTGGTCTTCACCCGGATTCCTCAGTGAACCCATTTCTTCACTTACCCCTTTTCTGTCTTGTTTCTTCAACTTCTCTCTTTCCCCTCAAACTATGACACAGGCTCAAGTCAGGGATGACCTAAGGAAAAAGTAGCCAGGGCGGGAGAGATGGCTTAGTGGTTAAGAGCACCCACATGGTGGTAAGAACCGTCTTTAACTCCAGTTCCAGGGGAATCCAATGCCTTCTTCTGACCTCCGAGGCATTGCAGGACACAGGTGCACTAACCTACATGTAGACAGTATACTCATATACATAAAAAAAGAAAAAAGTCATCCTCAGCTGGGCATGGTGGTGCATGCCTTTAATCCCAGCACTCGGGAGGCAGAGGCAGGCAGATCTCTGTGTGTTCAAGGCCAGCCTGGTCTACAAAGTGAGTTGCAGGACAGCTGGGGCTTCAGGGAGTCCCTGTCTCAAAAATAAAAAAGAAAGTAAACCTCTACACTAAACAAACTACTATCTGATTGGGTTCTCTTAGCCCTTGTCTCCATACCACGGTAATATTTCTCAGAAGCTCTCACTGCTAACAGATTAAAACTGAGACCTCATAGTTACAATTAAATACATAATTTCCCAGCTCATAGTTCATCACCTATTCACAGTACTCAAAGGAGAGGCTGTATTTCATATTATTTCCATCCTTTTCTATAATTTATTTATTTATTTTTGGTCTTTTCAAGACAGGGTCTCCTGTAGCCCCAGCTGTCCTGGAACTCATTCTGTAGACTAGGCTGGCCTTGAACTCACAAAGATACGCCTGCCTCTGCCTCCCAAGTGCTGCCTGGCTCAATAATTTATTTCTAACCCCAGGGAGGAATGTTTTCCCAACTGGTTACCTCCTACTTCTTTGTGAGATATGTTCTGAGAACTTGTCTTGCTTCTATTTACTCACTTCTGGCTACTGTTGTTATCTTTGAGTTTCCTCCCTTATATTACCAGCCTCACCTTCATACATTTGGGTCATTTTCTAGGACTTCATCTTTTCTTGACCATCAACAAGTTCTGGCTCACTCTTCTGTTCCTTTGCTTGTGTTTCCTGCCTTGAAAACACATTTCGCAGTAGTTGTTCCCCCACCCCCTTTGTTTCAGCTCTAGCTACCTGTAGCCATGACCAGGTCCTAGAATCTTCTGGGAATTGTTTGGCTTCTATCATGAGCTTTGAGTTTCTGTTTTCTAGCTTGTCGGCAATTCTGTTAGACACATGTTCTTACAGCTTGAAAGGCTCTCTAATACATTCTCAAAGTTTTGTGTGCACAGTCTCTAGGGAAGCCTTGTTGAAGTCCAGAATCTAGAATGCAGAGTTCTGGGCCCTGCTTTATAGGCTCTGTTGTGGCTGGGGAAGGAGCCACTCTGGATTCGCGGTTCTGTGCTGCTCCCAGGTGATGATGCTGGCACAGGCCTCAGAGCCAGCCCCAACCTTCTCTTCTCAAGCCTCTGTTCTTATTCTTTCTCTTGCTGACTTCTGCAGCACTTTTATTGAAATAAAGGCCTTCTGATGAACTTTTGAAATTTGAATTTCTGTCCTTATTCCTTTCCTTCATGTTTACTCTTCTGAATACACCCTTTGTGTTATTTATTTTTTTGTTGTTGTTCCTTTTTTATCAAATTGTGGTGTGTTAGATTGTTAGTTTCATTCTTTTTTTTTTTTTATGTGTATGAATGTATTGTCTGCATGTAGGTTTGTGCACCTGTGTCGTGCAATGCCGAGGAGGTCAGAAGAAGGCGTCGGATTCTCCTGGAACTGGAGTTCTCCTGGAACTGGAGTTACAGATGGTTCTCAGCTGCCATGTGGGCCCTGGGGATCGAACCCTGCAAGAGCAGTCGGCACTCTTAACTGCTAGGCCATCTCTCTAGACCAGATTATTAGTTTCATTCTAAGCAAGCTAGTATTTCACCTTCCAAAGTCAAGCCCCTTCTGTTTCAAAAATAAATAAATAAATAAATAAATAAATGGATAAATAAATAAATAGTCCCAGTTTCCTCCTGTTTTCTCTCCATCAAACTTTTTTTTTTAAAGATAAGCTGTGGCTTCACACTTTGAATAGAGGTATTGAATTTCTAACAATCTGTGTTGGTTTCCAAAGTTTTATAGGACTCCTGGACTGACAGACCTTAACCTCGAGATCTTAAATGTGGGTCTTTCCCCATATCTAAACAATTTCATACTAACTTTTTTTTTTTTTTTTTTTTTTTTTTTTTTGAGGGACGGTCTCCCTGTCTAGTCCCCAGCCTGACTTTCTGGTAATCACTCTGTAGACCAGGTGTGCTTTTTTGAACTCACAAAGATCGCCCTGCCTTGCCTTTCCCGATGCTCAGGATAAAAGGCGTGGCGGCCACACACGGCCCGGCTCATACTAAATTTCTACATTTCTGTCTTTGCTTTTTAGTTTTCCCTTTTGACTATTGTTCTGTTTCTTGCTGCTGCTGTTGTTGTTCCCCCTTCCTCCTTTCCTCCCTCCTCTTCTCCTTTTCTTTTTTTCTTTTCTTTTCTTTTCTTTTCTTTTCTTTTCTTTTCTCTTCTTTTTCTTTTCTTTTCTTTTCTTCTCTTTTCTCTTCTCTTTTCTTCTCTTTTCTTTTCCTCTTCTCTTTTGTCTTTTGTCTCTTTTTTCTCTTTTTCTCCCTCCCCTCCCTCCCCCTTCCCTTCTGCTCTTTTTCCCCTTTTCCCTTTTCTCTCCCCCCCCCCTTTTTCTTTCTCCCCTTCCTTTCCCTGTTCCTTTCCTTTCTGACAGGGTCTCCCTGTATTCCCAGCCAGCTGGAACTAGCTATGTAGATCAGGCTGGCCTTCATCCCACAGAGATTCATGTGCCTCTTCCTCTGCCTCCTGAGTACTGGGATTAAAGGTGTGTACCAATGGCAGTCTTTTGGCTACTCTTCTTGCTCACATAACACCCTTTGGTCATTCTCTGCTTGCTTTAAAGCTTCACATGCTTTCTTTCCTCTGAATCTGGGCTGCCCAGTATGAGAACCACTGGCTGAACTATGGAGCACCTGAGATTTGACCCATTCAAGCAGAAGTATTCTGTGACTGTAAAACATACACCCTGAATTTTCAAGACTTCAGACAAAAAGAGAATGTAAAATATCTTTCTAAATTTCAAAATACTCATTACATGTTGATAATACTTTACACATAATGGAGTGAGTTAAAATTTGTTGATATTATAAATTTCACTTGTTTCTTTAAAAAAAAATTTTTTTTTTTTTTTTTGGTATTTTTGAGACAGGGTCTCCCTTTAGTTCCATCTGGCTTGGAGCGCCCTTTGTAGACCAGGATGGACCTGAACTCACAGAGATCTGCCTGCCTCTGCGTCCCAAGTGCTGGGATTGAAGGCATGCACCACCACACCCAGCTTAAAGATGGTTCTTAGTCAGCATGTGGGTGCTGGGAATGGAACCCAGGTCCTTTGCAAGAGCAGTCAGTGTTCTTAACCACTATACCATCTCTCCAGCCCCCTATTTTTTATTTTTATGTGTATGAGTGTATTACCTGCATGTGTGTAAGTGCACCTGTGTCATGCAATGCTCAAGGAGATAAAAGAAGGCTCATTAGTTCCCCTGGAACTGGAGTTGTGGACAGTTGTTCATCTTGGTGTGGGTGGTGGAAATCGAACCTGGGTCCTCTGTAGGAACAGTTAGTGCTCTTAACTGCTGACCCATCTCTTCAGCCCCCTGGTCACTTGTTTAAATGTTTTCTTTTAAGTACTCATATCTTGTTTTTGGATTTTGGTTTTGGTTTTCTTTTTTTGAGAAAGGGTCTTGTGAAGCTTAATCTGGCTCAAACTAATCATGTGTCTGAGGATGATGTTGAACATCATTTTCTTAAGGAATTAGTTTATTTTGTGTATACTTGTGTGAATGGGTATGGGTATGCCCCTAACTTGCAAGAGTTGGTTCTCTCCCACCATGTCATTCCTGGTGATGGAACTCAGGTCATCAGGCTTGGTGGCAGGTGCCTTCACTAGTTCAACTGGATCCTTCTCCCTCTACTTTCCAAGTGCCTCAGTTACAGTCATGCCCTACTTTGCTTGTCTTTATGTGTCTATGCTTTTTTTTATAATTCTTTTAAATTTTATTTATTTATTATGTGTATGAATGTACTGTCTGTATGCAGGTTTGTGCACCGGTGTTGTGCAGTGCTGTGGAGGTCAGAAGAGGGTGTCGGGTTTCACTGGAACTGGAGTTAAAGGTGGTTCTCAGCTGCCATGTGGGTGCTGGGGATTGAACCCGGGTCCTCTGCAAGAGCAGTCGGCGCTCTTAACCGCTAGGCCATCTCTCCAGCCCCAATGTGTCTTTGCTTTTAAGTACTGGTGGTTGAATCCAGGACTTCATGTGTGCTAGGCAAGCACTTACCAACACAGGCCCCCAAATAAATTAAAAAAAAATTTTTACTGGCACATACATACCAATGTCAAATTGCAGTACCAGCCCCCGCTGGATGTTTATTGTCCCAGTTCGCTGCTAAGCGTCCTCAAATCCAGGCAGTTCTCCTTAGTGCCTGTCATAAAATAGAAACATATTTACCTCCAAATCTGACAAAGTGAGATGGTAATTGCTGCCACTTTGTTAAACAGTTCTTCTAACTTAAAGTTGGGCTATCCAGGATACCTTTGAACTGTGATTTGATTTCACTGCCCTCTGGTGTTAGATTAAGAAACTGATTCAGCATTTCATCTTTTCAGAGGAAGATAGGTGCTCCTTCCTCTGGATGCTAGGCTGCTTTGTTCTTTACTAAACAAGTTATCAATAAAGCTCATTTGATTTCAATGTAGAAAGTCTTTATTTTCCTTGGAATAAACTTTCTTCTGGTTTTTTCCCCCCTTTGCCTGGTTTTCTATTCTTTGACAGCTCATTCCTCACTCCATTTTAGTTTTCAGCCTTACATGTTGAAACTTCTGCTCCTTATTTGTGTTTCCTTTATCTCTACCCATGGTTTAAATCCTGTGTATTTATGGGCAAACTTGTCTTCTAAACTTGAGATCAGTGTTTTACTTGTTTACCTAGATGTTACATGAGTGCCCCTTATGCAGATGTGGATCTCTCTGACCCCATTCCATTGGGTCTCTGGTTTAGTTCCTAGGACCTGCTGGCTAACATGATGTTGGTATTGATCCTGTAGTTGCATGACTAGACTTAATTATATTAGGATTTGTTAATACTTTCAGTGTTAGTGTTTTGTATGAGTTCATTTATTCTAAATGAATTTTAGATGTGTTCTACTCTTTCCCAAAGAAAGTTAGTTGTTTCTGTAGGGCAAAGTATTTTGGAAATTGATTAGCAAGTGCTCAGTGGAATTGTTGTATTCAACTACCTACTTGTATAGCAGAGACTGTTACATTTTCTGAACAAGCTTCTGGGTTTGATCCCTAGCACTGGAAAAGGAAGATAAAGGAAAAATAGGTCTCCATACCATTAGCTTGTGTCAGCATCCATCTGTATACAATTTGATGGCTTGGCCAAGTATGGTGGTGCACACCTGTAGTTCTCAGCACTTGGTAGGCTGAAGCATGAATTTTTTTTTTTTTTTTTGGTCTTTTCAAGACAGGGTCTCCTGTACCCCCAGCTGTCCTGGAACTTACTCTGTAGACCAGGCTGGCCTTGAACTCACAAAGATCTGCCTGCCTCTGCCTCCCAAGTGCTAGGATTAAAGGCGTGCGCCACCACTTTTTGAAGCATGAATTTTTGCTTTGAGCTTGACGCCAGCCTTTGGTACATAGTGAGTGCCAGGCCAGCCTGGGCTGAAGAGTAAGACTCTGTCTTAAAGCAGCAACAAAAATAAGAAAAGAAACAATTTTTAAAATTATGTATTTTAAAATGTATTTGTATGGGTGTTTTGCCTCAATGTATTTAAGTGTACTTGTGTGCGCAATGCTGGCAGAAGGTGGAAGAAGATATCATATCTCCAGGAACTGGAGTTACACTGGGAACCAAACCCAGGGTCTTCTGGAAGAGCAGTCAGTGAGTGCTCTTAGCCGTGAGCCAGCTCTCCAGCCCTGAAACAATTATTTTTATTTTTATTTTAGTATGAAAGTATATGTAAGTCAGTTAAACCTTCTTCGACTTTTACAGAAGTTTGTTTTGTTTTCTTTTTAATATTTTTCTTTGCTTTTTCTTTTTCTATATTTTGTGAATGTTTATGTATGTATGTTTTCTTTACCCCCCTTTTTTTTAGAGGCAGGGTCTCACTTTGTAGCCCTGGCTGGCCTAGAACTCCTAGACCAGGTTGGACTTGAACTCACAGTGATCTACCTGCCTTTGCTTCCCAAGAGCTCAAATTAAAGGTGTGTACCACCACACCCAGACAACATTTCTTTCTTTTATTTATTTATTTTTTTATTTTATTTTTTTTTGGTCTTTTTGAGACAGGGTCTCCCTGTAGCTCCAGCTGTCCTGGAACTCACTCTGTAGACCAGGCTGGCCTTGAACTCACAAAGATCCGCCTGCCTCTGCCTCCAGAGTGCTAGGATTAAAGACATGCGCCACCACGCCTGGCTTTATTTTTTTTATTTTTATTTTCTTTTGCCAACATTTATTTCTTAATAGTTTACTTGGTCTCCAGTATTTCTACTACTGAATAAAATTTTAGGTGTTTCGGGGCTGGAGAGATGGCCNTAGGGGCTGGAGAGATGGCCTAGCAGTTAAGAGTGCTGACTGCTCTTGCGGAGGACCCGGGTTCGATCCCCAGCACCCACATGGCGGCTGAGAACCGTCTGAAACTCCAATTCCAGGAGAACTCCAGTTCCAGGGGAATCCGACACCCTCTTCTGACCTCCGCGGCATTGCACTACACGGGTGCACGAACTTGCATGCAGACAGTACATTCATACACATACAGAAATAAATAAAAATTAAAATTAAAAAAAAAATTTTAGGTGTTTCTCTCTCTTCCTCTCGCCTTCTTTCCCCTTTTTTGCAGGAATAATGTAACACCTTGGTGTTGTGCTTGTGCATGCAAGGCAATCACTACTATATAGAGAGTCCTGTTGAAATTATTAGTAGTCATTTGTCTTTGTATATTTTGGTAGAGAATCTAATTAAAACCTTTTTTTTTTTCTTCAAAGGGACATGAGGGATGGATTTAGAAGAAAAGGCTTCTATTCATCCCATTATTCAAGAGAACGATCTCCCCATAAAAGGGAGACTACTTTTTTCAGAGAATCACCTGTAGGCCGGAAGGACTCCCCCCACAGCAGATCTGGCTCCAGTGTCAGCAGTCGAAGCTACTCTCCAGAACGCAAGACCTACTCCTTCCATCAGTCTCAGCATAGAAGTATGCCTGCCCTTCTTTCTTTTTTCTTTGTTTCTGAAGTGTTTTCAAGACATTTCCTTTTATAGTGTCCACTGGTGAGTGTCTGCTTAGTCAGACTGATTCAGAGATGTTGGAAAAGGTATTTTTTTTTATTTTGAGTTATTTCAGATATACAGAAGCTTCAGAAAGTAGTAAGTACATAAAGATATATTTCCCAACTATGTGTATGAAATTGGAGCCTGGATGACAATTCATTTTTGGATTAATCAGTTTGTAATCAAGTGTAAAGATCATATCACATGGTTTCTGGTAGTCCAGATAAGTACTTTAATTCATCAGCCTTCACCTCTGTTCTCTGAAGCAGGAGTTTCTTTCTCTTTATTTTGAAATAGGATTTTGGTATTATCCCAGATTGGCCTTGACCTCATTATGTATCCCAGGCTGGCCTTGAGCACTCAGGAGTTCTCATGTATCAGCCTCCCAAGTGCTGGGGTAACAGGCATGTGCCCCACTCCTGGCTGGAAATGGAAATTTCTGGGAGGGCATTTCTCTCTGTTTACCCACTTTGTATGGTTCATGGCTCAAACTATAAAACTCAAGAAGAAATGTTTTTGAGTCCCTGTGTGATTTCTCTGTCTCAGGATTTCCAGGACAATATCCCATCCTTTGGGATTTGGGTATCTGGGGCGATGGAAGATAAGAAGGAAAGCCGAGGGAACACAGTGTGGATTATAAACTAAATGAAGGGGCTGGAGAGATGGCTCAGTGGTTAAGAGCACTGACTGCTCTTGCAGAGGACCGGGGTTCAAATCCCAGCACCCACATGGCAGCTAAGAACCATCCTTAAGCCGGTGAGGTGGCACATGCCTTTAATCCTAGCACTCAGGAGGCAGAGGCAGGCAGATCTCTGTGAGTTTAGGGCCAGCCTGGTCTACATAGCGAGCTCCAGGCCAGCTGGGACTAAAGGGAGACCCCGTCTCAAACAAAAAACAAAAAAAAAGTAATGAAACAGATCATAGGGGTTTACTAATGCCCATATACTTGTTTTATTTAGTCTTTTCATTTTAGAAGTTAAGGTGTTTCTTATTAAGTGTATGAATGTATTGCTTGCATTTCCATAAGTGTATTAGTGTTGTGCAGTGCTGAAGATCAGATCCCCTGGAACTGCAGTTAGGACAGTTGTTGGCTGTCATGTGGGTGCTGGGAATCTAACCCAGATCCTGTTCAAGAGCAGCAATTGTTCTTAACTGCTGAACCATCTCTCCAGCCCCAGTTCTTTTTTTTATATATATTTTTATTTGAACTGTAAGAGCGTATTCCTGCATGTATGTAAGTGCACCCATGTTGTGAAATGCCCTCAGAGGTCAGAAGAAGGTTTTGGTAATGCGTGAGAGTCTCCTATATGGTTCTGGTGTTGAAATGTGAAGGGGTCTAGGAGAACAGCAGAGGCTTGGCACTATGAGGGGTCAGGAAAGACCACTGGTGGACTTTGGTTGCAGTGAATACCCCAGGGTATTGCAGGGGTCATAGAGAGAAGCTGACGCTTGGCACCAGGAGAAGTCAGAGAAGACCTGTTGGTGAAGGTGTAGCCTCAGTTTCAGTGACTTATAGTTGTTTTCTTTGTTATTTGTTTGTGACAGAGTCTCATGTAGCTTGAGTTGGCTTTGAACTTGATATATAATTGAAATGGCCTGGACTCCTCTTCCTCCCCCTTCTGCCTTGTGAGTGCTGGAAATTCAGGAGTTCCCTACCATGACCAGCTCCACAGATTGATTTGACTGCTTTCCAGCTCACTGCCTATTTTCATTGTGCAGTTAGACATCTTCTGTCTGTGGCATACACACCTAGTTTTTGAGTATCCTGTGAAGTTTTGTTTAAGACTAAGTATACTTTTAAGTTAAACTTTGGTTTTCATCAATCATAAGAATATTTTGACTAATGTTTGGGTCCAGAGTGCATTGTTATTAGTTCTTTTTTAAAATTTTTCTCCCAGCACTCCGGAGGCAGAGGCAGGCAGATCTCTGGGAGTTTGAGGCCAGCCTGGTCTACATAGTGAATTCTGGGACAGCTGGGGCTATAGGGAGACCTTCAGAAGAGAGCATTGGATCCCTTGGAACTGGAGTTAGGATGCCTGTTAGCCCCCATGTGGACACTGGAAATTGAACCTGGGTCCACTGCGAGAGCAGCCATCTCTCAGCCTGGTTTTAGTCCCTTCTGTTGTCCATATTCACAGCCAGTGTTTTGAGGTATTCTAGTTTACCTCATCTTATAATTTTTATTTAACTTTTGTGTGGCATTACATCATTAAAAGTGACACCAGGCCGGGCGTGGTGCACGCCTACCTTTAATCCTAGTGCTCGCTTGGGAGACAGAGTCAGGCAGATCTCTGTGAGTTCAATGCCAGCCTGGTCTACATAGTGAGCTCCAGGTCAGCTGGGACTTAATGGGAGACCCTGTCTGGAAAACACACACACAAAAAAAAAAAATTTCTACATGTGAGAGAAAATAGGCAGTGTGTGTCCTGTGTCAGGTGTATTTCAGTTGTTAAAGTCCTTGTAATAATTTCACAAAATTTTTCAGGCTCTGTGTAATTATATTTCCTTTCCTTTGTATTTTAATTTCAGCTTTTTAAATTTTTTTATTTTTTATGTATATTTTTTGTACAAGATCATTACTAATCAAATCTAGACCCATACCCCCCTCCCTACCCCCGTACTCCACCAGAGCTCATGCAGTCTGCCAAGCATGTTTTTCATCTCTTTCTCAGTCTTTCTCAAAATTCTCTATGTGGAAATTGACTGTTTTGAGCAGAAGTTCATCGTTTCAGTCAGTTCTTTGCCGCAGTCTTTTCTGTTGTTCTTTCCAATATGCATTACTTCCAACTACTTGGACAAAAGCTCAAGGGGCCATGAACAAGAAATACTTACAACCAGGTAATGGTGCTAGCATCCACAGATGAGGGACACCATTTGTATCCATTCACCTTCCACTGTTAAAGGGGAGCACTATAAATTATCTTGCTGTGAAATTCATTTTCTTGACTTAAAAATGATCTGTCCCTATTTGGGTCCAGAGTTTGTAAGACAGCCCAGAACTTCATCATCTGTAATGATGTTTTGTTTTGATTTATATTTACCTGTTATATTCAAGGAGTCACCAAAACTGTGAAACTCTTAAAGAACTTCTTGAATGATTCTTTTAAGCATTTAAACTGAATTTAGACCTTTTGATTTCACTCCAGTGGGAAGCACTTTATACCCAGTATATGGAACCAGTGGAAGCCATGCGCCTTGGCTTACAGTTGGTACCAGTTCTGGTAAATTACATTATAATTGAAAATGTCTTTAAGATGAGAATGTACTGAGTATACCTAATCTGCTGAGCTTCTAGCATAGAAACACGGTATCTTATAGTTTGGGCTGCTGATCTTTGTGGTTAGCATAACTCACTGCCATGGTTCGACATCCAAAGTATCATGTTATTTGTCTTTGTTTTGTTTCTTTTGTGGTACTATGCTAAAATGCCCTGACAGAAGCAACTAGGGTGGATAGGGGGTTTATTTGAGCTCACAGTTCTAGGTTATAGTCCATCATTGCAAGAAGTCAAGGTGGGCGGAGCTCTGCTAGTCAGATTACATCCAGTGTCAAAGCAGAGACCATCAGAAGGTGCATGCCTGTGCTCAGCCCTTTTTCTCCACTTTATACATTTCACGGTATCTCGTTAAGGGAATTGTGCCATGGGCAGTGGGAGGTCTTCTCATACCAAGTAATGTAATTATGACAAGCCTCCCCACACAGGCCCAGGACAGGCCTCACACACTCTGTGTCAAGTTGTCAATTGAAACTAACCATCACAGTATGTCATTGACCGTAGAAAAGATGAAAATTTTTAGAATGGCTTTTACTGACTGCAGACAGCTACTCCAGCACCATGGAGCTGGAACCTCTGTAAATCAGAGACCCATCCTGTTTTGGAAATTATTTTTTTCTTCCTTCTTTATGCCTTTTATTGTTGGCTGATTTTTTTAATAAATTTTTCATTTATTTGAGAGTATCTACTGTGCACCAACTACTCCCCTACCATCTCCAGCAGTTCTTCCTCTTAACTTAATATTCTCTTTTTTTAACCCTGAGTTCATGTAGTCCTACCAATATGTGTGTGGGTATAGGGCCATTCGGTGGAGCAGGAGCTACCTATCGGGGTTGCATTCCTGAGGAAAACGGATATTCTCTCCCTGCAGTCATGAGTGCCAGTAGCTCCTCAGCAGGGTGGGGTTCAGGTCAGGCACAGCCACTGTGTGTTTTCTGTGCAGTGGTCACTCATGTCTCAAATACTGTTTTACACAGTCTTCTACAACCTCTGGCCCTTACAATCTTTCCACTCTCTCTTCTGAAGTGATCCTCAACTGTTAGGATGAGGTGTATGATACAGATGTCTGTTTAGGGCTGAGCATTCTTACTCTTATTCTCTGTATTTTGACCAGTTGTAAACCTATGAATTAATCACGATCTACTACAAAATGAAGCTTCTCTGATGAGGACTGAGAGCTACAATAATCAATGAATATATAGATAAATGTTATAGAAAAATGTAATCATGAAATTGTATAATTATGAAATGGGTATAGCTGGAAGTAAACATTCTGACTGAGATAACCCAGAACTAGAAGGACAAACATTGATGCATGTGGTTCCTTGGTTGTGCTTTATAAAGACCAAATGCCAAAATATTAAGGGGATCTTGTTTAATATTATTAAAATTCAATGATGATGCATTTAGTTTGGAAATGAGTGGGTTATTGAAACTACTGAGATGAAGACTGTAGGTTAGTCCTGCTCTGTGTTACAGAACACACCCTCAAACTTACTTATTTGATCAAGATTTTCCCATTCTGGTTGGATTTACTAGTCTGTTCACAGATTGTAAAATAATCCAAGTATATTTAAAGCAATATGGATGGCAATTTGAAGATAAATTCACAGTAACTACTGTGTCTCTGAAATTTGTAATTAGAAAGAATTAGTAAATACGCCCTTGGTGATATATTGGTAAACTTACTGTTGCAGACTCAGAAGTCTGATTTGTTGTATTTGTTGGTAGTGGTAGAGTGAATACTTCTATTACAGGTGACTTCATGATACCAGTGTGGGGTGACTGAACACAAAGTTTGCAACAGATGGATACAGTCCACTCTTACCAGCTAATAAGAGTTGGTTGGGCCGAGTGCAGTGGTGCACACCTTTAATCCCAGCACTCGGGAGGCAGAAGCAGGCATATCTTTGTGAATTTAGGCCAGCCTGGTCTACATAGTGAGTTCCAGGACAGCTAGGCTACAGGGAGACCCTGTCTCAAAAGGACAAAAAAAAAAGAGAGTTGTGTGGACTAAGGCTCTTGTATTCTACCACTACTTTTTTCTTTATAAAACTTTTTTATTTATTATTATTTGTCTTTTTGAGACAGGGTCTCCCTGTAGCCCCAAGCTGTCCTGGAACTCACTCTGTAGACCAAGTTGGCCTTGAACTCATAGAGATCCGCCTGCCTCTGCCTCCCAAGTGCTGGGATTACAGGTGTGCACCACCATGCCCGGCTATAAAACTTTTTAAAAGCTTCTCCCTTTGTGTTAAAAAAATTTTTTTAAGTTAGCATACAAAGTAATGGGTTTCCTTATGGCATTTTCAGTACATATGTGACATTATACTTTGTTCCAGCTCATCTTCTTCTCTACTTCCCTCCCCAGTGTCCCTACTGGGTTGTTTCCTCTGATGTCTCCTTTTCTGCTTCGATAATGCATGTATTTTTATGTCCCTTCCTCTCTTAAGATCTCTTTCTCTCCTTTTATAATTCACTTTCTCTCTCTCTCTCTCTCTCTCTCTCTCTCTCTCTCTCTCACACACACACACACACACACACAACCATTTTATATGTATGTTCTGCATATTGAAGAAAACTTGGCATTTGTCCTTGTCAGCATTTGTCATTTGTTTTCTTGATGACTTGGGTGAAACAAAATTCATGGTAGGTTTTTAAATTTAATTTAATTTTTGAGTAGAGACAAGGTCTTACAGTGGCCTTGCTGGTCTGTAGCTTGCCATGCAGACCAGGCTGACCTCAAACTCATAGCAGTCTGCCTGCTTCTGCCTTCCAAGTACTGAATCAAAGGTGTGCTGGCCTGGATTTACCATGGATACCAGGGTAGCCTTGAATTCAGAGGTCTTCCTGTCTCTGCCTCCCTAGTGCTGGGTTAAGATGTATAGCACCACACCCAGCTCAAAGGATTTTTGATTTGCATTTCTGTCATCATTAAGAATGTGAAGACTTATGAGTAAAGGGTCTTAGGATGGCTTGTAGGCTGGGAATAGTAATGGATTTTTAAAAATGCAAATTGGGAGGAGTCAGTCAAGACTCCAGTTTGGACTGGGAGGTTAGTGAGACATCTCTAAGAGTTAAATTAAACATTTGACCTTCCTGGAAGGTTGAGGGTACAAGGCTATATGTAGAGAATACGTAATCTTGAGACCTTCCTCCCTCCATAAGTGATACTGGAAATCAAAGCTGGTAATGATTAGAAATGTGTTTGGCAGTCTCCCTGGTATAGTTCCCTTTTACTTGACAACAGTAAAAGGGAAAGGGATCTGAAGGCCCCTTCAGGGTTGGCCTGACATCCAGTGGACGAGTTTTGCAGATAGACCACAACATCTGAAGAATTTCCTGGCCAATGAAATCAGGCTTAATTAGAACTTGGAGGAGTGTGGCTTCCAGTTGTGTGGCCTGATAAAAATTGTTGAGTATCTTCTATTGGGAGCATCCAAGCAGTAATAGTTTGATTTGGAAGTGGGGTGGATGGGCTCTGAAACTACTCCTCTGGGGTGGCTTTGAAGCCCTGATCATAAACCTGTGGAATCTTTTGAGGAGTGTATTGAAGGTGAAGTAGTGGGATTGGGAACTGAGACAGCTTGGAGTAAAAGCCAAGCTGCCTGATTAACTTGTTGATAGGCTTGGTGGAATGCAGAGCATTGTCAGAGTGGTCCTTCTGGTAGGGCTTGGAATGCTTTATGGGCACCTGAGTTGAAAAAACAGGCTTCTAGAAGGTCCGTATCTCAGGGACAGGTTTAATAAAAGCCCCTTTGTCTTCAGATGGCTGCACAGGCTTGGGTTAGGATATGTCAAATTTGTGTAAATGTTGAGTCCCGTTCCTGCCCCCAGCTGAAAAAATGTAATAGAGGTAGTAGTTTAGCTCTTGTGCTGTTTACCCAGAAGGTCCCCAGATTCTGTGGCTGCGGTGAGGCTCACTGTGTAATTGAAAGCCTGTGTCTGGCCATCAGGAAGCTGCTTTTATCTGTGAACCAGCCTGTATTAGTCACTTTTCTGTTGCTGTGATAAAACCACCATGACCAAGGAAACTTATAAAAGGAAGAGTTTATTTGAGCTTACGATTGATGGTTCCAGGGAATTAGAGTCCTTTGTGGTGGGAGGCATGGTGGCCGGAGCTGGAGCAGAAAGCTGAGGTTCACATCTTGCAAAGCCGAGGTTCACATCTTGCAATGAGCACAGGAAGTCCAGAGTGCCTTTGGAGACTAGCAAGGCTTGTTAAGCTCTCTAAGCCTGCTCCCAGTGACATACTTCCTCCAGCATGGCCACACCTTCTAAGATCTCCCCAAACAGCACCACCAACAGGGGACAAAAATGTCTGAATACTTAAAGCCTATGGGGGACATTCTCATTCAAACCACCGCACAGCCCCTGGATTAGGGAATGTTGTAAATGTGGTCTAGCACTAAGGTCATCTGTCTCCACAGATATGTTTTAGAGAAGCCTCAGGCTTAGGATCTGGCAGTAATTGTAGCAGAATTTAAAACTTAAAGTAAGTTAAAAAAAAAACAACTTAAAGTAAGCTATGGAGTTCAAAAGAAGAATCTGGTACTTTTTTTTAAAATTTTTTTTATTAATTTTATTTATTTCTGTATGTGTATGAATGTACTGTCTGCATGCAAGTTTGTGCACCCGTGTCGTGCAATGCCGCGGAGGTCAGAAGAGGGTCTCGGATTCCCCTGGAACTGGAGTACTCCTGGAATTGGAGTTTCAGACGGTTCTTGGCCGCCATGTGGGTGCTGGGGATTGAACCCGGGTCCTCTGCAAGAGCGGTCGGCGCTCTTAACCGCTAGGCCATCTCTCCAGCCCCGAATCTGGTACTTATTGATTCTACTATCTGGGACTCAGTGGAAGGCCCTTGTAAAGTTTGAAAATCGGCTATAGCTATTACTTGACTGTAGGAGGTTTAGAGCGTCAGTTTCCCTGCTGAACCAGATGAGGATGAGAATCTTGGTTAGGGATTGGTAGAATTTTATTTTGAAACATTACTTTTTTTATTTTTTAATTTTTATTTATTTTTGTATGTGTATGAATGTACTGTCTGCATATAGGGTGTATAGGTTTGTGCACCGGTGTCGTGCAATGCCGCAGAGGTCAGAAGAGGGTCTCGGATTCCCTGGGAACTGGAGTTCTCCTGGAATTGGAGTTACAGACGGTTCTCAGCCACCATGTGGGTGCTGGGGATAGAACCCAGGTCCTCTGCAAGAGCAGTCGGTGCTCGTAACCGCTAGGCTGTCTCTCCAGCCCATTGAAACATTACTTTTTGATTATACCTTCCTGTTGGATATTCAGCAGAACTTGTAGGTAGCCACAAATTAACCATTTTTGTGGTCAGTTGAGTCTCCTCCTTGGGGAGGGTTTAGAGATTTTGGAGGAGCCCTTTGGCCACTTTATTTTTTTCTTTACCAGAGGATCCACAGTCTTGCTAACCACATGGGAACCTGAGGACATTTCCTCTGTGATGACCTTCTTTGGAGAACATACAGTTGTTAGAGTCCCATCTGGCCTGGAACTTTGGAACTTTCGATGTAGATCATCCCAGGCTGGCCTTGATCTCACACTAATCCACCTGCTGGGATTAAAGGTGTCCACTACCATTTCCAGTGATGTCTGTTTTTAAATATTTATTTTTAAAATTATGTGTATGTGTGTGGGATATGTGCATGTGAGCACAGTGGAGCCAGAGCACTGGGCCCTGGATCTGCAGTTACTTACAGGCCAGAGCACTGGGCCCTGGATCTGCAGTTACTTACAGGCCAGAGCACTGGGCCCTGGATCTGCAGTTACTTACAGGCCAGAGCACTGGGCCCTGGATCTGCAGTTACTTACAGCCCAGAGCACCGGGCCCTGGATCTGCAGTTACTTACAGGCCAGAGCACTGGACCCTGGATCTGCAGTTACTTACAGGCCAGAGCACCGGGCCCTGGATCTGCAGTTACTTACAGGCCAGAGCACCGGGCCCTGGATCTGCAGTTACTTACAGGCCAGAGCACCGGGCCCTGGATCTGCAGTTACTTACAGGCCAGAGCACCGGGCCCTGGATCTGCAGTTACTTACAGGCCAGAGCACTGGGCCCTGGATCTGCAGTTACTTACAGGCCAGAGCACTGGGCCCTGGATCTACAGTTACTTACAGGCAGTTGTTAATTGCCTATGTGGATGTTGGAAATGAAGCTTGATTCCTCTGGAAGAACAGTAAATGCTCTTAACTGCCCAGTCTCCTACCACCTTTGTCAATTTTTTTAACCATCTTTTACTACAGAATAAAACTAGTTTTCTTTACCAAATTCTTATAGAAAAGCATTTCCTTTTTAATGTTTGTGTTATTTTTTTTTTTGTCTTTTTGAGACAGGGTCTCCCTTTAGTCCCAGCTGGCCTGGAGCTCCCTCTGTAGACTAGGCTGGCCTTGAATCACAGAGATCAGCCAGCCTCTGCCTCTGAGTGCTAGAATTAAAGGCGTGCACCACCCCCCCGCCCAGCCTAAGATGGTTCTTAGCCACCATGTGGGTGCTGGGAATCGAACCCAGGTCCTCTGCAAGAGCAGTCAGTGCTCTTAACCACTGAGCCATTTCTTCAGCCCTTTTTTAATTTTATGTGTATGAATGTATTGCCTCCTGTATATAAGTTCACTTGTGTCATGCAGTGTCCAAGGAGATCACAAGAGGATTCCCTTGGAACTAGAGTTAAGGACAGTTGTTAGCCTCCATGTGGGTGCTGGGAAGAGCACTGAGCCATCTCTCCAGCCCCATGTATGTTTAATCTTCTTTTTTTTTTTAATGATTTATTTTTTATTATGTGTGTATGTATTCTTTACAAAATTCTTATCCAAGAGCATTTCCTTTTTAATATTTTTTAGGGTTTTATTTTTTTTTTATTTTTATTTTATTTATTTTTTGGTATTTTTGAGACAGGGTCCCCCCTTTAGTCTCAGCCAGCCTGGAGCTCGCTCTGTAGACCAGGCTGGCCTTGAACTTACAGAGATCTGCCTGCCTCTGCCTCCCAAGTGCTAAGATTAAAGGCGTGCACCACCATACCTGGCTTAATGATTTATTTTTAATTTGTGTGTGTGTGTGTGTGTGTGTGTGTGTGTGTGTTTGTGTTTGTGTGTGCAGGTGCCTGTGGAAACCAGAGTTGTCAGTTTCCCGGGAACTGGGTTATAAGCCGTTGTAAGCTGCCTGATGTGGTTGTTGCAAATTAACCTTGGAAGAGCTCTTAACCACTAAGCCATCTCTCTAGCCTCTTTAATGGTTTTTTTTTTTTTTTAATCATATGACCTTTTTTTTTTACCTCACACTTGCTGGTTCCATTCTGTGTTCCGTGACACTGGGTCTCCCTGAAGCCCCAGCTGGGCTGGAACTCACTCTGTAGACCAAGCTGGCCCTGATCTCACAGAGATCTGCCTGCCCCCAGAGTGCTGAGATCAAATGTGTGCACCACCATGCTCTGTTCTTTCAGTATTACTTTTTATAAAATTCCCAATATAATTTAGATTCTTCCTCTTAAGACTATAGGAGCCTGGACACAGGCCACATTTGGTTACTTTTTGTCTCTTACATAACAGATGTAGCTGGGGAATAGTATTAAAGCTGAAATTGTTATTAGTTAAATCTTTTTAAATTGTTTATTTATTTATTTATTTTTATGTGTATGAGTGTACCGTCTGCATGTAGGTTGGTGCACCTGTGTCATGCAATGCTGTGGAGGTCAGAAGAGGGCATTGGATTCCCCTGGAACTGGAGCTAAAGACGGTTTTCAGCCTCCATGTGGGTGCTGGGGATCGAACCCGGGTCCTCTGCAAGAGAAGTCGGCACTCTTCACTGCTAGGCCATCTCTCCAGCCCCAGTTAAATCTTTTTCAAAAATATTTTTTATTATGTGTATGACTGTATTGCCTGCATGTATGTAAGTGCACCTGTGTTGTGCAATGTTCAAGGATGTCAGAAGAGTATGTTGAATCCCCTGGAACTGGAGTTAGGATGGTTGTTAGCTGCCATCTGGGTGCTGGGAAGCAAACCTGGGTCAGTGCTCTAACGCTTAAGTTGCCTGATGACATCGTTTATATATAAAGCCAGGTTAACTTCCTTTCCCCATCATAAGATTAAAATAACTAGATTTCTTTGTCTTAGGAAGAGGAATTTGGATTAGGCTTCCATGTACTCTTGTTTAGTTATAGGCCAATTTAAATTAAACTCTTTTGGGGGGAACTTCATGTAAACAGTACCACATCCCATGTATGTACCTAAAGGTATATAACAGATATATCAAGTCACAGGCACAGGCTGACAGCTGGACAAAAAGGTGACATAAACAGTTGCTTGAACACAACTAGGAACACCTAAAAGAAAATCAAAGAACATATAACATGGTTACAATTTTAACAGAGCATATGCCCTTAGTAGAAACAAGTTAGAAAACTTACATGTCAGAAGTACAGAGCCTTTCAACATTTAGAGAGGCCCAGATAAGGTAAAAGATCACATGTGAGGCTTATATAGACAGTTTAAAGAAACTGTTAACCTGTTAGTGCTAGTACATGTTGAGAGAGAGGAAATAGCAATTAACTTTTCTCTGTGAAAGAGAGTGCATCTGGATAGGGGGAGGGGCCTCGAGAGAGGGGAGGTGGGAACACAGTTGTCAAGTGGAGGGTGTTGGAAGAGGTGACAGAAGCTGGGAGGTCAAGCAGGAGCTAGTGAAGAGAATCTGGGGAGGCACATATGACACCTCTTAGTCAAGGGTTCTGTGAATAACAAATCTCCATCCTTTCCTAATCTATGACAGGATAGGTCCGATTGGCAGGCGCAGTTACCTTCAGGTACCACCAGGTAACCAGTGTTGTTTGGTAGTCATAAGCCCAGGGGCTTACTGTGCTATCTCACTGGAGAGCCCATCCAAAAGGCTGATTTTTTTTTTTTTTTTTTTTTTTTATCCCGAGTGTCTGGTTGGAGTGTTCAACTCTAGTCTCATAAAATATTTATTAGATTCCTTTTTAGGTAGATTAAGGGGTACTTACAGGCTGTCTCTTTATAGCTGCTAAATTAATGTAGAAGAATATACATTTCTTCTTTAAAAAGACTGTTCAGGAGCTATCCAGGTGTCTGTCATGTCTCTGAATAGCCATTGCAGAATGCACAGAAGTGTACTTGCTCAATGCATTGTAAGCAGTAGGTTTTTCCTCTTGTGCTTTGATTTATGTTCAGTGGTGGTTGTTTAAGCAGCCCAGCTTGAAGGTAGTGTAGGAAAGAATTTAGGGTTACCAGCAGAAGCTCAGAACTTTTCTCTTTGTTCCTACTTCTGGGGTCTTACCTTGCACCTCCTGGGCAAAGAGATGCTGGTCTTAATTCCTCCCTGCCCACCTTTCCCTAGAGCCCTCGCGTGTTGGTGCCTCCTACAAACGACAGAATGAAAGAAATCCAGAAAGAGGTGAGTTTGGAGCTAGGTTCTGATTTGGGATTTTGAATGGGTGGGAAGCTTAATTTGATAGAGGTTAGAGGTCCAGGGTTGAATAGCAGTGTAGCAGCAGCAGGTAGTTGGTGTCTGGGCCAGCCATTCTTACTCAGCCATCTTCAGGATGAAACTAGATTTACTAGGCCATTGGCAGTAAGAGCAAGTGGTTTGTGCTTACCTTGCTGTGTTCTTTTGCTGGCAACTTTTCCTTTTTCCTTTGCTTCTTGCCTGTCCCATTCATTATGTAACAGGTATAAATGAGTGTGTGGATATGATAAATCACCTGTTCTGCCCCTCAGCATTCCTTTGCTTTGCTTTGGTTGATATCTGCTTAAGTTAGCCTTTGAGCATCTGAAATTAGGAAAGGTTCCAAGGCTATACTTGGGGTAATACCTGGCATGGTTGCAATAGTGATGTCTTATTTGAAAAGCAGAGCTAAGAGACTGATAGCTGTGTGAGGCATTTGTGATCTTTTTGTATCTGTGCGGGTTTTTTTTCTACGTTGTAGCTGATGCTTTCTAAAATTGAGCCTGTAATTGGCATCAGAATTTCATTCTAGCCTTCTCTGGGCTCCCTATCCTCACAGTCTCCTTAGAGAGAATTTGAGATGAGACACACAGAGCCACACAGAACACAGAGTTCATTACAGAATTAGGAGGAGCACTCTCTCAAGGGTAAGAGTGGACAATCCAAAGGGACCATTGCTCCTTCTACACTCAAACAGTTTTTGTACTATTTCTAAGTTTCTAGAACAGATAGCTTCCCCTGAATAATGTTTTCCTGCTGAAGTGATTGACAGACCCATTTAGAAGGGGACAATGATTTGATTGTCTCTTCAGCTAGCTTCTGGGCAGTCAATGTCATGTCTCCATTCAGGGCCACAGATCCTGTTCCCTGACCCATAATTAGAGATCTGCAGTTTCAGTTCTTCATTTTACAGTCTGCTGGTTTTGAGGGAGGGGTCCATTCCTAATGATCTTCAAGCCTACTAATGTCTAACTGTCTATCTAACATAAGTATGCCTTAGCATGATCTACCTTGCTGATTGGTCCAGCGTCTCATCTTCTTTCAAAGGATTTCTTAACTGAATAGGATGGGGAAGACATTTCAACCTAAGGGTAGACAAGTGAAATTTGCCTTTTTGCCTGATTTTGGGTGTCTACTCATGTCTTTATGTTCTTAGGCTAAGTAGGCCATAGATACTAAAAAGTTCCCTTTTAGGAGCTTTTGGTAATAGATTGATACTGTATATACAGCATACAACTCGCCATGTGCAGTGAAAATACTGTAAGAAATTATTTTGTTCTTGGTCATTTGGGGAACATAATGGTGGTTCGTGTCAGTTCCTTTAAATTTTAAAGTTTATAGGAACTTTAAATCTTGCTTATTTTGAAAGCCTCTTATAGCACCAAAGTTATGGTACCACAGAGTCTAGGTTTTATCCTTTAAAAAAACATAAAAACAAAAAAACTTAACCTCAGAGTTGGAATCCTAAGCCTAGAGCATATGGTCTCAACCTCAGCCTTACTGACTTTTGAAGCAAAGTGATTCTATGTTATGGTGATGGGTGGTGCTGTCTCCCATAACAAGACACTTGTCATTGTCCCTAGCCTGTAGTTAATGTAAGCCGGTGGTATTCTATCACAGGTAACAACCAAGAATATCTTTACACACTTCTCAGTGTCAGGTGGGAAGAACAGAATTGTCCCTGGTTGAGAACCAGTGTTGTTGAGAGGCCTTCCACCTTTGGGACCTGGGAAGAAGTGTTGTTCTCTCCTGCTCAAGCTAGTTAGAAGCCTGAGTGTCTGGACCTTGCTTAGCTTTAGCTGTGGCAAGAAGTGCTTAAAGAAGCAGCTTTAGTTCAAGCTGGCTCTGCCGCGGTCTGCAGGCGGTTTGGTCTCTGCTTTTGCTCTTGCCCACTCTCCTGGCTTATGCACCTTTGCAGGCTTCAGCAGCTAATTTTATGTGGCCCCTTTCTAAGGCAACTTATCCATGTTACTAGTGGTGTTAGTTTTTTCATCATTCTAATCAATGAAGATTAGAGGATTGATTGTATGTCAAAATTTATTTAATAAGATGTTTTTCAATCAGGAATGACTTACTTTTAATACTTTTAATTAATATTAAAGCTATTTAAATATATAAATAATTTTTTGTTGTTGAATGTGCTAAAGTAATTTTTATGTATTTTTCTGGCTTAAGTTTCCATTAAAAATGATATACATACAGCATCATGAGGTCCTGTAATGATTCAATAAAAAATGACTATTTTGCCGGGCGTGGTGGCGCACGCCTGTAATTCCAGCACGAGGGAGGCAGAGGCAGGTGGATCTATGTGAGTTCAAGGCCAGCCTGGTCTACATAGTGAGCTCCAGGCCAGTTGAGACTAAAGGGAAACCCTGTCTCAAAAAGACACCCCCCCAAAAAAAATGACTGTCTCAGACAGACTTATTTTACACAATGTAACAAAAGTATTTGTTAATATCATTCATACCATCATACTGGCTTAATGCTCTGATTAAATAGTGTTCTATTTTTTTAATGGTGAATGTCCCAGGAGTACCTGTTGCATTTCTTGGAGCAGCACTTATTGAGCTGCCCTTTAGCTGGCTGTTCTCTTGGTACACAATAGTAGCATCCTGTATGTTTTCATTGTTATGTATTAAAAATGATCAGGAACAGGGAAGAGGAAGCATCATAATTGAGAATCTGTTTTGCCTTTCTCAGCGTTCTGTGATGGCATTTATCCGCGGACACTGGTGTGGCCTAGACGGCCATGAGTGGGTGTTTGGTTCTGCATTACTTTCTTTATGATGTCATTAAGAGACAGTTTTAGATACTGACATAAAAATGTAATTGCTGGGCGTGGTGGCACACGCCTTTAATCCTAGCACTTGGGAGGCAGAAGCAGGTGGATCTTTGTGAGTTCAAGGCCAGCCTGGTCTACAGAGTGAGTTCTAGGACAGCTGGGGCTACAGGGAGACCCTGTCTCAAAAAGACCAAAAAAAAAAAAAA
>VZQC01008936.1:146704-161340 GCA_009823505.1 Rhizomys pruinosus
TTTTTTTTTTTTTTGCTCTTTTCGAGACACTCCCTGTAGCCCCAGCTGTCCTGGAACTCGCTCTGTAGACCAGGCTGGCCTTGAACTCACAAAGATCTGCCTGCCTCTGCCTCCTGAGTGCTAGGATTAAAGGCGTGTGCCCACCACGCCCGGCATTCTTTTTGTAAATTAAAAAAATTACGTGTGTACATGCTGGTGGATGTATGTGCACATAAGTGGAAGGTGCTCACAGAGGAGGCCAAAAGAGTGTGTTAGATGGACCTAGAATTCCAGATGGTTACGAGATACATGACATGGGTGCTGGGAATTGAACTCGGGGGCTCTGTGAGAGCAACACATGGTCTTAGCCTCTGAGTCTGTTGTCCATCCCTGGACCCCATGTTTCTGATCCTCCCAAATACATTTGAGGAATTGCTATTTCTATTTTCTTTGATTTATAAGATTCATATTCTCTCTTTAGCCCATAACTACTGTTCTGATAGTCTCTTCTTCACTTTATCTCCTTTTCATTGTTTTACATTTTAGCAAAAGTAGATGTCACTGGCAATGCATTGCTACTATTCTGGGGAGTAGTGCTTTGCCTCAGAGGAATAAGCGATTTCCCTGTGACAGTCTTTATCATTGGATGGCCTCACAAATCTCAAGGTTCTAGAATGTCATGTGGTCATTTACTTTGTTTTGTGATACAATTCAGGTCTTTATCTTAGCACATCAACATGTTCTATATGAGCTATATACCCAGCCCTAGAAAGACAGCTGTTTTTTTTTAATTAAAAATTTTTATTAGCATTTCTTACTTTTAAGTAACATGATTAGATTAAAATACATTATAGGTTGGAGAATTTGTAACAGGAGTGAATGGCAAATTCAAATTATAGGTTCAGTGACAGATTTCACATTATTGTTGAACCAGGTGGGTGGCTTATGCCAATAATCTCAGTATTGAAGGTTGAGGATTAGAATTATATAACCATAAGGTTGACCTGCAGTACAAGTTGAAACACTGTCTCAAGAAACCAGTGGTTATGGAGTATACTTTAGAGGCAAATTTCACATTTTTCTCTTACGAAAGTTTGGTGATTTTAATCTATGAAATGAACAGATTAGAGAGATTTATAGAGGCTAAACCAACCAGTTACTAACACACATAAAGCAGGCATCCCAAAGAAGTGGTAGAAGTTACTACAGTATCTTACTGTACCAAAAAGATCAGCTTGGGGTTGACTGGGGTTCATGTAGAGTTTGGTGGGGCATGGCTTGTTGCACAAGTGGTGGAAAGGTTCATGGGAGGAAGTGTGCTGTCAAAAGCTGTCTCAGGGCTGCAGAGATGGCCTAGCGGTTAAGAGTGCCGACTGCTCTTGCAGAGGACCCTGGTTCTATCCCTAGCACCCACATGGCGGCTGAGAACCGTCTTTAACTCCAGTTCTAGGGGAATCCAACACTGTCCTCTGACCTCCGTGGCATTGCACAACACAGTGCACAAACCTACATGCAGACAGTACATTCATACACATAAAAAATAAAAAGTTTTTTAAAAAAAGCTGCGTCATGTGGCCCACCTTTTCCAGGCACCAGTCACCGAAGACTCTGGTGATCTCTCTGGACCAGGCGTTATGCTCCTCTGTCTCTTCATGTGAAAAGTCTTTTGTAGGCCAATAAGGATATCTTAGAGGGAAAGCCTAGATTTATATCTTTTATTTAGTTTCTCCTGTAGATTTCTTGTTATAAAATCATAGTTCTGGAGACAGTTCGTGGGTCCACAGAAGCCTGCATTTTGTCTGAATAATCAAGTCAAAATAATCAAGTATATTTGTGTTTATATCACTGTAAATATTACCCGTGGCCTGAGAGTCCTGAGATTGATTAGGTGTGAATGAAGATTGTGTGCCCTTTCCATCAGTATTTTTTCTTTGCATTTTGATTTTATGTGTATGAGAGTATTGCACACACGTGTGTAAGTGTTCCTGTGTCATGCAGTGCCCATGAAGAGGGTGTCTAATCCCCTAGAACTGGAGTTGCAGATGTTTTTTTTTAGCTGTCATGTGGTTGCTGGGATTTGAACTGGGGTCTTCTGCAAGAGCAGCAGAAGACCGAGCTATCTCTCCAGCTCTCCTTTCCATTAGGTATTAGTGACTTTGGAAAAGTTACTTTTGTTCAGTTTCTTGGTATCTAATTTGAGATAATGAGGTCTGTCCTAGTAACTTTCATGACTTATTTTAGAGAGTGGGGTTTTTGTTTTGATGTTTTTGTCATTTTGTTTTAACTGGGACTCTGTATTAGGTTGCATTCTCTAGAGGACCAAAACCAGTAGAATGTATACATATAAAAGAGTATGCACTGGATTGGCTCACGTGGTAGGAGCATGATACATAAGCTCAGACCCTGGCAGAGGCTAAGTCTAGAAGGCTAGATGCCTTGATAGTTCCAGTCTAATGCTGAAGGCCTGGAAGATTCCTGGACTGATACTAAGTCTGTTACAAGGCCAAAAATACTGGTTGTCTTTGGACATCATGCACAAGACCCATACAAACTCAATTAGATAAACTGCTGGGAGAGGAAGAGTTGGTCTTTAAAGAAGTGATGCTACCAAAAAATAAATAAATAAGTGATGCTAGATAGGCTACCTAGGCTCCAGTGGATGAACTCACGTTGAGGGACAGCTGTGGGCAAAATATGGTGTAAGATACATAAAATGCATAAAAATTCAACAAATATAGTGGAAGAAAAAAAGGCAAGTGTGCAGGGAGTACCCCCCCCCCCGGGCCACCTTTTGGAAGGCAGCACGCAATGAGCCCATATCTTTCCCCTTCAAGTAATCTTCCTTGGAAGCAGTGGCCTTCCTGGCCCACTCAGGCGTGTTTCGTAGTTAACTCTGTATCCCTTCAAGTTGGAAATCAAGACGAATGACCCCCCCCCATAGATTGTCATCTATGCGAAACAGATCATTGGATTCAATGATAAACCTTTAGTAAGAGATGGACTAAATTAGGAGTGATGGGCATAATTAGTGAACATGGTTATAAGGAAATAGATGAAAGTAGCATGTGGCATAAAGGTTCTAAGGAAATGTTCTCTAATTTGTGGCCAGTATTTCAGTTCTGAGTCTATAGCATAGACCCTTATTAGAATTATGAATGAGTCAGAAAGACAATTTGTTTTGTTTTTATATTTCCTCTATGAACTTCCCTTTTTTTTTTTTTTTTTTTTTTTTTTTTTTTTTTTTTTTTNGAACTGGAGTTATAGACGGTTCTCAGCCACCATGTGGGTGCTGGGGATCAAACCCGGGTCCTCTGTAAGATCGGTCGGTGCTCTTAACCGCTAGGCCATCTCTCCAGCCCTGAGATAAAGTTTTTTTTTTTTCTTGTCTTTTCGAGACAGGGTCTTCCTGTAGCCCCAGCTGTCCTGGAACTCATTTTGTAGACCAGGCTGGCCTTGAACTCACAAAGATATGCCTGCCTCTACCTCCTGGGTGCTAGGATTAAAGGTGTGTGCCACCACACCCAGTCCTGGTGCTAGGATTACCAATATGTACTGTCATACTTGGCTTTCTTTGGGATTAAAAAAATTTTATATAGCCAGATGTGATGGCATACCCCCTTTAATCCCAGAACTAGGGAGTCAGAGGCAGGTAAATATCTGAGTTCAAGGCCAGCCTGGTCTAAATCATGAGTTCCAGACCAGCTGGTGCTACAGGGAGACACTGTCTCAAATGACCAAAACAAACAAACAAACAAACAAACAAACAAACAAACAAACAAACAATTTTATGTCTATGAGTGTATTGCCTGCATGCATATAAATGCATACATGTTGTGTAGGGCCCACAGAGGTCAGAAGAAGGTGTTGGATCCCTCAGAACTTAAGTTATAGATGGTTGTTAGCCACCATACAAGTGCTGGGAAGTGAACCCAGGTCTTCTGCAAGAGCAGCCAGTGCTTCTAACCACTGCTCCATCTCTCCAACCCCTATTTGAAATATTTTTGAAGGAGGTAAAAAGGAATTTTCCTATTCTCCATAAAAATGAAAAGCTTACAGAATTTAAAGTGTGTAAGTAGGGTGTACTTCTTAACATACTTGCTTTAGAGATATGTACAAATTGTAACAAAATGTTCTTTTACTTTTATTAGGTGTTAGACAAACCAAGCAGGCTGACTGAAAAAGAGCTTGCTGAGGCTGCAAGTAAGTGGGCTGCTGAGAAGCTAGAGAAGACGGATGAAAATAACGTGGCTGAGATCTCTGAGTTTGAGGTATATTATTATTTCTCTGTTATGTTCTGTATGTGAAAGTTTTATATAGATTTTATGTATCTATCTTTATTTTATACAGCAGCATTGTGTTTGCATCATTTCCATTCCTTCCTCCTCTTATCTCATGCCTACCAGCTTCATCACAGCTGCTTGTCCCCCTTTTTTGATTGTTATTGTCACACACACACACACACACACACACACACACACACACACTGACTGATCACAAGGCACAGATTAACCCCAGTACACTCATAGTAGGGAACTTCAACACCCCACATGACTTTTTCTAAAGGCCTTTCGTGTTACTTATTCTTTTCCATACTCTCTCCTCTGACCTGCCCTCCCATTCCCCATCCCATTTAACCCTTCCTATTCTTTGTTTTTTTTTTGAGTCAGGGTCTCCCTTTAGTCCCAGTTGGCCTGGAGCTCACTTTGTAGACCAGGCTGGCTTTGAACTCATAAGAGATCTGCCTGTCTCTGCCTCCTGAGTGCTAGGATTAAAGACATTGCCGCCACGCCTGCCAATCCTTCCTATTCCAATGTCCCCCTTTATATCATAGTATTCTACCATCCCTTCCATGAAGGCCCCCCCACACACACACACATGGCCATTTATTAATTTCTTGTCCTCTGTCTGGATTTTCGAATTTAATCATGTATCTCTGAGATTTCAAAAATAGCATCCAGCTTTGATAGGTAACACCCAGCCAACATTTGTCTTTCTGGGTCTGGGTTATTTGACTCAGGGTGGTTGTCTCCAGTTTTGTCCATTTACCTGCAAATTTCTGAAAAAAAATTTTTTTAAGGGCTGGGTAATATTCCATGGTGGATATGTACTGCATCTTCATTATCTGTTCATCAGTTTTGAATATCTAGGTTGTTTCCATTTTCTTGGTATTATGAAAAGGGCAGCAATGAACACGGATGAACAGGCATTTCTATAGTAGGGTTTGGAGTTGTTGGGGTTTATGCCCAAGAGTGCTATGGCTGGGTTGTCTGGTAGATCAGTGTCAAGCTTTTTGAGGAATCTCCACAGTGATTTACATAGTGGCTGACGAGTCTGCACTCCCATCAGCAGTGGATAAGAGTTCCCTGTCTTCACATCCTTGCCAGCATTTGTCATTGTTTTTTTGATCTTTGCCATTCTGAGTGGGGTAAGATGAAATCTCAAAGTGGTTTTAATCTGCATTTCTCTGATGACTAAATATGGACATTTTTAGGAATTTCATTTGTGTTTCATCTTTAGAGAGCACTCTGGTTCAGCTTCTCGCCCCACTTTATTTATTTGTTTATTTATTTATTTTATTTTATTTATTTATTTATTTATTTGTTTAATTTATTTTTTATGTGTATGAGTGTACTGTCTGCATGTAGGTTGCTGCACCCATGTTGTGCAATGCCTGGAGGTCAGAAGAGGGCATCAGATTCCCCTGGAACTGGAGTTAAAGACAGTTCTTAGCCACCATGTGGGTGCTGGGAATCCAATCCAGGTCCTCTGCAAGAGCAGTCGGCGCTCCTAACTGCTGAGCCATGTCTCCAGCGCCCCCCTCCCTTTTTTTTTGGTCTTTTTCGAGACAGGGTCTCCCTTTAGTCCCAGCTGGCCTGAAGTAGACTAGGCTGGCCTGGAACTAACAGAGATCCAACTGCTTCTGCCTCCTGTGTGCTGGGATTAAAAGGCATTGTGCCACCACGCCCGGCTTTAATTTTTTTTTAATTTTTATTTATTTTTTTAATTTATTTCTGTATGTGTATGAATGTACTGTCTGCATGCAAGTGNGATTTCAGATAGTCATCCGTTTCTTCTAGGTTTTCAAACATAGTAGAGTATAGGTTTCTGAAGTATTCCCATATGATTGTCTGGATCTTTTCATTGTTGTGATATTTCCCCTTTCATTGTGAATTGTATTGATTTGGAGTTGTTCCTTCTTTCTTTTGGTTAACTGGGCTAGAGTCTGTTTATGTTTATTCTCTTAAAGAACCAACTTTTGGATTCATTGATTTTTTTTTTTTTGGTATGGTTTTCTTTGTTTTTAGTTCATTGATTTCTGCTCTGATTTTTGTTATTTCTTCCTGTCTGCTGCATTTAGGGTTCATTTGTTGTTGTCTCTCAAGTGTTTTTAGCTGCAGTGTTCGATCGTTCACTTGTGCTCTTTCTGTTTTTCTAATGTAGGCACCCAGGGCTATAAACTTACCTCTTAGGACTGCTTTTATTTAAAATTTTTTTAAATTAATTTATTTATTTTTTATGTATATGAATGTACTGTCTGCATGTAGGTTTGTGCACCCGTGTCACGCAATGCCGTGGAGGTCAGAAGAGGGTGTCGGATTCCCCTGGAACTGGAGTTCTCCTGGAATTGGAGTTACAGACAGTTCTCAGCCGCCATGTGGGTGCTGGGGATCAAACCTGGGTCCTCTGCAAGAGCAGTTGGCGCTCTTAACTGCTAGGCTATCTCTTCCGCCCCTAATTTTTGTTTTATACTAACCCTCTGTGAGTGGTATAGCTTGTAAAGACTTTTTTCACATTCTGTAGACTGTCTTTTCACTCAAATGATGTTTTCCTTTCCTTTACAGGAGATTTTAGTTTCATGAGTTCCCATGTCAGTTGGATCTAATGCTTGTGTAGGAGTCCTGTTGGGAAGTCCTTTTCTGTGCCTATTCCAATATATTCCCTATTTTCTCCTCAATATCATTCAATATACTGGGTCTTATGTTTAGGTCCTTGACTCTTCACATGTTCTTCTCTTTCTCCTTCTCTGCTCTCTCCTTTATACTTTCTCCCCCTTCTCTCTCAACAGGGTCTCACAGAGCTCCGCCCTCCAGAGTGCTGAGATTAAAGGTGCATGCCACCACTCCTGACTATTCAGATATTCCTGTTAGGCATTGAAAGTTTGCTTTTCTTTAAATTATTTAAATACATTTTCTTTTAATATAATCTATTTTTAGTGGCCACATACAACATCTCAAGTACTCCAGATATTCCTGTTAGGCATTGAAAGTTTGCTTTTCTTTAAATTATTTAAATATATTTTCTTTTAATATAATCTGTTCTTGGGCTGGAGAGATGGCCCAGCGGTTAAGAGCGCTGACCGCTCTTGCAGAAGACCTGGGTTCAATCCCCAGCACCCACATGGTGGCTGAGAACCGTCTTTAACTCCAGTTCCAGGGGACTCCAATGCCATCTTCTGACCTCTGAGGCATTGCACGACACAGATGCACAAACCTACATACAGACAGTACACTCATACACATAAAAAAAAAAAAAGTTAATATAATCTATTCTTAGTGGCCACATACAACATCTCAAGCACTCCATGTCCTTCAGGAAAGTAACCAAGGACCTGTTGTTCTGTTTTCAAGACTGGACCCACAGTGCCCTTATTTATTGATCAGACAGAAGAACCCGAGTCAAACACAGCAGATGGCACAGAATTGTTTGAAGACAGTCAGCTGAACAGTCGCTCTAAAGCAATAGCATCAAAAACCAAAGAGATTGAACAGGTGAGAATACAGTTTTTTAAGGTACAATTTTGGTTATATCAGTCTCCACATGTAAGTATTTACTGAACAAGCATACTCATATGCCTTTTTCCTCTTGTAACTCTCAAGTTCTATTGAAAGTTTTTTTTTTTTGTATGAAATAATTTCATAGTCATTCATTTTCACCGTTTTGATTACCTTCCATAGTTTTAAATAATGAACAATTTTTTTTTTTTTTAAAGAGGAAGTTGTTAGTAGTCTGCTAATTAGTAACAATGAAAAACAAGCTTGTTAGGGATTTAGTAGAAGAATGTTAAATACTAAATTCTAGGAAATATTAGTAGGTCTTTTAGGATTAGATCTTTCTCGTGTTTTTTTATACCTTTCTTTTGGGAATCTTTTTGAGACAGGGTCGAAGCTGGCCTGGAACTCGCTCTGTAGACCAGGTTGACCTTGAACTCAGAGATTTGCCTGCCTCTGCCTCCTGAGTGCTGTGCCACCATGCCTGGTTGTTTTTTATACTTTTAAACATTTTCTAAAAATTAAGGAAGATAAGTGTTTGAATTTAAATTCTTAATGATGTTATTCTGAACAGTAGTATCTTGTTTTTAGTATGTAACTGTTTTCCACTTCACTGGAATATTATTTTATGACATAAAATGTGAAAGGGCTTTAGAAAATATAGATTATTCTTTTTGAAGATGTTATTACTTTCTACTTTGAATAAATGTCAGTCATTACATTGTTATATAATTTTCTAATCTGTATTTGAAATTAAAAAACAAATTAAGGCTTACTATAGTCAGTTTCCACACCAGTGAAATCTGCTTTCCTTGATAGGGTGGTAGATAGTCTCAACTAAATCTTAGATTTGATTTTTGTGGCTGATTACATTGTTGCTGTGTGTGGCTGAAGAATCAAGGTGGTAAATTTTCCCTATAAACCAGTAGAGTTTCAACACAAAGGCTGTCAGAGTATTCACTTCTTAGAGTGATATAAGAGAAATAGCAACTAAGAGCATTTTTTTTAATTAGTCATATTCAAGTGTTGTGTTTTTCAAGATATCAAGTAAATGAGAGAGTAAATGAAATTCTTCCTACATATACCTTCATGGGTTTGCATTGATTACCCTACATAAAACTTCTGACCTTTTGTCTATTTTTGCTTCACCTATTTCCCATTTTGGGTTTGTTTGAATGTGTGTGTTTATATCTCTGCATTTCTCTGTGTGCACATTTTTCTTTTCTACTAATCAAACACAGATAGCAAGAAGTATAGGCACTTAAACATTAATTATAATGAGAAGTCACGTTATGGGTACAGGGATAAATGTTTAGATGGTGTCTTTTGAACAACTGTGGCTTTTGTGTAAAGAGTTGACAACAAATTTTTATTGTGGCCTATAATGTCTCTTAGTCAGTAGAGGGTGCAAGCTTATGCTATCAGCTACATGCTACACCCCAAGAGTGACATAGCCAATTAAATCCTTGGAGTGCACTAATATCAGGCTGCCACTAAGTGCTCCATCCTCCAGGTAAGTGAGGTGTAGATGACGAGTCTTGCTTGACTCAGGAGACCATTACCATCCAGTGGTCTATATAAGGCTCTCTGGCATCATTAAGGCTAACTGTCCATTTGTAGGGCTAGGTCTCTAAATGTAAGTTTTCCTTTTTATGCTAGTACCATATATTCTTTTGGCAGTAGGGTCTTACCATCCTTTTTTGCGTTTGCCCCTACATTACAGGCAAATAGCCTTTGTTTGGGGGGGGGCTTCTCGGGACCTCTGGCCAACAGCTCCTTGTTAAAAGTACTTCATACCTTGTACCAATCACTTTTATCCATCCATATGTCTCACCTGACCAAAAAGCAAAATCTAGAGGTAGGGCAGTTATCCAAAAGGACAGGCACCATAATTTTGGATATATAGAAAAATCACCCTCCACCAAAAAAAGGAAAAAATAAACTCCCCTACTGGTTCCAAAGTCTTCCTTTACTAAAATGTTTTATTTAACAATTAAGCTTTTTTGTATGTGTGTCTATGAATGTACTGTCTGCTTGTAGGTTGGTGCACCTGTGTTGTGCAATGCTGTGGAGGGCAGAAGAGGGTGTCAGATTCCCCTGGAACTGGAGTTAAAGACAGTTCTTAGCTACCATTTGGGTGCTGGGAATTGAACCCGGGTCCTCTGCAAAAGTAGCTGGTGCTTTTAACTGCTGAGCCATCTCTCCAGCACCTTAACTATTAAGCTTTTAAAAGTTTTATAATTATACCTGGCCCTAGTAACCTTCTGTACCGAATTTACTTCTTATCTTTCTTCCTTTCAGGTATGTGGGATACCTATGTCTCTTAACTGGTTTTATCTCTGCAAAATACTCAGATGTTAGCATTAAGTATTAAACATACACCAGGCCAAGCATAGCATGGGAGATTTCTATCTATTTGTATAGCTTGTTGCACCAAAGCAGGAAGGAAGTACATTACTTTAGCTAATTCTTTATCACCTATAGTCATTCTCCTTTAGAGGCTCTTTAGTACAGAACCTAACGTCTTTAATTAATTTTAGGGGATAAAGGATATTCCTCCAAGAGATTGCATGCCTGGTGGTCAAAGGAAGCAATCAAGCATACCCCATAAGGAGTCCCTGTCATAATAATTAACTCTAAACCCAGAGAGATGCCAGCAGGAACAGCTATGTGTCTCTTTTTGATGTTTAGATGGACCAATCTTTTTTCCTGGTGGCTTTTGGTCCATTTCTATAGTCCAAGGACAGACACATCTTAGAGGCACTGAAGTTGGTCATGTCTCTGTCTATGGGAACATACAAGCAAAACCTCTTCCCATTGTTAGTAAATGATTGAGGTTGACATTTTTCACTTTAAAGTGAAAAATGGACGAAAGGGTTATAGATTTCTCTCTATCTCGGAGAGAGCCATGTTACCCCTCCCGTTTTCTGCATTAGCACCAAGAATAGGACTTTTTAGACTTTTACATTTGATGTATAAATTTTAAAAGGCAATTGTACTGCATACTCCTAGACAGGAATTATGTTGTAAAGGTCCACAAAGCCCATTTAAACTGTCTCCTATTGGATTGTATACTGTTGGCTTAAGGAGGCAAAACCCAGTCTTTCTTGAGCCAAATTATCTTATAGCCCAATGAAATGTCACAGGTAATATTATACAGTACAGAAAAATAACACTTGTATACATTTTATTCCAAAATTATCACTTGAAATTTAGTACGAATTAAGTAAAACAAAAATTTGTATGTCCAGTTTGCTTTTTTATGAGTAATTAACCAATTTTGTTTAATACAGACATTCTAATTTTTAGTAAACCTTTAAATACCATATAATGTGCAGACCAGTTTGGGCAAAAACTGAACACCTTTTAAATAAACCTTGACGAGTCATACATTTAGGTGTTTTTTGTTTGTTTGTTTGTTTTTGTTTTTTGGTCTTTTCGAGACAGGGTCTCCCTGTAGACCCAGCTGTCCTGGAATTCACTCTGTAGACCAGGCTGGCCTTGAACTCACAAAGATCCACCTGCTTCTGCCTCCCAAGTGCTAGGATTAAAGGTGTGCGCCACCACGCCTGGCTTCATTTAGTTTTTTGAACTATTTGATTGAACTATAATCTTAGAGAAACAAACTTATTTATATAGTTTTATTCTTTACCAATTACAACAAACCCATTGTTCTAGTTTTTGATTGCTGTGACAGAACATTCTTACTGACACAAACTTAGGCAGGAAAGGTTTTATTCGGCTCTTTTATTTCCTGGGTTCATCACTCAGAGAGCCCAGGGCAGGAACCCATTGTGAGCTGGTACCTCCCACATTGCTCAATAATCAAGACAATACTCCAACCTTAAAAGACCCACAGTCCACTTAAAAGTTCACAGTTCATAAAGTCTTTTAACTGTGGGTTCCTGTAAAAGACGAAACAAGTACTGTCTTATTTCAAAGGGAAGAATTGGGCATACCTAAGCGAAACATAAGTCTAGCAAAGTAGCTCAAAGCTGGACATCTGGGGTTCATGCACGGTCTTCTGGCCTCCAAAGGGTTTTGGCAGCTCCATTTCCCTGGCTCTGCCATACACAGCACACATTGTGTGGTGGTTTGAATGAGTATCCCCCATAGGCTCTAGGTATTCAGACGTTTGTCTCCAGTTGGTGGCGCTGTTTTGGAGGTCTTGGGGTGTGTGGCCATGCCGGATGAAGTGTGTCACTGGTAGGGGCAGGCTTAGTGAGTTTTAACAAGCCTCGTGGTCTACAGTTGCTCTCTCTGCTTCCTGTGCTCTTTGTGAGATGTGACCCTCGGTTTGCTGCTCCAGATCCAGCCACCACGCCTCCCGCCACAATGGACTCTAATTCCCTGGAACCGCCAATCGTAAGCTCAAATAAACTCTTCCTGTTATAAGTTCCTTGGTCATGGTGCTTTATCACAGCAACAGAAAAGTGACTAATACAGTTTGTCTTGAAGTTCCAGGCCAGCTTCATTCCATACTGGCTGCTTCTCTTGGTGGTCATTCCATGATCCTGGCATCTCCAAACAGGTGGGGTCTTCACTGAAACTGAGGCTACACCTTCACCAATGGTCTCTTCTGACTTCTGGTGCCAAGCCTTAGCTTCTCTCCATGACCCCTGCAATACCCTGGGGTATTCACTGCATCCAAGGTGCAAGTCCACCAATGGTCTCTCCTGACCCCTCATAGTGCCAAGCCTCATCTGCTCTCTGGGACCCCTTCACATTTCAACACCAGAACCACACAAGAGACCCTTACACATTATGAAGTCCTGCTTCTGGCTTGACATGGAGGGTCAGGCCCCCTCTGAACCACAGCTTCTGTGTGCTGACCCTGAGGAAATTCGTTTTTTTTTTTTGTTGTTGTTGTTGTTTTTTGTTATGTGTATAAATGTACTGTCTGCATGTACTTTTGTGCACCTGTGTCGTGCAGTGCCGTGGAGGTCAGAAGAGGGTGTAGGATTCCCCTGGAACTGGAGTTAAAGACGGTTCTCAGCCACCATGTGGGTGCTGAGGATCAAACCCAGGTCCTCCGCAAGAGCAGTTGGAGCTCTTAACTGCTAGCCATCTCTCCAGCCCTGACGAAATTCTTTCCAGAAGATTCCACGACGGTAATGCTGTTCTCTAAGTAATTAACAAATTACAACTGATTATTCAGCCGTAGCTAACCAGCATCAGTTGTCCCAGTACAACAAAGGTTTCCCTTCAGGTTCTGGTCTCTTGTTACTTACAGCTGACTCTTCAGCACCAGCTGACCAGATCCCACAGATTCTTAATTAAAAAATATCCTACAAAGAGTCCAGATGGGTCTGTACTTCCCTTTGAAGCTTCATAAGCCAGTCCTCCATTGTCTACACCTCTTTTAGCACATCTGCTCCGAGTTCCATAGCAGCAAACTCCAAGCATTCAATGGCTTGTCCACCCCAAAGTTCCAAACACTTCCATAGTCCTTTCCCAAAACACCAAGGTCAGGTCTGTCACAGCAATACCTCAATCTCAGTACCAATTTCTGTTCTAGTTTTCTCTTTGATTGCTGTGACAAAACATTCTGACCAACACAACCTTGGGGAGGAAAGGGTTTATTCAATTCTTTCATCTCCTGGGTCACAATTCATCACTCAGGAATCCCAAAGTAGGAACTCAGGGCAGGAACCTAGAGGCAGGAGCTGGTGCACAGGCCATGGAGGAATGCTTTTTACTGGCTTGCTCTTCTGACCCATGCCCAGCCTGCTTTCTTATACTGTACACAACAACCTGCCCAGGGGTGGCACCACTTGTACTGGGCTGGGACCTCCAACATTGCTCAACAATCAAGACAATACTCCACTGATGAAGCCACAGGCCAGTCTAATGGAGCCAATTCCCCAATTGAGGTTCCCTTAACCCAGGTGTGTCAGGTTTACAGTAAAGCTATCTACCACACCCATAAACACATTATTTTAAAGCATAAACTTTACAAAGTATGTTTTAAATGACCAATTTTCTTTAAACAAATGGAGATACTTGATCTAGGATTGGCATGAAACTGTTGCTGTAAAGACATTTTATCTTTGGTTAAATATTCTACAGGTTAAAACACATTTAAATATAAAAACACATTTAACTATATCCTAGAATTGTATTTAGAATAGAAGTAATTATTATTATTTTGAATGGGGTCTTTTTGAGACAGGGTCTCCCTGTAACCCTAGCTGTCCTGGAACTCACTATGTAGACCAGGTTGGCCTTGAATTCACAGAGATCTGCCTGCTTCTGCCTCCTGAGTGCTAGAGTTAAAGGGGTGCACCACCATGCCTGGCCAGAAGTAATTTTATTATTTTTGAGACAGGGTCTCCCTGTAGCTCTGGCTGTTCATACCACGCCTGGCTGTAATTATTTTTTAAAATAAACTGTTACATTCCAAATGAGAACCTGTTGGAATCTTTGTCTTAGGTGTTGAAGGAGCATATCCAGTAGGTGGTAGTATATACCCATTAAAACATTTAGTTGTTACACATTTGTAATTTTACAGTTACTCTTAAGAAAGACAAGTAAATTACAGACAAAACCATAACTGTTGTTGAAATCAATTTATCTGTTATTTATCTTAAGAGATCTGAGTCTGGGATGGAAGGGCCAATTCCAACCCAGAGTACGCTGTTACCGAATTTAAACAGTATACAAATACATACTAAAAATTTATATAAAACCAATTAAAATTATCAATAACAAAAGATATAAAGTAAATAGTTTTTTTTTTTTTTTTGGTCTTTTTCGAGACAGGGTCTCCCTGTAGCCCCAGCTGTCCTGGAACTCTCTGTAGACCAGGCTGGCCTTGAACTTACAAAGCTCCGCCTGCCTCTGCCTCCCAAATGCTAGGACTAAAGGCGTGCGCCACCACGCCCGGCA
>VZQC01008936.1:183413-202702 GCA_009823505.1 Rhizomys pruinosus
CTCTGCAAGAGCAGCCAGTGCTCTCAATCACTGAACCATCTGTTCAGCTACCCCTTATTATCCTGTTTTTTTTTTTTTTTTTTTTTTTTTTTGATGTTTTTGAGACAGGGTCTCCCTTTAGACCTAGCTGTCCTTGAACTCACTCTGTAGAGCAGGCTGGCCTTGAACTCACAGAGATCCACCTGGCTCTGCCTCCCCAGTGCTACGATTAAAGGCCTGTGCCACCATGCCTGGCTCCATATAGCTTTTTTTAAAAGCCTTTATTTACTGTTCTCCTTTTCCATACTCCCTCCTCTGCCCTGCCCTCCATCCTCTCCCCGTTTGACCCTTCCTGCTTCATTAGTCATCTCCCTCCTTTGTTCCACTGCAGTCTGTTTCCACCACTCTGGCCCCTTACTAGTTTCCTGACCTCTCTGGGTTATCCAAAGCTAACATCCACTTTTGAAAGAGAACACAAGACCTTTGTCTTTCTGGGTCTCTGTTACCTCAGTCCGGATGATGGTTTCCAACTATATCCATTCACCTGTGCATTTCATACTTTATTTTTCAGCTAAATGAGTATTTCATTGTGTAAATTACTTCCCATAAATTACTTTATGGTATAAACGTTCTTTCTTACTTAATTTCAGAACATTTTATTATAATTTTCCTTCCCTGTAATGCTAAATGTGTTACCAGGTTAGTTATGATCTTAACTTTAGCAAGAAACAATATTAACAAACAGTTTTGGTATTCACAGGGTCAAAATCCTTTGGTTGGGTTGGATAGTTTAAAGATACTATACTAATCTAGAAAAATTTGACAAAAAAGCTTGTGAAAGATTTCTTCAGCATCATTTTGAGAAAATTACGGTAGAAAACAACCAGGACAAAGAACATATAAAATATTTGACATTATATAACAGAGATAGCATTTTGGTAGATGATGAGAAAATTTGAGTAGATGAGATTACATTGTTTGGTGTCGAGTCCAGGGCCTCATGCAGGGTAGGCAGTTGCTATACTCCTGGCAAATAGCTGGGGTATTGTTAAAAGATTTGAGTCAGATCTTAGTAGCCAGAGCAACCATTTTCTGATACTGACTCCCTTCTAGGAAGGTGGTATCTAGTAGTAGACTATAACCAGATAGTTATTGTCGGTCTATAGTGCTATATTACTTAGGTCGGTGTTCATACTGTAACTATAGAAGTAGAACCTACAGGCATTAAGGATAACTACCAAAGGTCGGGTCTCACCACTGCGGTTGGTGCCTCTGAAAACATGTAAGCTTTCCTTTTTTAAAATAGTAATGTAGCTGGTAGTGGTGGTGGTGCATGTCTTTAATCTCAGTACTTGGGAGGCAGATCAGTGTAAGTTCAAGGCCAGCCTGGTCTACATAGTGAGCTCCAAGCTAGCTGGGCCTACTGGGAGACCCTATATCAAAAAGGCCAAAAAAAAAAAAATAGAGGAAACTGGTTACAGCAGGGAAAGGGTTAATTGCAGATCTTAATGAAATTCTGTCATCAGACTAGCATGTGTTTATAGGGAATAAGCATGTGGAGGGCAGTGGAAACACTCGGTCTCTTAAGAATTTCACACATCCTACTCCTCTTTTCTGTTTCTCAGTAGCATCTGAGACCATCATCCCATCACAGAACAAGTCAGATCCCAGCACAGGTGAGTAAGGAGAATCCTCAGTTACAGAACTGGACACGAAGGCTCCAGTCCATGGGAGGGACGTGCCCTGGGTGGATATCAGGCCGTCTTGTTAGGACTTTAGTTTGCCCTGACCTCTTTATCCACATCTGCAGCATCACAATCCCAGGATCACACGGTGGAGAATCTCATCAGGATGGGCATGGCTGGCTTGGTCCTTGTGATACTTGGGATTCTGATGTTTGAGGCTCAGCACAGCCAGAGGAGGACCAAAGATGCACTCAGGAAGTGGACAGGAGACAGAAGCTCTCCCTTCATGGAGACAGAGTTTGTGAATCATCCCATCATGAAGCAAGAGGGAGGAAGTTAAGGGCCCAATGGAAAAATAAGAGTCAGAGGATGGGCAGGAGTGCTGTAAAAAGCAGTCTCCTGGACATGTGTGGAGTAAGAAGTCCTCCTAGGACGCCCTATGCCCCCCAAAGAAAGAAGTTCTCTGATGTTGCTCAGAAAGGGGTCACAAAGAAGATCTCTGATGCTGGTATGGAGCACAGAATTATGGGAAGTGTGGAGCACAGAACTATGGGAAGCTATTGACATCATTTTAGGGGAAGGTCTAGAGGCAGTATATAAGCTGCCTCAAGGTTCTGGAGCTCTCTGTCACCATCTGGACTGCCGGGAAGAAGGTTGCCAAGTTCATGTCTGAGCTCATAGTAAACTAGGTAAGGGGAGATCCGCCACTTGATATCTAAGTGAAGTAAACTTGTGTGCAGACTTTTGTATAGTGTCCCTGTTTTCACTGTGTTGACAAGTTAAAGAAAACTTTTTTTATTATTTCTAGACTGTGTTTTAAGGAATCCCTTTGTTTTGCTGGACTTGGGATCCCAGGACTTGGGGAGGCAAGGCATCAGGCCCTGGATCTCTCCTTCTGAGGAATAGTGGATTGGAGTTGTTCTCATTCACTTTGTAGTTCAGATTGAGTTTGTAGGTAAGCCAGGTTTTCCTTAGACTGCAGTCATTGTTTATGGATATATAGTAAGCACAGCAAGTAGTGGGTGAGGCAAGGCAGGACATGGGTAGATCTCTCCAGGGAGGAACTTCTGTAACAATACAGGAATCCCAGGGGTGAGGGAGGTGAGGCATGGGTGGATCCTTCCTGAGAGGAATTTCTGCAACAATTGTTATCAGGAAGAGGATCTGAATAGAGCTATAGAATAGTTTGGGAATAGACAAACTAAAACTCAAGACAAGTGATGGAACTTTCTTGGTTATGGGGAAGGATGTTGGGAACTGAAGACAGTATTTTTTATTTATTTTTTATTTTATTTCATTTTTTTAACAATAAGTAATAAGTTGTGAGTACAAGCATCCTTCATTTAAAGCCAATTTGCAAGCAGCTATGCCCAAACCCACACAGCCCAAGACTCCCACCATCCAGTTGGAGGGGCTTGTATGTACAATCATGTTGATCAAATAAGTGTCCAGTCTATATTGCTGTAGTTTCAACATTCACCCCAATCACAACCCTTACATTCTACCATGCCCCCTCTTCTGCAGATTGTTCCCTAGGCTTAGAAAAGGGGCACAGGTGGGCAAGAAGCAAAACAGTCTACTTTCTCTGGAGATGTCATTTTGGACTCTTATCAGCTCAGGCTGTTTCCTTTCATAGGTCGACAGTTTGTCCAGGAATAACCTTTCAATCCTACTAATAAAGCACAAGCAATTAGACATACAGGCAGCATTTAAACAGTACTAATTATTATGGTAAGTTACTTTGGTACAGACACAGATGTTTGGATGGTATGCTAATCCATGAACTATAGTTTCTCTGTAAAAGATGACAAGGTTGGGCTGGACAGATGACCTAGTGGTTAAGAGTGCCGACCGCTCTTACAGAAGACTTGGGTTCGATCCCCAGCACCGACATGGCAGCCGAGAACCATCTGAAACTCCAATTCAAGGAGAACTCCAGTTCCAGGGGAATCCGACACCCTCTTCTGACCTCTAAAGCATTGCATGACACGGGTGCACAAACTTGCATGCAGACAGTACATTGATAACCATAAATAAATAAATAAATAAATAAATAAATAAATAAATAAAGACAAGGTCTTACTGTGGGTTATAACATCTCCTATCCACTAGAGGATGTAAGCTTGTGGCATCAGGCATGAATTATTCCTCCAAGGATAGAGCTACTAGCCAATTATATTTGGGATATACAGACATATGGCTGCCACTGATGCACAGTATTTCAAGGCAGATGAGATGTGGCTGATGTTGACAGAGGAGTCTTGCTTGACTCAAGAAGACCAGTATTTGCTTTATTGGTTTAGTGGCCTTTGGGAACATTCTCTGGTATTCCAGAAACCAACTGTACACTTGCAAGTGTGGTCTCAATACATTTTCCCATGCTTACATCAGGTCTTCGACAGCAGGGCCTTACTGCCTGTCTTCTTGCAGGTATCCCAGTTTACAGGCAAGAAGCCTTTACCTTTTGGGAGGGGGTTTGGATCCCCTGGACAACATCTCCTTGGCAGAATAATCCATTGCTGATATCAGAGCTCTCCTGTATTAATATATTATGCTTAATTGCACAGCTTAAAAAGACTTTAGTATTATATTTGGCTCTGAATAAAGAATAATCCTTTTCACANCAAGAGTCCAGCCTGGTCTATCATAGTGAGCTCCAAGCGAGCTGGGCCGACTGGAGACCTCTATATCAAAAGAAGAAAAGGCCAAAAAAAAAAAAAAAAAAAAAAAAAAAAGTAAAATATAGATTAGTCTAATATATACATTAACTTTTTACAAATGATTTAGTGTTTATTCAATAAATAAATCCTAGCTATAAAGAATAGTTTCTGGACTTTTAAATATCACAGCATGAATACATTGAATTCTCTGTAAGGGAGGAGACACATTGTTTTCATAGTTTGCACTTTTTATTGTCATAGGATACTGGAAATATATTTGGGGGACAAGTGTATTAATGCATTTTTCCAGAATGTGTTTATATGAAAATCCTGTTTCTGTTGTATCTGTGGGAGCACATGACTCTCCTGTAAGTGTAAGGTTAAGAGAGGAAATGGTAATCTGCCCTTTCTTTTGGCTCACACAGTAAGGTGGGTTGCCTTTTGACCCTTATTTTATCTGAATCAGTCAAATGTTCAGTGACACTGTTTCAAACAAAAGGTTTTGTTTCTGTTTTTTCTTGTTATTCTTATCAAAAAGTTACCCATCATTCTAAACCTAGTGATTTTGTTAAACAAAACAAGCAGTGTTTTAAGCCAATAGCTCACCTTTGAAAAATCCATGAAAGTATGTATGGCTGAGCTCATGAGCTTTTTAGGCTTCCTGTGGAAGTTCATAGTTAGAGTATTATCATTTGCCCTCACAATTTATAATTAACTAGAGTGGTATTCGGAAATCCTGCCCTACTCAAAAATATCTGTAGACAATACATATATTTCAGTTTCCTGGATTCTACCTTAAGGAGGCAGAGATAGAACTGTCCATTATAAGTGTACATCCCTGCTTTTATATGATAGTGGGATCAAACCAAGTACATCCTGTGTGTTAGAGAAGCATTCTACCAACGGAGCTGCATTTCCATCCCTGTAAGTTATTTTAGAGAATCTGACCTTTTCCAACTCCATTTGATCCTAGTCTGTCCGTAGTGTTATTACCAAAACTTCAGAATAGTCCAGAATCACTACTCTTTAAATGAACTGTGCTATTTGGTTTCTTGTGTTGCCTGCAATGGTCAGCACTCTTTCAGTTCTTTTGAACCCTGCTTGCTATCACCAGATTCTTCTTTCCTTCCTGTCTTCCCATAGAGTGTTTTGACTGTTTTAACCCATCTCTAGATTATTTATAATACCTAATGCAATACAAAGTCATGTTTAGGGAATAATGAAACAAGTGAGTACATAGCTATTGATGTGGGTTCTGTGGTATAGAAAGCGCTGGCTGATGATAGAGTTCCTCTGTTCCTTGTTAGTTCATCATTTACAATAGTTTTGTCACCTTTTGTATTTCTTTTTAATTTTTTTTATAATTTATTTTTGTATGTGTGTATGAGTGTACTGTCTGCATGTAGATTTGTGCACCCGAGTCGTGCAATGCCGCAGAGGTCAGAAGAGGGTCTCGAATTCCCCTGGAACTGGAGTTCTCCTGGAATTGGAGTTACAGACGGTTCATAGCCGCCATGTGGGTGCTGGGGATCGAACCTGGGTCCTCTGCAAGAGCAGTTGGTGCTCTTAACCGCTAGGCTATCTCTCCAGCCCCAAAAGTTGGTTCTTTTTTCTTTTTTTTTTTTTTGGTCTTTTCCAGACAAGGTCTCCCTGTAGCCCCAGCTGTCCTGGAACTCACTCTGTAAACCAGGCTGGCCTTGAACTCACAAAGAACCAAGAGATCCTCCTCCCTCTGCATCCGATGCTGGGAGTAAGCGACTTGAACATATATACTACTGAAAAAAAAAAGCCCAGAAAGAAAAAAGCTATTAAGCACACACAAAAAGAACCGCCTGAAACACTGGAGCAGACTGAGATTAGGATTCCGTTGCATACTGTATCTTTGTTGGTGGAGACACAGTCAGTGGACTCCAGTAACAGTCATGGGTGGTAAAAACAGCAGAACTACAGAGATCACAAAGCACCTGTGTACCAGGAATCTCAGCATTCAGAAGGCGCCAGAGCAGAGGAGCTCCAGTTCAGGGCTGACCTGGGCTACATAGGAGGATCGTCTCAAAAACAAAATGAAACAAAAACAAAAATGTAGGTAGTTTCAGGTTGTGGGTCAGGACAATAGAACGATGAAACACTGGTGGAGGGCATGAATACACCTGGAATACCATATGATATAAAAATGAATGATACATTATACACTTGTTAATAGGACAAACACAGTGAATTCACATGTAAACTATGGGCTTCAGTTAATAACATCACCCATATTGGTTTATTAGCCATATTACATACATCCCAGTGATGCAAAATGTTAAGAAAGGAGTGACTGCAGGGAGAGGGAAACTCTGTACTTTTTTTCTTTCTATACCTAAAAATTAATAAAGATTAAATATAGTAATTAAAAAGAATCACGCAAATGAACTAAAGGGGTTTTTTACATTTCTGTATGCCTTGGCGCAATAGTACCGGACACCCAGTTCTGGGTGTTGTGATTTTTTGGGGGAAGGGAGGTCTTTGGAGGCAGGGTCATCCTGGAGCCCCGAGATGGCCCTTAAAACGGACTCGGTTAGACCAGCTGGTCTTGAACTCACAAGAATCCACCTGCCACCTCGGGCCTCCACAGTGACTAGGGATTTAAAGGTGGGTGGCGCTACCAAACCACCCAGACTCAGTCTGTCTGCTTGCGGTTGCAATATTCCAGCTGCTGTGAATCTTCAACAATTCCAATATCTACTGCACTTAGCTTCGCCTTATCAGCTTCATGGGCAGTTAAGCTTCTTAGTGCCTCCTTGCAGGAACGAGACCAACACCACTCATCGCCGCCTCTAGAACCAGAGATACAGCTCCACCCCCGATATTTCATGTCTAGACAAAACCACTACAAGGGAAGATTGTGTCCTGGCACAAATGCTGGTTGCGAGCTCAGGTAGCACATTTACAGACGTTGTTGGTTGTGCTGAGCCGCTGGGGGAAACCTTCTCCAGAGGCAACTGATTGTAGTGGCAACAGGTGAAGCCTTTGTAAGTCAAGCAGATGGTCATTTTGTCTCTCTTCCGTGTCCAATGAATTTGTGGCATATTTAACAGAGAAGCCTTCAACGGGTGGGGTCTTGTCCTCAAGACGGCATTCCTAGGGGGGGGCACACAGGGGCTCGTGAAAGTGATGGTAGTATCGTTCTGTAAACTTGACGGATGTTTCATCATATGTACTGTTCCCTGCAGTCTAAATTTTAACTTGCTCAAGAATCCGTTCCTTCCGTGGTGTGTGAAACTCACAGTTTTCTTCTTATAGCCTTCTGTGTACTTGTGCAACTCCTTTAGTTGAGTTACTTTTCTGGCTCTGTGAAAAAAACACCATGAGCAAGGGACGGTGTATCAAAGGGAAGACGGATTAAATTTATTTGTAGCTACGATGCGTTCCTTGAAGTCATAGTCCATTGTGGTCGGGAAGCATGGGTGGCCGAAGGGTTCACATCTCGCCATTTAGCTCAGGAATCAGTAAGACGAATTGTAGAAATGCAATGCTGTTTAACGATGCACGAGGCCTGCCCCCCCCATAATGGGACTTCCCCAACCCGAGCCACACCTTTAAGACCTCCAAGAACAGTGCCACCAACTGGAAACCAAAATGTCTGAATACTAAAAGCCTATGGGGGACATTTATTTCTCATTCAAACCACCAAAACTCCCTCTCACTGTAGTCTGATGAGGGCAGTGACCAGTAGCCACAAGCCCCGAATGTTGTCATGTCCTTGAATTTCTTCCACCAAACAAAATGAGCTCAGTTACGTGTACAATTCAATTCGGATACAAACGAAAGTAGCTTGATTCTTTCCCAAATGTAGCAAAGACGAGCCGCTAGCCCAGATTCTAACATCCTTATTCCCTCCTGAATTCTCCTACGCACCTCCACTGTGCATGTTTTCTGCTTCTGTCTGTATAGGTCCCCAAACTCTCACCAGAACAGCCCACTTACAGCATCTTAAGAGCCTTTCTAGACCAAAGTACCAAATTCTTCCACATTCTTCCCACAAACAAGTTCCAAAGCGTAAGTTAACCACATAGGTTTAGCATGGTACGTCTCAGCATCAAACTTTTGTGTTGATAACTAGACTAGACTGGTTGCTGTGACAAAATACCTTGAAAGAAGCAACTTAAGAAAGAAAATATTTATGTGTTGTGGTGCGTGCCCAACTCCGGTAACAGTCCGCACAGTGAGAAGACCTGGATTGTCAGAGCGCTGCAGCCTCTGCTGCCCCCCACTTGATCCTCAGGAGACATAGCACTGGGAACTGTTCAGGTCTGGTATTATGTATTAGGCGTAAATTACCACGGTGCCAATAATCTAATTCTCTTCCCTTCTAGATCGTGCTCCTCTAGGGAGGTTAGAACTGCTGCTTCCTATAGGTAGTGCCCAGAGAGTATCTGGGTTACAAATGTAATGGTCCCTTGGGTACCAAAACAAAAAAAAACAAATCAAAGCAGTACAGAGTGGGAGTAATATGGAAGAGAAGGAAGAGAGAGTTCTAATAGTTATTTGTTCAATGGGAAGTAATTTGGATTCGCGATTAAGTTTAGAATACTAAAATTAATCATTTTAGACAACCCAATATCCAGACAAACGCATCAACAGGGAGTAGAGACAAATCTGATCTGGAGGAAATGGAGAATCAATTTCATAGCCGTGATTACCAATACCGTCATACATGGGGAGTTGTTCTGTTAAGGGAATAAAATTCTGTTCTATGTTCCATAAAATAATCAGGAAATGTTGTGAATGAATAGGAACACATGCTTTGAAGAAAAAATAAGGTCACAGTGCTGGAAGTAGTTGCCTAGGAACTCTTTCAGAGGAAGACGCGGGTTGGCGATCACGCCAGCAGCCCGACAATTGCTGAGAAAAACCCGTCGTTAACTCCAGTTTCCAGTTAAAAATCTGACACCCTCTATCTGGACGGCTCCACATCCATTGCTCGGCTACTGTGCACAAACCTACATGCAGACAATACATCATACACATACAAAAGAAATAAATTAAAAATTTTTTAAAAAGGGGGGGCCAAAGAGAACAGGAGTGATTCATTTAAATCAGTATTAGCCACAGAAGAGACAATAAGTTAAGACCAGGAGACAGTCACAGCACCAATGACACAAAGCTTGAAAGCCAGGGGATGGTCAATCAAACGCCCTCCAAAACCATAAAACTGACAACTAAAACATACTGATTATGGAAACCCAGAAAAATGACAAAAACAGAAATGGGATCAGGGTGGCATAGATTATAAAGCTATGTAGTTGGATCCAGTGCCCACAGGCCATATATGACTATATAATTAAATTAAGATTATTTTTAATAAATAAATATTAATCCAATTGCCCTCTTCTGACCCCCACAAAATTGCATGACACAGGTGCAACCTACCTACATGCAGGCAGAACGTTCATAATATAAACCTAGTAAAAATATTAATAAGTTAAACCTAAAATTTGATGTATTTTTAAATACTAGTGATTACTAGGTATGTCTGTGCATATATAAAACTGTTCCATCCCTGCAGAAGACTGTTAGTTAAGCAGCACTGTCACAGAGAACTGGATTGAAAAGAAAGAAGATGGAAGCTGACCTGGTAAATAATATGAATTTGTGACTATTTTATTATTAAAAATGGGAAATATCGAGCTTATCACTTTTAGGGGAGTATTGTTAAAATACAATGAATACCTGAAACAATGTGCTACGAGTCTCTTTTGATGAAGATATAAAAATTTATGTTAATGGGCCTGAGAGATGGCTCAACAGTTAAAGAGTGGCCAACTGGCTCTTGCAGAGGACCTGGTTTTCGATTCCCGCACCCACATGGTGGCAATGGCCATAATAAAATGAATAAAAGAATATAAATAAAAGGATAAATAAAAATTATTTAAACAAAAGAAACTTGCCAGGGCGTGGTGGAGCACGCCTTTAATCCTACACTTGGGAGGCACAGTCAGTAGATCTCTGTAGTTTCAATTCAAGGCCAGCCTGGTCTACAGAGCGAGTTCCCAGGCCAGCTTGGCCTACAGGGAGACCCCCTGTCTCAAAAGAAAGAAAGGAGGAATGAACAGTAAGGAAGTAAGACAGGAAGGAAGGGCCGGAATGAAGTTCATTAATTACGGAATTTAATTTTTGTAATGACCATGCCTTCTCAGAGGCCCTCATCCACGCCCGCCGTTTCTGGTTCGGGCTTTTTCGTCACTTCCCTCTGCCAGTCCCTTCCCGTCCCTTCCCGGGCCATGCCATGCCATGACCTTACAGGCCACTTACCGCAAGGAACGGCCCTGTCCCTGCCATTGCCCTTACCTTCCTGTACCGTGCCCTCCGTATCCCCGTTGCCCCTTTTCCCTTTCCCATTTTCCCTTTTCCCTTTGCCCACANTTCCTCCCTCCCTCCCTCCCTTCTTTCTTTTCTTTCTTTCCTCTCTCCTTCCTTCCTTCCTTCCTTCCTTCCTTCCTTCCTTCCTTCCTTCCTTCCTTCCTTCCTTCCTTCCTTCCTTCCTTCCTTCCTTCCTTTCTCTTTTTGAGACAGGGTCTCCCTGTAGCCCAAGCTGTCCTGGAACTCGCTCTGTAGACCAGGCTGGCCTTGAACTCACAGAGATCTGACTGCCTCTGCCTCCCAAGTGCTAGGATTAAAGGCGTGCTCCACCACGCCTGGCAAGTTTCTTTTTTGTTTAACATACATTTTTATTTTATTATTTTATATTATTTTATTAATTTTATTATGGCCAGTGCCACCATGTGGGTGCTGGGAATCGAACCCAGGTCCTCTGCAAGAGCAGTTGGCACTCTTTAACTGTTGAGCCATCTCTCCAGCCCCTTAACATAAATTTTTATATCTTCATCAAAAGATTGTAGAACATTGTTCAGGTATTAATTGTATTTTACAATACTCCTCTAAAAGTGATAAGCTGATATTTCCCATTTTAATAATAAAATAGTCACAAATTCATATTATTTACCAGGTCAGCTTCCATCTTCTTTCTTTTCAATCCAGTTCTCTGTGACAGTGCTGCTTAACTAACAGTCTTCTGCAGGGATGGAACAGTTTTATATATGCACAGACATACCTAGTAATCACTAGTATTTAAAAATACATCAAATTTTAGGTTTAACTTATTAATATTTTTATTAGTTTATATGTATGAATGTATTGCCTGCATGTAGGTAGGTGCACCTGTGTTGTGCAATGCCCACAGAGGTCAGAAGAGGGCAATTGGATTAATATTTATTTATTAATAAATTAATATTAATTTAATTATATAGTCATATATGGCCTGTGGGCACTGGATCCAACTACATAGCTTTATAATCTATGCCACCCTGATCCCATTTCTGTTTTTGTCATTTTTTTCTTGGTTTCCATAATCAGTATGTTTTAGTTGTCAGTTTTATGGTTTTGGAGGGCGTTTGATTGACCATCCCCTGGCTTTCAAGCTTTGTGTCATTGGTGCTGTGACTGTCTCCTGGTCTTAACTTATTGTCTCTTCTGTGGCTAATACTGATTTAAATGATCACTCCTGTCTCTTTGGCCCCCCTTTTTAAAAAATTTTTATTTTATTTATTTTTGTATGTGTATGAATGTACTGTCTGCATGTAGGTTTGTGCACCCGTGTCGTGCAATGCTGTGGAGGTCAGAAGAGGGTGTCAGATTTCACTGGAACTGGAGTTAAAGACGGGTTTCAGCCATGTGGGTGCTGGGGATCGAACCTGGGTTCTCTGCAAGAGCTAGGCCATCTCTCCAGCCCTGGCCCTTATTTTTTTTTTTAAAGCATGTGTTCACTATTCATTCAACATTTACTGATTATTTTATGGAAATAGAAAAGAATTTATTCCCTTCAAGAAACTCCCATGGTCTTGACTGGTATTGGTACTAAGAATTATGAAATTGATTCCTCCATTTCTCCAGATTCAGATTTGTTCTCTACTTCCTGTTGATGGTTTGTCTGGCTATTTGTGGTTGTCTCAAATGATACTTTTAGTATTAACTTAATCGAGACTCCAAATACTTCCCACTTGAAATAAATAAACGTATAGAACTCTCTCTTCCTTTCTCTTCACATTATCACATCTGTACTGCTTCTATTTGTTGTTTTGTTTTGGGGACAGGGACATACATTGTAACCCTAGAAAATCTCTGGGCACATCCCTAGAAGATTAGATTATTGGTGTGGTAAGACCTACCATAATACCAGACTGAACAGTAGTGCTATCGTCCCTGAGGATATAGTGGGGGCAGCAGCTGCAGGCTCCTGCAACCAGGTCTTCTCACTGTGCTGGAATGTTCCCTGGAGTTGGGAGCCAAAATAAATTCTTCTTCCCTTAAGTTGCTTCTTTCAAGGTATTTTGTCACAGCACCAAGTCTAGTTATCAACACAAAAGTTTGATGCTGAGACGTACCATGCTAAACCTATGTGGTACTTAAGCCTTTGGAAATGGTTTGTGGGAAGAATGTGGAAGAATTTGGTACTTTGGTCTAGAAAGGCTCTTAAGATGCTGTAAGTGGGCTGTTCTGGTGAGAGTTTGGACTATCAGAATGGTAAGAGAAACATGCACAGTGGAGGCCTGTGTAGGAGAATTCAGAGGGAATAAGGACTGTTCAGAATCTGGGCTAGAGGCTGTCTTTGCTACATTTTGGGAAAGAATCCAGCTACTTTCTGTTTGTATCAGAATTGATTGTATCAGTAATGAGCTCATTTGTTTGGTGGAAGAAATTCAAGGACATGACAACATTCGGGGCTTGTGGCTACTGGTCACTGCCCTCATCAGACTACAGTGAGAGGGAGTTTTGGTGGTTTGAATGAGTGTCCCCCATAGGTTTTAAGTATTCAGACATTTTGTTTCCAGTTGGTGGCACTGTTCTTGGAGGTCTTAGAAGGTGTGGCCGGGTTGGAGGAAGTACATTATTGGGGGCAGGCTTAGTGAGTTTAACAAGCCTTGCAGTCTCCAGTCGCTCTGTTTCCTGCGCTCATGGCGAGATGTGACCCTTGGCCACCATGCTTCCCGCCACAATGGACTCTGATTTCCTGGAACCGTCAATCGTAAGCTCAAATAAACTCTTCTTCCTTTTATAAGTTCCCTTGCTCATGGTGGTTTTATAACAGCAACAGAAAAGTGACTAATACAGGAGTGAAAAGTAAAACAGAAGGATAAGAAAAATGTGAGGTTTCACCAAGGAAGAAAGGCTCTTGAGCAAGTTTACAATTTGAGATGAGGAAAGTACAGATGATGAAACATCTGTCAAGTTAAAGAAGATTACTACCATTATAGAGCATCCTGATGCTGCCCTTAGGAAGGATTCTCTGAGGACAAGACCCCACCCGTTGAAGGCTTCTCTGTTAAAATGCAAATTCATTGGAAGGAAGAGACAAAATTGACCATCTGCTGAAAGGGTTCCCTGTGCCTTAAATCAGTTGCCTTGGAGAAGTGTTTCCCCAGGGTCAGCACACACAAGCTCATGTAAATGTGCTCCCTGAGCTCGCAACAGAATTGTGCAGCACCATCTTCCCTGTAGTGGTTTTGTAGACATGAAATATAGGGGGTGGAGCTTGTATCCTGGTTCTAGAGAGCAGGCGATGAGTGGTAGTGTCTTAGTTCCTGCAAGGAGGCCCTAAGAAGCTACTGCATGAAGCTGTAAAGGCGAAGCCTAAGTTGCAGTAGATTTTGGAATGTTGAAGATTCCACAGGCATGGTGGAATATCTGCCAAAGAAAGCAGAATTGAGCTGGGTGTTGGTAGCGCACACCTTTAATCCTAGCACTGTGGAGGCAGAGGCAGGTGGATCTTTGTGAGTTCAAGGACAGCCTGGTCTACAGAGTCAGTTCCAGGACATCTGGGGCTACAGGGAGACCCTGCCTCAAAAAGACCTCCCCCCCCAAAAAACAACAGAATTGGGTGTAGGTACTAAAGCCTATGCACAGAAATGTAAAAAACCCCTTTAGTTCATTTGCGTGATTCTTTTTAATTAATATATTTAATCTTTATATAGTTTTCTATTTATAGAAAGAAAAAAAGTACAGAGTTTCCCTCTCCCTGCAGTCACTCCTTTCTTAACATTTTGCATCACTGGGATGTATGTAATATGGCTAATAAACCAATATGGGTGATGTTATTAACTGAAGCCCATAGTTTACATGTGAATTCACTGTGTTTGTCCTATTAACAAGTGTATAATGTATCATTCATTTTTATATCATATGGTATCAGAGTGTAGTTCCATTGCCCTACAGTGTTCATTGTTCTATCTGTCCTGTACCCCCACCTGAAACTACTAATTTTTGTTTTGTTTCATTTTGTTTTTGAGACGATCTCCCTATGTAGCCCAGGTCAGCCCTGAACTGGAGCTCCTCTTGCTCTGGCCTTCTGAATGCTGAGATTCCTGGTACACAGGTGCTTTGTGATCTCTGTAGTTCTGCTGTTTCAACATGACATGTACTTGGAGTCACTGACTTGTGTCACACACACAGAACAGTATGCAAGGCATCCTCATCCTCAGTGTTTCAGGCGGGTTTTTTGTGTGTGCTTTAATAGCTTTTTTCTTCTGGCTTTATTTTTTTCAGTAGTATATACTTAGATTAAAGGCGCCTTTAATCCCAGCACTCCGGAAGCAGAGGCAGGAGGATCTCTGTGAGTTCAAGGCCAGCCTGGTCTACAAAGTGAGTTCAGGCCAGTTGGGACTGCAGGGAACCCCTGTCAAAAGACAAAACAAAATGAAACAAAAACCCTAAATACCATTTACACATTAGCACCACAATTAAAATACATAAGTTTAGATCTAACAAATTATGTGATCTAAATGAAGAAATATATAAGATACTGATGCAAGAAATAAAGTTACAGATGAATGGAGAGATATTCCACATTTATGGACAGGAAAACTCAACACTAAAAAGATAGTTCTGCCCTATTTCAAATAAAAATTTCAACCCACTATCAATTAAAATTCCAGTATCTAAACTTGTAGAAAATGGCACATTGACTCTAAGCTGGTATGATATTTAAATTTTGTATTTCATTGTTAATTCACAGGACAATAATTGACTTCTGCTTTTTTTTTTTTTTTGTCTTTTGGAGACAGGGTCTCCCTGTAGCCCCAGCTGTCCTGGAACTCACTCTGTAGACCAGGCTGGCTTTGAACTCACAAAGATCCACCTGCCTCTGCCTCCACAGTGCTAGGATTAAAGGTGTGGGCCACTGCACCTGGCTCTGCTTACTTGCTTTTTTTAACCTCGTGCATACTAGGTAAGCATCCTGCCAACTGAGCTATGTCCCCAGATTCTGTGCAGAACTTTTTATTGTGGACATATACATACATATACATATGTATGTATGTATGTTGGACTTTCTCAAATGATTTTTCTCCACCTATTAATGTGCTCATATAATTTTGTTTTAATTCATTGATGTACACACACATATACATAGCATGCTAATTTTATTTATTTATTTATTTATTTATTTATTTATTTATTTATTTATTTATTTTGGGTCTGTTTGAGAGAAGGTATCCCTGTATCCCCACCTGGCCTGGAACTCACTATGGATAGCAGGCTGGCTTTAAACTCACAAAAATATGCTCTGCCTCTGCCTCCCACATGCTGGGATTAAAGGTCTTACCACCATGCCTGGCTCACATCAACTGATTTTGAAGAAGAGTTGAATGCTTATAATATATCTCACTTGGTCGTGGCATTTAAACCTTTACATACCGTTAGACTTGATTTCCCATTTCATTATAGATTTTTGGGTCCATTTTATGAGAAACAGAGGTTTGAGGATTCCTTTCTTGTAACATCTGCATCAGGCTTGCCTATTGGAATAGTGTTAGCTAGCCTTGTGAGCCAGGCTTCTGCTTCTGTTTCCTAGTACAGGTTAGAGATTTGTGTTAAACCTTTTCCCCTTAACTGTTTTGTAGAATTTGCCAGTGAAACACCTGGATCTGATACCTCCTTTTTAAAAAAAAATTGTAAGAAAAAAATTATTCATTTGGTTTCTTTAATAGATTTAGATTTATTCTTGGCTGGAGAGATGGCCTAGTGGTTAAGAGTGCCGACTGGGCTGAGAACCATCTTGAACTCAAGTTCCAGGGGAATCTGACACCCTCTTCTGACCTCCGAGTGCACAAACCTACATGCAGACAGTACATTCATACACATAAAAAATAAATAAAATAGATTTAGTCTTGTTCAGAGTTGCCTGTTTCTCCTTTTAAGAGTTTTGCCAAATTATGTCTTTCAGGGAAATGATCCATTTCATCTAATTAGCGAACATAGACTTTATAGTATTCTCTAAATATTGCCTTTTTCCTGCCCTTCACAAATTTTGATATTTTATTTTTATTTAATTCAGAATGACTTAAAATTTCTCTAGAGACTTCTTTGACCTATGTGTTATTTGTAAGTATGTTGTTGGGCTAAAGAAGAAATCCCTCAGTGACGGGTGCCTAGCACAGTACCCTGCTTAAGAAAACAAAACTTGGCTGGGTGTGGTGGTGCACTCCTTTAATCCTAGCACTTGGGAGGCAGGCTACAGGGAGACCCTGTCTCGAAAAGACCAGGAAAAAAAAAAAGAAAAGAAAACATAAAACTTATAAGAAAACAAAAAACTTACTGCCTAACACATAGTTGATACTTGCCTAAAAGCATGTTGTTTAATCTCTACAGATATTTGGGGTTTACCAACTGCTCTTCACTTGGCTCCTAATTCTTTTTTGTCTGGGAGCATACTTTATCTGGTCTTTGTAGTTCACTAACGTATATTTTGTGACCTATAATGTGGTCTAGCTTGGTGTTTCATGTCAGCCTAAGAAATGTATATAAGCTCAGATTGTTTCCTGACCTCCAAATCAGGGTGTCTGTCGGCTGTTCTGCCCCTGGGGTGACAACAGGAACCTATTTCTTGCATTTTCCACTTCCTAGAGACTGCCTGCTCCTTCTCCTACTTGGCGTAGTGCTCTCTCCTTACCTTGGGCCACCTTCATGCTATTGCTCCTCCTTTTCTGACCCCTTTGCCTTTTTCTTTTCAAGACTTTTATGTGTATAAGTGTATTGCTTGCATGTATATAAGTGCATTGTGTCAGGCAATGCCCACTGAGGACAGAAGAGGATGAGTGTTCCCCTTTCCCCACAACTTCTCCAGCACTTGGTATCATTTGTTTTCTTGACCCTAGCCAGTCTTGTTGGAGTAAGATGATATCTTAAAGTGGTTTTGATTTGCATTTCCTTAATGATTAATGATGTTGAACACTTTTTAAGATGTTTCTCAGCCATCTCTAATTCCTTGCTTGTGAAGTCTCTGTTCAGCTCTTTGGTCCATCTATTGAGTGGGTCATTTGTTTTCTTTCTTCTTTGTTTTTTGAGTAGTTTATTCTGGAAATCAATGCTTTGTCAGATGTATCTGCAGTGAAGGTTTCCTCCCACTCTGTGGGATTTCTCTTCATTTCCTTTGTTTCTTTTGATGTAGAGACGCTTTTGAGTTTAATGAGGTCCCATTTGTGAATTGTTGACCTTAATTCTTACGCAGCTGCTGTCTGATTTAGGAAGTCTTTTCCTATGCCTATGTCTTGTAGTCTGTTGCCAACTGTTTTTTCTATCGCCTTCAAAATTTTGGGTTTCATGTTGAGATCTTTGATCCATCTGGAGTTGACTTTTGTACAGGGCGAGAGGTAGGGGTTTAATTTCATTCTTCTACAAGTGGTGATCCAGTTTTGCCAACACCGCTTGCTGAAAATGCTGTCTTTCCTCCACTGTGTCTTGGCCCCCTCATCATACATGAGATGGCTGAAATTGTATGGGCTCAAGTTTGAATCTTCAGTTTTGTTCCATTGGTCAACAGGTCTGTTTTTGTGCCAGTACCAAGCTGTTTTTATGACTATAGCCCTGTAGTGTAGTTTGAAGTCTGGTATAGAGATCCCCACTGTATTGCTCTTTCACTCAGGGTTGGTTTGGCTGTTTGGGGTCTTTCGTTTTTCCAAATGAAATTAGGGACTTTTTTCCCCAAGCCTGTGAAGAAACTCTTGGGAATTTTAATTGGGATTGCATTAAATCTATACAAGAGTTTGGGTAGAATGGACATTTTTACTATATTAATTTTCCCAATCCATGAGCATGGGAGGTTTTTCCATCTTCTGATGTCTTCTTCAATTTCTTTCTTTAAGGGTTTAAAATTTTTGTTGTAGAGGTCTTTGGTGTCTTTGGTTAGGTTTGTTCCTAGGTATCTTATTGTTTTTGAGGCTATTGTGAGTGGGAAGGTCTCTTTGAATTCTTTCTCCAGTTGCTTGTTCTTGGTGTAAAGAAAGGCCATTGATTTTCTAAGGTTAATTTTGTATCCTGCCACTTTGCTGAAGCTGTTAATCGTTTCTAGGAGTTTTCTGGTGGAGTTTTTTGCATCTCTTAAGTAAACAATCATATCATCAGCAAATAGGGATAGTTTGACTTCCTCTTTTCCAATTAGTACTCCTTTAATATCCTTTTCTTGCCTTATTGCTCTAGCAAGTGTTTCAAGCACTATATTGAAGAGGAGTGGTGATAGGGGGCAGCCTTGCCGAGTTCCTACCTTTAAAGGGAATGTTTCTGTCATTTCCCCATTTAGGATGATATTGGCTGTGGGTTTCCTGTATATGGCTTTGATTACATTGAGGAATGATCCCTCCAATCCAATTCCTTCTAGGACTTTAAGCATGAAGGGATGCTGGATTTTGTCAAAGGCTTTTTCAGCATCAATTGAGATGATGGTGTGGTTTTTGTCTTTGATTCCGTTTATGTGTTTGATGATGTTTATTGATTTTCGTATGTTGAACCATCCCTGCATCTCTGGTATGAATCCAACTTGGTCATGATGGATGATCTTCTTGATGTGGGTCTGTATGCGATTTGCCAGTATTCTGTTTAGAATTTTGGCATCTGTGTTCATGAGGGAGATGGGTCTATAATTCTCCTTTTT
>VZQC01008936.1:208193-282187 GCA_009823505.1 Rhizomys pruinosus
TGTGCACCCGTGTCGTGCAATGCCGCGGAGGTCAGAAGTGGGCGTCGGATTCCCCTGGAGCTGGAGTTCTCCTGGAGTTGGAGTTTCAGACGGTTCTCAGCCGCCATGTGGGTGCTGGGGATCGAACCCGGGTCCTCTGCAAGAGCGGTCGGCGCTCTTAACCGCTAGGCCATCTCTCCAGCCCTAAAACAGATCATTTTTAACTCACATAAATTTTACAGATGTTTAACAGTATATTTCTATAAATACATGAACCTTCTAAGTATAAAAAGTAGCACAGACATCTAAAAAATACATATTGTGGCCAGGCATGGTGGCGCACCCCTTTAATCCTAGCACATGGGAGGCAGAGGCAGGTGGATCTTTGTGAGTTCAAGGCCAGCCTGGTCTACAGAGTGAGTTCTAGGACAGCTGGGGATAGAGGGAGATCCTGTCTTGAAAAGACCAAAGAAAAGAAATATTGTGAGCACAAAAATTGAGGACATGGTACTTAGTATGGAGGAAATACAGTTTGTGGATGGTAAACAGCCAGTTGCCAGTAATAAAAGTCATAGATTTTGAAATAAAATTGTAAAATATACATGTTAGAAATATGTGTGCATATAGATAGTCTGTTGTTTTGATTGTAAGTTTGTTGTCTTTGGTTAAGTATTTGTAACTTAAAGCTTTTTCCCTCTGGTAGATGCTTCAGCACTCTTACAGCTTCTTGCTACATTCCAAACAATTTTGAATTTGTCATCTGTGACTCAAAGAATCCAAAGTTAGAGGCTCGGGAATTTTTTTCCCACTTAACAAGTAAAGGAAGGAAGTCCTTCGTGGGTCGTGCCTGGTTTTTTGTTCCTCCTCTGGCCTCTGGTCTGATGGGAGCTGAATGCCTTATTTCAGTGCCCACCCAGCCCTCCTTAGAGGTGGGGACATCAGTGGTTTTGTGCTTATTCATTTGTGAGCAAATATCCAAGATAGAGGTTTTGGCTCTGCTATTTTGCCTCTCTTGTAGATGTCACACCACAGTGCTGCCAGCCCAGTCAGCTAAGTGTTTGATTAGTTGTTTTCGCTCAGCTAACCACAATGTATTTCACTTCTAGGTTTACCGTCAAGACTGTGAAACTTTTGGGATGGTGGTGAAAATGCTGATTGAGAAAGATCCTTCCTTGGAAAAATCTATACAGTTTGCACTGAGGCAGAACTTACATGAAATAGGTGAGCGGTGTGTTGAAGAACTCAAGCATTTCATTGAAGAGTACGATAATTCTGCTCAAGATTTTGGAGAGCCTTTTTAGAAGAAATAATGCCCAGGTCAACAAAATAAAAATGTTTCTAGATTTTATGCCCTTTGGATTGTGTAAATCCTTACTATTTTGTGATGAAGAGAAGAAATACTTTATGATAGGTGACTACATTTCCAGTGTCAAATAGATGTCTAAAACAGCATTTAAAATGCTTTAATTTGAATTTTTTTCTACATATAGAGTCTTCTGATCCATACTGATATGCATCCTCCCTCCAAAAAATAATGGTCAGTTAATTTTTTTAAAGTTTCAAAAAGCAGTTCTGGAGAGCAGCTTTCTGAACTCGTGTTCTGTAGTCTTCCACAACGTGTGATCATTTGGTTACATGAGCGTAACATGCTTAACAAGCATCTACCTAGTCTATTTGCATTTCACAGAGAATGATACCATGTGCATTTCGCTTTATGATTTAGTTGACTTCTGCTTGCTTTTCTTCAGCTTTGTAACTGTTGATAATGTCAAAGTGTACAGTCTTAATGGAGTATGACTTTGGTATATTGGAGAACATTTGATTTCAGCATATTTCTTAACCAGTGATAAAAGAAAGCACTTAAAATCTCTAAAGGACACATTAGAATAACATTTTTCGAAATAGTAAGCTCATTGCGTTCTTTTGTTAAAGTACTTCTCAAACTTGGATTGCCCTCTCTTCTAACAGTAGCAGAAGATTAATAGAAGGGAGCATTTGAGATGTAGTACATGGGACATTTTATATCGAGATTTCCCAGAAACTCCTGTGAGCGTACAGTAAAACATTTGAATATATAAGAGCCACTGGCGTTTCATTTTTTAAGCAGGCCCCACTTCTATTAAAGAAGAGAAATGAACGTCCATGAGTAAACCACTTATACATTATCCTGTTAATTAATGTCTGTAATCTGAGGTCCTTGTTCTGTGGACTTTTAAAGAATCTCAGCTTTTCACAAGTGTTCTAGAAAGAAACAAAGCAAAATCTGCAGGAGGCCTGTACAGTTCTGTAGCCCCAGTGAGCCAGTCACTAAGGGACCTTAGGACATTCCACTAACTTCCTGCTCCTTCCATTGGCAGACTGGCATGAACTCAAAGCACATCATTTGTGATATCAGTTCCCTTAAAAGTCATGGTTTTCATTACTACCCAACTTCATTATCTACCCATCCTCTTTTTTATTTGTTTTTATTTTGAGTTTTGGTATTGTTTGTTTTCTAAGATGGGTCTTGCTATATAGACCAGGCTGGCCTAGAACTCATAAAGATCTGCTTGTCTCTGCCCTCCTAGTGCTGGGATTAAAGGCGTGTGCCACCAGTCCTAGAATGCTTTTTTTTTTTTTTGACACAGGGTCTTACTGTGAGGCTCAGGCCAGCCTCAAACTTTCAATGTAGCCTGGCCCATACAGGCCTGTAACTCATGATTCCCCTGCCATCTGCTTCCTGAGGGCTAGCATTGCAAGTGTGAGCCACTATGCCTGTCATTACTTTTTTTTTTTTTTTTTTTATCTGCTTCCTGAGGGCTAGCATTGCAAGTGTGAGCCACTATGCCTGTCATTACTTTTTTTTTTTTCTGTCATTACTTTTAGTGACCTCTACTGATACTATCTACATAGATACCCCAAAGGATCTGCAAATCTTATTAAAAGTAGAAATAGCTGTATAAAGGATTTTAATGACTCATTTAATGGATGTGGTTAATATATATTATTCCATTCTGAAAATTAAAAACTTAGTTGAGGACTTTTTTTTCCAGTTTCCTGAGAACACCTTGAATTTTTATTTTTGGCATTGAGATTCTACACATATATTTTCTAAGCTATACTTTTCCTCAATGTAGACAGTGATTTATGTGCTAATCACTTTGGAAACACTGAAGAATATACGGATGCTATTTTTCCTTCCACTATTTTTCTTTTCTCAAATATTCTGATCCCAGGATTCAGTTTAATCAAGGTGTTAACAAGCTTAAATGGAAAATTTCAGAAATTACCAGAGGTATGTTCGTTTGGTAGAAACTCACTAAAAATTTTTTTACTAATAGATACATTTAAATGTAGATTCAACAGATAATCTGTTCCTCTTCCCTCTGAGTACAAGTCAGCTTTTAAAGCTGTTTAGAGCTTGCCATCAGCGTTATTCTGCTAGGCTTGTCAGTGTTAAATGTTTGGCTTTTGTTTTTTAAATGCCTTTTAAAAGTTTAATTTTGGGGCAGTTAAATTCAGATGTGTACTAGACTGTGTATTTTGTAAAACGATCTTGATTAGGGAGACATCTTTGTAAACTGTCCATTGTTTCTGAGTATACCTAGTTGATGTGGTAGCATTTTCATTGTCTTACCATAAAGCCTTGATGATCAACATGGGGGAAACCTACTGTAAGCTTTTGTGAACTGTAAGAATGGAAAATAAAGCAAATGAGATTAAATACTTATATTGTCTTTTATTTACCTGCTCACAGTATTTAGCCACAGTGTAAACTTTACCTCTGCTAGAAAATTACTCCTTACTGTTCAGCTTGCCTCTCAACAGTAGGCTAGGGGAAGTCAGAGAATTGGATACTATTAACTTTGGTGATTTATGGAGCTTTGATGTTACCGAGGCAGAGAGAATGTCTGTACCTCTGTGCCTTCTCCTTCCCTTTTTATTCCATCTGGGTCCCCAAACTATTGGACAGTGTCACCTGCATTCAGGGAGTGCCTTCCCCTTTAGAAACAGCCTCACAATACTACCCAGAAGTGTTCACTTCCAGTCTAGGAGTTTCTCATTCCGATCAAGCTGATAATAAGAATTGTGACTTTAATGTTACTTGGGCTGGGCGTGGTGGTGCACACCCTTAATCCTAGCACTCAGGAGGCAGAGGCAGGCAGATTTTTGTGAGTTCAAGGCCTGCCTGGTCTACAGAGTTACAGGACAGCTGGGTTGGGTGTGGGAAAAGATGGGTAGCATTCTAAATAAATGGGACCTCCCTGGCCACACCCATGGGGTGGGGTGTAGTGACAAAATGGTTTAGGATTTGGCCCTGGGAGTTGAGTCATGCTTTCTATATAACCAGACATTTTGGAATAAAACTCTCTCGGTATTTGGACCTTAACATGCATCAATGTGGTGTGCTTTCCTGTGTGTGTTTTCCACATGGACTGTCCTGGAATTAAATGGGCCCTACCACAAATGGCTCTGGGACCTGGGGCAGGAGGAAACCTTAACAAATTAGGTATGCAAACCTCTAAATCTTGCCTTTTTCTTCTCTTTCTTCTCTCTCTCCTGATATCCTTTGCGGTGGAGCCTTCTCTCCTGCTGGTTTCAGTGGATGGAAGGGCGATCTGGGAACATGTGGCTTTGTACACGTGGAAGAAAATGGCCTAGCTCTGATTTGGCTCAGAGAGACCATCCCAATTCCCTCCAGACTTGTGCCTCCTGGCTTGGTCACTCCAGCAGGCTATAAAAGCCAGTGACTTCAAGGCTAAGTTTAATATCAAACCGTTTTTCATAATTTTACAGGTCTAAAGTAGAACTTTCTGGTTTTAATCCCCCCCCCCCAAAGAAAGACTTCATCCCCTACTGTGAAGAACCAGTTCAGGTTCAGTTCCAGCTTTAACTTGTTCATATGTAAATTTTCTCCAGGTAACTCTATGGGTCTGCCCAGCCCACTTCTTTCTGATGCAAATTAAGGCCTTTCATGGGAACCACCCTACCAAGAGCAGTTTTTTTCTAGATAATTTTAAGCCATGGTCACCACTTAATACCTTTCTCTTAAATTTTGTATACAAAATCTGTTTTTATTATTTTATTTATTTATTTTGGTCTTTTCAAGACAGGGTTATTTACTTATTTATTTATTTATTTATTTATTTATTTATTTATTTATTTATTTATTTATTTTGGTCTTTTCAAGGCAGGGTCTCCCTATAGCTCCAGCTGTCCTGGAATTCGCTCTGTAGACCAGGCTGGCCTTGAACTCACAAAGATCCGGCTGCCTCTGCCTCCCAAGTGCTAGGATTAAAGGCGTGCGCCACCACGCCCGGCCAAAATCTGTTTTTAGATAAAAGTTTATTGCTCTCTTGTCTTCTTGTGGGTTTCTTTCATAACTATTTATAAATCTAACGCTTCCTACCTAAACCTGCCAGCTATTTGTGGATTCAAAATTGGGGTTCAGCTAGCTGTATCACTTCAGTAATTCAAATCCATTTCAGCATGCTTAACTTAAAATGTAATATTTTTACTTAATCCCCGGGTACCCTAGATATCTTTCGAGTAAATATATGTGCACAATTAAAATTAATTGGTTGATTTAATTTTATCTTGATCTTTTTAAATGTGTTTCACCTTAAAGATCTTTTTTCACAGAATTCCTGATCACACTTTGGTTTGTGCTCTGGTGTCTCCAGCCTGCCTGCTGTGTGCATACCAGCCTCTCAGACTGAGCACGTGGTATCTAAATCATGCCCTTTAAATTTTGACTTAAAGTAACAGTCTTTTAATTTCAGCATTTCTGAGACAAAATAGATGGATTTCTAGGAGAGTTTACAGTCTCTGGAGTTCTAACAAAAGGAACTTGCTCCAATAAATTGTCTTTTTTTAAGAACTATTAGTAAAAGCCTCCTTTTTTTTGTTGTTGTTTTTTGTTTTTTGGTCTTTTCGAGACAGGGTCTCCTGTAGCCCCAGCTGTCCTGGAACTCACATTGTAGACCAGGCCGGCCTTGAACTCACAAAGATCTGCCTGCCTCTGCCTCCCAAGTGCTAGGATTAAAGGTGTGTGCCACCTCACCCGGCTAGTAAAAGTCTCTTTAACAACATGAATTGATATTTTTGTTCAATTTAAATGAGATAAATGAGAAATTTTTGAATAAAACTGTTTTATGTTTCTTTAAGCCCATCTTCAAACTGTGTGTATGTGTGAGTGAATGCAAGTTCCTGCTTTTAATTCATTATAATCCTACAGGTTTAAATCTAATTAGGAGCCAAATGTAAACAAAGATAGGTTCAACTCGTAAATAATGTTTGCTTTATACCCCTTAGTGTTAACAATTTTTAATTGGGTTTATAGTTTGCACATTATTCAGTTTAATGATAAATTGTTGATTATTGTTGGTAATTGTTATTAATAGTTATTATTGTTATTGAGTATAATTACTACTAATAATTGATAACTCAGTCCAAAATTGTTAATCGTTGTTGGCTATTATTATTGACAATTATTATTAATAATAATTGTTAATGGCTATTGTACTAATAATGGTTAATAATTATCGATAATTGGCAATGATTAATAATGCTTATAATTATTGTGATTGTTGTTGTGATTATGGATAATTATTATTCTTCCAAAGTCCTTAATAATAAGACAAGATAAATCAGTCCAAGACTACAAACAACTTTGACCTGTCTACTTTTGGGCACCTTCCTCAATCTTTAGATTCATAAATAGCATAGGGACAGTTAGGCTTAGCAGAGGGACAGCCTAGGGATAGTTAACCAGTAGGGACAGGATAGGAAAAGAATAGGAGTAGACTTTAGGGATAGTTCATTGAAGGCAAGTGGTTGGGAATGGGCCTAAGAGGTGGCATATGGATCTCAGCTGTTCTGTGTGTTTACTAGGACATTTATTCTAATTATGTAAAATAACCCGATGACAAATTATAAAAATTTCATGTTTCTCATTGAACATCAATGAGATGTTCAATGAGGCATCTCCAAGAGCTTCAAGGAAGAAAATCATTAAAATCCACTTTGTAAGGTTTGCAGTTTAAAATGGTACATTTAAAAAGGACATATATTTATATAGAGAGGTATTTCAGTAGATATTTATACAGAAATACAAAAATACAAAAATTAATGGACTTGATTTCTCTGAAGTCATAGTCTAGTTAAAGAACAAAGTGTATGCCGGGCATGGTGGCGCATGCCTTTAATCCTAGCACTTGGGAGGCAGAGGCAGGCGGATCTTTGTGAGTTCAAGGCCAGCCTGGTCTACAGAGTGAGTTCCAGGACAGCTGGGGCTACAGGGAGACCCTTGTCTCAAAACAAAACAAGCCAAAAAAAATAAAAAAAAAAAACATAAAACAAAAAAAAGAGGGAGGTGGTATAGTACTCCTTCTGGGATACAAATGGAAAACACTGTATTCCAAACCTTTTGATAAATTTTCAATTTTGAGATCTTGAAACTAACAATGGGAGATTTGTGTGTTCCCACAGGTAAAAACACCAACCTAAATGCCTGAAAATGTATGACTTTTGGCTGTGCAGGATGGACTGGGAAATGCCAACAGAGTGGCTAACCCATTTGAACATTAAAAGGAAGAGTTACCTCAGACTGCCTGAGTTGCAGACACCAAACATCTCTCTGAATTCTATTTGGGATAACTGTATATAATGCTCTCAAATGCTGAGAAATCTTCCTACCTCCCCATCCCCCCTTTTTTGGGGGTCTACAGGGTCTTCCTGTAGCCCCAGCTGGCCTGGAACTCACTCTGTAGACCAGGTTGACCTTGAACTCACAAAGATCCTCCTGCTTCTGTCTCCCAAGTGCTAGGATTAAAGGCATGCACTACCATGCCTGGCTCTACCTCTCCCTTTTATAGGAAAAAGAAAAACTGATGGTAATGAAGTCATTCCCTAACTGTAAATTAGAGCCGACTGTTATAGTGGTAATTTCTTATAAAACAGGTATAATTACTTTCTTTAATTGACTGATAGACATTGGAACTGTGAAAGGATAATTCTCTATTCAGAACCAAATATAATAGTAAAGTCTTTATAAGCTGTGTAATTAAGCAAAATATATTAATATAGGAGAGCTCTGATATCAGCAATGGATTATTCTGCCAAGGAGAAGTTGGCTAGGGGATCAAGCCCTCAAAGATAAGGGCTTTTGCCTGTAAGTGGGATATGTGCAAGGAGAAGTGGTAAGACCCCTGTTGTCGACCTGGGGTAAGCATGGAAAAATGTTTTGAGGCGTCACTTGCTAATGTACAGTTGGCCTCTGAAATGCCAGAGAGCATTACCAAAGGCCACTAAATCAATAAATACTGGTCTCATGAGTCAAGCAAGACTCCTCTGTCGGGATCCAACTACACCTCCCCTGCTTGGAAATACTGTGCAACAGTGGCAGCCATATGTCTGTATATCCCAAATCTAATTGGCTATTATCTCTCTCCTTGGAGGAATAATTCATGGCTGATGCCATAAGCTTATGTCCTTTAGTGGTTAGGAGATGTTATAAGACACAATAAGAACTTGTCACCCTTTATAGAAAAGCCACAGTTCATGGATTAGTGTACCATCCAAACATCTGTGTCTATGCCCACAACTTAGGTTGCCATAATAATTAGTACTGTTTAGGGGCTGGAGAGATGGCCTAGCGGTTAAGAGCACTGACTGCTCTTGCAGAGGACCCAGGTTCGATCCCCAGCACCCACATGCAGGCTGAGAACTGTCTTTAACCCCAGTTCCAGGGGAATCCGACACCCTCTTCTGACCTCTGCAGCATTGCACGACACGGGTGCACAAACCTACATGCAGACAGTACATTCATACATTCATATAAAAAGTAAATAAATTAAAAAAATAATTAGTACTGTTTAAAATGCCTGTACATCTAATTGCTTGTGCTTTGTTAGTAGGATTAAAAAGGTACCCCTGGATAAACTGTCAACCCATGAAGGGAAACAACCTGATCAGACTAGGGTCCAAAATGACATCTCCAGAGACAGTAGACTGTTTTGCTTCTCCACTTGTGCCTCTTTCCCAAAGCCTAGGCAACAACCTGTAGAAGAGGAGGCATGATAGAATGTAAGGGCTGTGGAGGTTGGGGTGAATTGTGAGACTACAGCAATATAGACTGGAACCTTATTTGAGCAACATGCTTGTGCATGTTGGACTTCTCCAATTGGACTATGGGAACCTTGGGTTGTCCAAAATTTGGACATAGATACTTGCTAATTGGTTTTACATGAATGTTACTTACATTCATTGCTTATGCTTGACAATTGGTTGACTTTATGGTTGGGTTTTTTTGGATATTAATTGACCTTGGGGTGAAAATAAAGTTTCAGCTCTGACCTGCCCTCCACTGCCTGGCACTTGAAACAGACTTGAGCAGCTGGCTGTTCAAAACTCAGGTTCCTTTGTGTTGTTAGCCTCACCCAAGGGCTCCCCTGCCTCTCAGAAAAATTGAAAAAAATAAAATTTAAATGGTGAGATGTGGGAAAACTTAGTTAAGATGGGTAGCATTCTAAACCAATGGGACCTCCCTGGCCACACCCATGGGGTGGAGTGTAGTGACGAAAAGATTTAGGATTTGGCCCAGGGAGTTGAATCATGCTGTCTATATAACCAGACATTTTGGAATAAAACTTGGTATTTGGACCTTAACATGCATCGACGTGGTGTGCTTTCCTGTGTGTGTTTTCCACATGGACTGTCCTGGAATTAAATGGGCCCTACCACAGCTGGGGCTACAGCGAGACCCTGTCTGAAAAAGACCAAAAGAAAATGAAATAAAATAAAAATAGTTACTTGGAAGATAATGAATGATATAAAATCTACTTACTTGCTTTTATGGTATGAGTGTTCTACTTACATGTGTGTAAGTGCACCTGTGTTATGCAATGCCTACAGAGGTCAGAAGAGGGCGTCACATCCCCTGGTACTGGAGTTATAGTTTTTCACTGCCATGTGGGTGCTGAAAACTGAACCTGGATCCTCTACAAGAGCGGCCAGTGTTCTTAACCACTGAGCCATCTCTCCAGCCCCTAAAGTGTTTTTTAGCGTATATTAATTTTACACAATTGGTTCATTGTCATTTTCGTACATGTATATCATGTGTTTTCATTTGCCATTTCCCTCTCATCTTACTTCACTGATCCCCTCCTTGTCCTCCTCAATTAGTTCCCCTTCTACTCTCATGTCTTTTGTTCACTTATTTATTTTTGGTTGGCTGATGAGTATTAATAGGATTGCTTATACATGGGTGAGAAGTTATTTACAGAAGCATGGGCACCTTACTAGTGGCAGCACCACTGAAGAAAATGTTGCTCTCCCTGCAACCATTAAACTACTTATAAATCTGCAGAGGGGTATGGGTTGCGAGTCCCTCCCTACTCTATGGCAAGATGTTGATCCTACGCAGGTCCTGTGCAGGTAATCTTAGATGGTGAGAGTTCAATACCCAGCAATGAATGGCATGCTGGGTATGGTGGCTTGTGCCTTTAATCTCAGCCTTTGGGAGGCAGAGGTGGGTGGATCTCTGCTAGCTCAATGACACCCTGGTTCACATTGTGACTTCTGGGCAGTCTGTGAGTGGGGAGGCCCTGTCAAAAGAAAAAAATCAACAATAACAAAAAAAAAAGTGCAGTGGTGGGGCTAGAGAGATGGCCTAGCGGTTAAGAGCACTGACTGCTCTTGCAGAGGACCTGGGTTCGATTCCCAGCACCCACATGGCGGCTGAGAACCGTCTTTGACTCCAGTTCCAGGTGAATCTGATGCCCTCTTCCTACTTCCATGGGATTGCATGACATGGGTGCACAGACCTGCAGGCAGACAGTACATTCATACAAATAAAAAAAAAAAAGTGCAATGGTTTATCATGCCCAGATACAGTGTTACCCAGCTCTACAGCCCTCTGCTCCATCCTCGGGGTCCTTACAATCTTTCTGTTCTCTCTTCTGTGTTCTCTGAGCTTTGGAGGGGCTGGTAGATAGGTGTCCTGTTTATGGTAAGCACTCAGCTTATTCTTGTCACTTTGACCAGTTATAGTTGTCTGCAGCTATTGCTGCCTTGCAGAAAGCAGCTTACCTGCTCGGAAAGGCAGCAGCACTCATCCATGTTGCTGCATTTAGAAGGTATTGATGAGAACATGATGTTCATACTATGCCTATAGCCTTCCCACCCATGGGCTTTTAACCAAGTTAAGGTGACATCCTCACATGTTTATCTTCTCAACACTGGCCCTCTTCTGGGATTGCTTAGCATTTCTCTATAATCTATTGTTTGTCCAAATGCTACATAAAGCTTATTCCTAATTCCACTGTTTTGAGTTGCTTGTTTTTGTCAATTTCTCTTTGTAAGGAGTCTTTACCAAGTATGCACCCTTTTCTCTACCCTTCTGTCCCCTCCCCTCCCTTCCCCTCCCCTCCTCTCTTTTCTTTTTTCTTTTTTGTCGTTTTGAGACGGGGTCTCCCTCTAGCCTGGAAGCCAAGCTGGCCTTGAACTCAGAGATCCGCCTGCGCCTGCCTCTGCCTCTGCCTCTGCCTCTGGCTCCTGAGTGCTGGGATAAAAGGCATGTGCCACCACTAAGGCCTTACCACCCTGAAAGTGCCTGATCTCGTCTTTTCTTTTTTAAAGCCAGAATCTGATAGGTTAACTAGGCTCCAGTGGATGGGCCCACATTGAAGAACATTTCTGGATACAGATTGGACTTTATAGACCTTATGTTAGAGTGTAACTGGGCAGGAGCAGTAAGAGAAGTACAGGTAGGAGAGGGGCTCTAAATACCATCAAATTATATGAAAATCACAAAAATTCTATTAAAAACATTTTTTTAAAGGGTCTCCCTGTAGCCCCAGCTGGCCTGCAACTTTCTATGTCGACGAGGCTGGCCTGTCTCATAGAAATCTCAGACATCCGAATGCTGAAATTTTTCAAGGTATGTGCTACTTACTGTACCTGGGTATAGACTATTTTCGTGTGTGTGTGTGTGTGTGTGTGTGTGTGTGTGTGTGCTTGCACATGTGTGTATACCGATGGAAACTGGAAGGGGGCATTGGATCCCTGGGAGCATGAGTTAGAGGTGTTTCTGAGCCACCATTATGTGGGTGCCAGGAAGCAAACTGGTCATCTGATAGAACAGGAAGTGCTCTTAACTGATGACCCATCTTCCCAGCTCCCAAAGATTTTGTGTTGAAGAATAATTACATTTTCCCCTCTTCTGAAGGGAAAGGTGGGTTCAGAGCATTATGGGAAGGATGCTGCATCAAGCTTGTCTGTTGCTTTACTCTTTCCTTCCTACCTAAGCATGAAATTTGAAAGATTATGTCTGTAGTGTTACTGTCAAGAAAAGCTGATTTGTCTTAACCCACAACACTTCTAGCCACATCACAAATCCTGAGCCTCAAGGACCTGAAAGCCAAATGCCCTTAAGGAAGAACTGCTATACTTTGTCTAGATCTATACAGACGTCAGCGTCAGTCCAGGGATTGCTGTAATATCCTAGCCTCCAAGGCAGGCTCTGACAGCTCTTTGGCTGCCGCTTTGGGTGATGATGGTCTATCCTCTCTGAAGGATTCATGGTGGGTGGCAGTCAGTGTTGTGAGCAGCCAGCTACCCATTTGTCCGTAGAGCTATAACTGCTCAGTCTGCCCCTGTAGCTGCTGAGAGCAGAGGCTCTCTAGAGCACTGATGTTTTCCAATTCACCAAACAAGAAAAAGAAAAAGAAAAAAACAGCTGAAGAGGAGGGGTGGACCAATAACGAAGGTAGTTACCAGCATCTTTTCTCCCACTTTTAGAATGGATACTGAATTGTAGAACTACCTAAGAGTATTCTCTTAACTCCTTGTAGTTAAGTGTAAGTTCTTTCTGTGGAATTTAGAGGAAATGTTCTTCTGGCCTGGGGCCCAAGGGCAGTGGAGATACTTCCTCTGCCATAGAATCCATTTCCAAGCGGGGGGGTGTAGTACCAGTGTAGCCTAGAGTTTTATGCCTAGCCTCTGGTAGAAGAAACCTGGGTCCCTACACAGTTACGTGAATAACAAGCTGTCGTTTGAACAAATGTCTTTAAAGCCACATCATGGTGCGGCATCCTGGGGAAGCTTTTGGTTATAATTCGGCACTTCAGCTTCACTGATGCTCCTGAGCAGGCCACACCAGTCCTGCGCTGCAAACATTCTTAATGATGTCGGGTTAATCAGAACTGATAGCATAAATGACCTTGCCAGTGCTCTGAGTTACATTTCCAGTTGTATATGGTCAGAAATGACCACCATTTCTACAGTCGAAGACACATTCATTCATATCGAAGCAGGCCCAGCTTGCTTCCCAGTATGCTGTCTGAGCTCGTCCCATGGATTGCCATTGCTAAAACAAATGTTTTAAATTAATTAAAAATTACAGAGACTGGAGATTTTAGCAACAATCCTGTACTTCACTTTGTAAGATCACCTCTGTAGTGGATGCCTGCCATCTTTTCTTTTTTAAATTATTATTTCTTTATGTGTATGAGTGTACTGTCTGCATGTAGATTGGTACACCCATGTCGTGCAATGCCGTGGAGGTCAGAAGAGGGCAACGGATTCCCCTGGAACTGGAGCTAAAGAGGGTTCTTAGCCGCCATGCGGGTTCTGGGAATCGAATCTGGGTCCTCTGCAAGAGCAGTGGGTGCTCTTAACCGCTGAGTCATCTCTGCAGCTCCGCCTGCCATCTTTTCTAATATCAATGGCTTCACTCAGTTTTATAGAAATACTAAAATTACTAGTATAATGCCAGGCATTATATCATTTGGCATTGAATCTGTTCCAGAAACTGGGTTGCTGTGAGCTTTTGAAGTTTGCTAACCAACACCTTGTATACATAAAACAATAGAGACGGGAAACTTCTCTTTGCAAAAGGTGGCTTAAAATTGACCTCAAAATGGGGATAGTTGCCCAGATGGCTGGAGCTGTACACACAGCACTGGCTGTAATCCCATGACCAGGTCCACTTCTGTTCCATGCTTACCTCCACCACTAGGCCTTATGGTTTATTCCACCAATGGTTTGTACTCCTCTGTTCTTGGCAAAATGGGAGCCCGCAGAGGCAAGATTCAGTTATTTTGCCTATTTCTTCTTGGTTCAGTTTGCCCTGAAGCCTTTCAGTGTTTGAGAATTTATGGAGAACCTATATATAGACCACACCTTCTGATTGTTTTGCTGAGTGGGTCAAGGACCCAGCTAGGCAATTAGCAATTTTCTCTATAAGGTAAGGCATCTATCTTAATTGTATACCTAGCAGAGATGCTGAGGCTTTTGGAACTCTGATTACAATAATTTTCCTTTTTTGTGTCCCCCCAAATGGCTTCTGTAAGCAGTAATAATAGCCATGCTCCCCTAGATAGAGAAGAATGCTTCAAGCTCACTTTATGACCAAAGACTGGGAACTGACTGATGGAAGGCGTGCCTGGTTCAGTAGTAGTTCAGAAACATTTCAGTTAGCTTTTTGTGTTTAACAACTGGGAAATGTCACCAAAGCTGACATTTCCTTGGCTTCTCTTTACTCTTGCTCTGGCAGCCCTGGTTCTGTGCACACCAGAACTCTAGCAGTCCAAGCTTCCTGTCTTGAGTGTGGGCCGGACAGCAGCTGACCTCTCCTTTGACTTTCGGTACTCTACAGCAGATACATGCACAAGTGAATCCTTTCCTGTTGAGAGCTGAAAGCTGCGGGTGCCCTTGCAGGTCAGTGAGGGCCATGCAATCCTCAAGGTCCTGCCTCCCCTTTGAGGAGATACTGTTCTAGCATTTACTTTTTATCTTGGACCAAATTATATGTTTTGGTGACCAGAATACTTTAAACTCTTTATTTTAGCTTATTTTATGTGTATGAGTGTTTTGCCTGCATGTGCGCAAGTCCACCTGTGCATGCAATGCATTTGGAGGCCAGAAGGGGGCAGTGGATACTCTACCTGGAACTGGAATTGCAGATACTGGAAGGTGTTGGGAACAGATCCGCCTGCCTCTGCCTCCCGAGTGCTAGATTAAAGGCGTGTGCCACCATGCCCAGCTAACTCAGGTATTCTTTCTTAAATTTTTATTTTTGTACGTGTATGAATGTACTGTCTGCATGTAGGTTTGTGCACCTGTGTCGTGCAATGCCGTGGAGGTCAGAAGAGGGTCTCGGATTCCCCTGGAATTGGAGTTCTCCTGGAATTGGAGTTACAGACGGTTCTTTTTTTTTTTTGGTATTTTTGAAACAGGGTCTCCCTTTAGTCCCAGCTATCCTGGAGCTCACTCTGTAGACCAGGCTGGCCTCGAATTCACAGAGATCCGCCTGCCTCTGCCTCCCAAGTGCTAGGATTAAAGGCGTGCGCCACCAGGCCCGGCATACAGATGGTTCTTAGCCGCCATGTGGGTGCTGGGGATCAAACCTGGGTCCTCTGCAAGAGCAGTCGGTGCTCTTAACCGCTAGGCTATCTCTCCAGCCCCTAACTCAGGTATTCTTAAGCAGCCAGTGCTCGTAAACACTGAGCCATCTCTCCAGTCCCCTCAAACTCTTCATTAACTAGGTCTGTTCACAACCTTTCTTGCAGCTGGGTGCTTTATTTCCTTACAGAACTGTCCAGTTTCTTCCTTTTCAATCTTTGCAGGCTTCTCTTGTTGGCAGATTTAAAAGCCTAAAGGTTACATGATTTTTGTCAATAAATATTTATTTCCCCTTACGTTCTGGCAACTACTGTCTTGAGTCTGTGTTTAAAAAGCATTGGGGTGGTGTCTTCAGCTTACATCTGCATTGCTTTGGGCTCCTTCATGCAGTGCAGTGCAGTGCAGCAGTTATTTCTGAAAGAATGCGCTAACATGTCTTCAAAACCAAGAAATCTGCAAGTGCGCACTCTCATACATCACATAATAAACCAGAAGAATTCTAGGTGGAACAAATATGTAACCTCTGTCCCAGTAATTTTGGCGCTAAGTGTATGTGCACATGTGCCACTGTAGGACAGGATACACACAAGGAAACTCCATATATCACTAAAGGCCTTTTAAAACAATGCTACACCTGAATGTGGAGTATTAAGTAGGTATTTAAAAGAACAAGGTAAGGGGCTGGAGAGATGGCTCAGAGGTTAAGAGCACTGGTTACTTTTGCAGAGGACCTGGGTTTGGTTCCCAGTACCAACATGGCAGCTAACCACCATCCTTAACTCTAGTTCTAGGGGATCCAGTGCCCTCTTCTGGACTCTGTGAGCATTGCACAACATGGGTGTACTTACATACATGTAGACAGTAGACTCATACACATATTTTAAATTCTTTTTTTTTAATTTTTTTTTTTATTTATTTCTGTATGTGTATGAATGTACTGTCTGCATGCAAGTCTGCGCACCCGTGTCGTGCAACGCTGCGGAGGTCAGAAGAGGGTCTCGGATTCCCCTGGAACTGGAGTTCTCCTGGAATTGGAGTTTCAGACGGTTCTCAGCCGCCATGTGGGTGCTGGGGATCGAACCCGGGTCCTCTGTAAGAGCGGTCGGCGCTCTTAACCGCTAGGCCATCTCTCCAGCCCCATATTTTAAATTCTTTAAAACAAAGAACAAGGTAGGGCCAGGTGCGATGCTGCACGCCTTTAACCCCAACCCTCGGAAGGCAGAGGCAGGCGGATCTCTGGATTTCAGGCCGGGCTTGTCTACAGAGCCAGCTGGAGTACAGGGAGGACCTGTCTCGTAAAGACCAAAAAGAATGAGGTCAAACTATTGCAATTGTATACACTGTGGAAAGTGCTGGAGAGATCCACATCCACATCCTAAGCCTGGGCCACCATAAGAGATGCCTTATATGCTTTGAACAGCTGAAGGATGCACTAGAACCAGATAAATGGTGGTTACTTGTGCAGATGAGGAGGGGAAGAAGCTTCAGTGTCTGTTTCCTCCCATCTGGAGGATTTCTACCATGTTCAGATCCTTTGTTTTCAGTGACCTGTTCTGGAAATACCCAGGACTGCGGAGACGGTGAGATGGCAGGTACTGAGCAAAGGGATTTCTCTCCAGGACAGCTTTTCTAAAGATCTTTCTAGGTCTATCTAGAGATGGATGTTGTCCATAGGTTTACTTACTGGATTCATGACTTTGATAAATAAGAAGTTTCTGTGCCTCAAGTGTTTCTGTGTCTTACCTGCTAATGGGGATGTGTGTGGACAGACAGGGGTTCAACAAAGATCTGCTGTTGGCAGAAAGGCTGCAGAAAAGAACATGTCTGAACACCACAACAAAGTGGAGGATTCATATTCAGAAAGGTAGTTTTATTATTTATTAAGCTTTTATTAAATACCTCTCTGAAAGACCCAGGGGAACCACCAGGACCCTTAGTTAAGACTGAGATGTAGATGCAAGAACACTACAGACCAGACTATCTGCTTATTAGCTCACATCCAGCATGACTATCCTCTGAACCAGAGCCTTATAAACTTGAAGTACTCAGTGGCACAGCATTCTTGTTGAAAGATTTTAAAAGTATAAGTGGAAACCCAGTTTTCAAAATTGCTTTTAAAGGCCAACAATTAGCTGGAAGGGAAGGGCAAAAAGGAATACCCCCTCTTTATATAGTTAAGTCTACATAGGCTTTGCCACAGAACGCTCATCACCTGCTGGAGTGGAAAAGGTCCTCCGACCTACAGCGCCCCAGGAAAGACACCTGACAGTAAGGTACCCCAACCTACACCGCCCTGGGAAAGACACCTGGTCTCACCACCTATTCCGGAGGTCTGTGTGGGGTTTATCTATTTTTACATTTATACAGTTTACATTGCTTGACCCATAAATAACACTTGTAAGATTAATAGGGCCCTAGTAACAAGTATTTACATAGCCCCACCATGCATACAGAGCCTTTTTCAATATTGGAGGGGGGGGAAACAATTTTCCATCACTAGGCAATATAGATTTGACTGTCTAAACTTATAAAACCCTGACTAAAATACAAGCAATTATCTCATCCATGAATGCTATTTCTGATTTCCTAACAAATCTAGCACGGCAGTGTAGCAAACATCTTGCAATTCAGGGATACAAAAATATCAGCTTTAAAATCTGAAATATACAGTATATACATTAATATTTGCACCATTAAATTAGGAATACACTTAAGTCTATGAAATACTACATTATAAATAGCAATTTTTTTCAATCTGCAGCTGGAACTAATACAATACAACGTTTATCTGGCTACTGAGGGCTTGAAAGGGGCAAGGTTGCCTCACACAACAGGATGCACAGTGTTAGCCAGGTCATCGTGATGGTGTGCATGCCTCACAAGACACCCATCAGGACCTGCCAACCTGACTGAAGTCACAATGAGCGCTACTACTTTACCTCGCTGGCTGCTGCTGTCCATCCTCTAAGATGGCCGTCTGTCCAATCACCTTGTGACAGTTTCTGGAGTATTCTCTTATATAGACTAGAGACCAAACTAGCTCTATGAAACTGTTGGGTATACCAGGCACAGGCACAAGATACCATTTTAATCTGGCGCCATCTAAGAAGGTCAACTGGAGAAACCACCTTTCGAATGTTAATGTGGCACTGTAAACAGCAGTAGGGTTCTCATTTACATGGGCCAAGAAAGCACTTTAAACTATTTTAGCAACTTTCCTATGGAAGAAAAAAAGGTAAGAGTCAGGCTAAACAGTTAAGTTTTACACAGTAATCTCCATGTCTACCTGGCTAAGAAATAATACAGTTTTTGCCCTTGTGTCCCTTTTTCTTCTTGGATTTAGTCGTCCTCTGACTAAACTGTGGGGTGGGCAGTGCGGAAGCTGGACTAGAAAGGTCCTCTGTGTAGTAGGTGAATCTCTGCGGCCGGGGCTGAGGAATTGGTTGTCCAAGAAAATATCCTTCTTCCTCTGAGTCGGAGGAGGATGAGGAGGAGGTACACCAGGAGTCATCGTCTTCACCGTAGAGCCCCAGAAACCTGTTCATTCCTGGATTCTGCAGGGCATAATCAGATGTGGCATGGGAGTACTGGCCATAGAGGTCAGCATTCTGCATGTATGCCTGGAGCTCCCGGGCCCCCTTACTCTGTATGAACTTCTCATAGTTGTCAGGGGTGTAGAGCCTCAGTCTGTCCTTGGGAGAGTACTTCCTTTCTGTGACCAGGTTCAGGGCGTTGTCAGAGCGGGACTTTCTACTTCTCCTGTGGCGATGGTGGTGAGGCCTGGATCCTCTCTCTTCAAAGTGGTAGACCCGTCTCCGAGTCCTTTCACTCATGGGAGGCTGCCGGACTTCGATGTTGTCGTAGCTTCCATTGTCAATGACGTCATCAGAAAACTTGACCTGCTGTGGTCTGGACTGAGACTTGGATCTCCGGAGCACGGGCAGATGCACCGGTTTTTCTTCAGGCGTGATTTTTTCAGGACACAGCTCTGAACTCAGACTCTTTAAGGACTCGGCACTCCTGTGCAGCATGGATGAGTTCAGAGTCCCCATGTTGCTCATTTTTCCACAATCATCTGTTTCCATCTCTTCAAAGTTTTGTAGAGGATAGAGTGACGGCCTTGGTTTGTTCTCCCCATCCACCGACGCCCCTACAACAGAAGCCCAAACAGGATGTCATTCTCAGAAGTGCTAACCTTCTGACAAGGTACCAAAAGGCATTTCAAAGAAAACTCCCTACTTCCATATTTGATAAAAGTCCAGCAAGGAAGGCCAGTGTGTATCATTTTCTAATTGAGAAGAAGTATGAATTTTGTTAATGCTAAAGGGGGGACCCGACCGGAACAGCAGAACCTAACACCTCCTCACAGGGTCTCTCCGTCCGCCTGTGAACACAGCTGTGGACACAGGTCTCATTTGATCCCTCCAATCATGGCTCTTCCTCTGCAACGGGGCTGTGTTCATCTTAGGAGTGGATCTAGCATGTAACTGTCCACAACACAGCCTCATCTGTCTGTTGACATGTTCTGGGGCCACTGACCCCAATGCAGAGTTGAGTAGCTGCAACAGAAACTGTGTGGCCTGGCCTGAAAAGGACACCCAAACCCTTGAAAGGAAAGGTTTGCCCGACCCTGAGCCTACGCCTTGGCCAGTTTTCTTCTACTTTTATTCCTTAAAATATGCTACTTCCAGGGCTGAAGAGATAGCCTAGTGGTTAAGAGCACTGACTGCTCTTGCAGAGGACCTGGGTTCGATCCCCAGCGCCCACATGGCGGCTAAGAACCGTCTGTAACTCCAATTCCAGGAGAACTCTAGTTCCAGGGGAACCCGAGACCCTCTTCTGACCTCTGAGGCATTGCACCACACGGGTGGCACAGACCTGCATGCAGAGAGTACATTCATACACATACAAAAAAAAAATGCTACTTCCAGACTGATCTTATTTTAACTTTTTCAAACCTGTGATGTGTTCTGTTATCATATGACCCAAGCAAGAGAGGATATTGAGAAGCTGGTATGGGCTGCTGGCAGCTGAGACTGGAACTCCTACCTTTTTTTTTTTTGGTCTTTTTTGAGACAGGGTCTCCCTGTAGCTCTGGCTGTCCTGGAACACACTCTGTAGACCAGGCTGGCCTTGAACTCACAGAGATCCGCCTGCCTCTGCCTCCCAAGTGCTAGGATTAAAGGCGTACACCACCAGGAACTCCTACTTTTTATTTATTTTATTTTAATTAATTAATTTATTTATTATTTTTTATGTGTATGAGTGTACTATCTGCATGTAGATTTGTACACCCGTGTCGTGCAATGCCACAGAGATCAGAAAAGGGTGTTGGATTCCCCTGGAACTGGAGTTAAAGACGGTTCTTTGCCACCATGTGGGTATTGGGAATTTAAACTAAGTCCTCTGCAAGAGCAGTCGGTGCTCTTAACCGCTGAGCCATCTCTCTAGCCCGTGGGACTCCTACTTTTTTGTCTTTTTTTTTTTTTTTTTTTTTTTTTTTTTGTAGACAGGGTCTCCCTGTAGCTCCAGCTGTCCTGGAACTCACTCTGTAGACCAGGCTGGCTTTGAACTCACAAAGATCCGCCTGCCTCTGCCTCCCGAGTGCTAGGATTAAAGGCGTGCGCCACCACGCCCGGCGGAACTCCTACTTTTTAAAGTTGACTGTGTTTCAGTCCATTATTGTCAAGGATTGTCAGCCCCTAGCATTTTTTTTTTTTTAAGGGAGGGGGTTCCATTTCTTTTTTTTTTTTAATTTACTTTTTTTTATTTATTATTTTTTCTTATGTGTATGAATGTACTGTCTGCATGCAGGTGGTGCACCCATGTGTGCAATGCCACAGAGGTCAGAAGAGGTGTCGGAGGGAGAGAACTTAGGATAGCGTTCTCTCCTCCTATGGGTCTGGGGATAACCCGGGTCCTCTCCAAGAGCAGTCAGTGCTCTAACCACTAGGCCATCTCTCAGCCCCACAATATATATATAATATATAATATTTTTTTTTTTTCTCTCGGTATTTTCGAGACAGGGTCTCCCTTTAGTCCCAGCTGGCCTGGAGCTCACTCTGTAGACCAGGCGAGCCTTGACCTCACATAGATCCGCCTGCCTCTGCCTCTCAAGTGCTGGGATCAAAGGCGTGCACCACCACACCCAGCCCTTTTTTTTTTTTAAATCAGAGGTTAGGGATTGAACTCAGGCTTCGGATCCTGCCCTTAACCCATGGACTTCCCCTAAGCTGTATCTGGGTTTGGCAACAAATTAAACTACCTAGCACAAGGCCTGCCGGTCTTACCATGCTCCCTCAGCTCCCCTTAGAGTAACAGTACACCTCATGTCTGACAGGTCAGAAGCCAGAGGGATCGATCAATGCCTTATCCCCTCTACACAGGCCAGCAGGCAGTGGGCAGCACTTAGCCTTTTCCTGGCTGTATTACAGCAACATAATCTTTATGAAAGGGCTGGGTATTAATAGTATGTGACACTGAGACACACAGGAGTAACATTTGGTGTCTAAACAGTAATCGCCCATATGAGATTCACAGATTGGGCTGGGTTCTAAGCCCCTCCCCCAACCATCCTCAAAAATTTGGGAATTTAGCTATTAAGCAATTCAAGTTTCCTCCTATTTAAAATGTAATGACATATATCCTATACAACTCAGGATCATTTTAAACATAAAATGTTGGTAACTAATAAGAATGTGCCTTGGAAACATTAAAGTACTATTTTATAATGAGGAAAAAAAACCCGCTAAGATAGTTTTTGAGCTGTCTCTTGCCACAGGGCAATTTGGGGAAATTTTTTTTCTTAAAGTTATGAGCTTATAACTACACTCAGGGCAATTTTAATATTTTAAAACTCATATAGCACATCCAAAGAATTCAGAATCTTTCAGTCATAATCCAGATGCAGAATTCCTTATCCAAGTCCATTTTCTCCTATCAGAAAAGGGCTGTGTTCAGAATGTTTTATACATACACATTTTCCTATAGGAAAATATAAGGACACCTTTGTTTAGCTGTAGTATGGCATTTAAATGAAACACCTTTCTTTCCGTAGTCTAGTTTTAAATAACACAGTCCCTGCTGGCCCTGAATTACAACTTCTGAATGAACCTTTTCGTGCCTCCTTTTTCAAACACCCCATAACCTCAGGCGACATACCTGTAATATTGGACAAAGCCAGAGAATCCATAGAATCCCGGACACTCTGTTCTGGTTTCAGGTCAGACAAACACTCCAGGGAATCTTCATACCACTGGGTTTGGTCATGACTATATCCTGCAGCACCACGGTCCAGGTCAAGTTCCTGCAGCCTTCGGCTGCTGGCGGGGCCCGGGTGGCTGCCGTATGCAGAGTCGCCCAGTCCATCTTGTGACTGGGCCCAGTACATATCAGACTGGTACTTTTTACTTGCGAGGCTCTGGTGGTTCTGCTTTAACTCAGGCTTACTCTTCACCATGTTGTCAGGTATCCAGTGCTCATTGGCTCTAATATCCATCTCACTGGGCTGCTGTTGGAAGAGGCTTTTATCCCCGAACTTGAGGAGGAGCTGTGTCATGTAGTCTTCATGCTCAGCCCATTCTTCAGGGTCTTCAGAGGCTTCTTGTTCTACTCGGCCTTTCCAGAATTCCTCATTGGTAAAACCTGCTCCCTGCCGGGTGAGACTCAAGTCATCCAGCTTCCGAGAAAGGGTGTCATCAGCATTGCCAGACAGACCTGGAAACTTGTAGTTCAAAGCAGGTGACAAGAGCAGAGACTGCCTGCACTGATCTGCCGAGCGGCTGCTCTTGCCCATCCGGACACTCCTTCTAGAGTCTCTGGATCGGGCGGACTGGAATGCAGAGTCAGAGGAATCAGAGGCATGCATGTCTTCCCCAAGGCTGCAGGTCTTTGAGCAATAAATTTGACCTTGTTTAGGAAGAAAGGGGCATCCCAGCAAAGAAGCCTTACACTGGGCACAGGAGAAGCAGGCCTCTGTGGCGTGCCAGTGCTGCCCTCCGTAGGTCATCTGCGCATGGTCCACACCTGTTTGGAAGAAGGTAAGGAAAGAACTTACAGTCTATTGTTGGAAACAAGCAAGAAACAGAAACTGTGGATGGGATGGAACTCTTCGTTGATAGAATGTTCTGTGTCTTTTTTTCTTTAGGGGGGGCAGGGTCTCAGTTTGTAGCCCAGGCTAGCCTTAAGCACCTGAACCTCTTGCCTCAGCCCCCAAATGCTGGGATTACAGACGGACACCACACCAGGTTCTGTGTTCTTGTCCTGATCTTGTCAGGTGAGTTATACATGCTCAACTAACCATTCTTATTTATAGACTCCGTATTTTTCAATTTATCTACTTGTAAAACATTATTTGTAATCTGACAACACTTTTCATGGCCATCCCCCGACATGCAGCGATGAAGCTTTAAACTGACCAGTGCATGTTCCCTCTCCCTTTGGTTCAGCTCCTGTATTATAAACAAGTGTTCTACTCATGGTGTATTTAATGCCATAGTTTTTGCATTTTGGTGCTTTTTTTGTTGTTGGTACAACAAATGGCCCCAGATACATGTTAAAATGCTGCCTAGTGTTCCTAAGCACATACAAATAATGTATTTGATATGCCACAGTGTTGGCATATCAAATACATGTATTTGTATTTGTGACAGTGTTGCTGGTCATGAAGACAAGAGATATTCAGTAAAGGGCCTAAAACACATGAAACGATGGTAAAAATGTTGCATCCCAGGCTAAAGGGACAGCTCAGCAGTTAGGACTGCTAGCACTGGCTCTTCTTACAGGGGACCTGAGTTTGGTTCTCAGCACCACAAGGAAGTAACAACTGTCTGTAACTCCAGTTCTCAGGAGATCTGATGCCCTTTTCTGGCCTCCAAGGGCACTGCACCTATGGATGCACATATATACATGCAGGCAAAACACTCAAACACACAAAATAAATAAAAATAAGTTTTCTTTTGGGGGGGGGTGTTGGCGCACACCCTTAATCCCAGGACTCCGGAGGGAGAGGCAAGCAGATCTCTGAGTTCAAGGCCAGCCTGGTCTACAGAGTGAGTTTCAGGCCAGCTGGGGCTACAGGGAGACCCTGTCTCAAAAAGAACCCCCCCTCCAAAAATAGTTTAAAATTTGGGGGGAAGAGGTGGGGTCGGCTGGAATGATGTCTCAGTGGTTAAGAGCACTGGTTGCTCATCGAAGATCTGGGTTCAGTTCCCAGCGCCCACATGGTGATGCGTAACTTTAATTACAGGAGAATCCAACATCCTCTTCTGGCTTCCGTGGGCATTGCATGCACAGGTGCATTTACATACATGCAGATCTACACTCGAAAACATAACAATTAAATAAGTAAATAAAAAAAAATGCTGCTGAGCTGGGTATGGTGTCACACACCCATTTGGGAGGCAGAGACAGGCAGATCTCTGTGAGTTCAAGACCAGCCTGGTCTACTAAGTGAGTTCCAGGATGGCTAGGGATACAGGGAGACCCTATCTCAAAAATACCAAAAAAAAAAAGCTGAGACCAGGTGCCAGGAGGTAGTTCAGTGATAAAGCATTTCCGTAGCACATACAAATTCCTGGGGGTTCTATCCCCAGCACCACCAAGAAAAGAAAAGAAAGAAGAAAATCCCCAGAGGCTAATGAGAGCTTCAACTGTGTGTTTCCCCAGAGAGCACCGCCTGGAATCAGTGCCGTGAACACCAGAATCCAATGTTGTTCTACCAATCATTTAAGAGTTGTGTGCTTCAGTACATGTAAGTTACACCTCAGTTTTCACAAAAGGAAGAGGCAAGGCTTTATGACAGGGCAGACTGTGTCTTTGTGGGGGAGAACTTACCAATATGCTCGCCACAGGTTTCACAGTACTCAGCGTAGAGAGACTCAAAGCACCCACAGCAGAAGGGGCGGCCATCCTTCATGATATACCTCTGTCCTCCCAAGACCGTTTCACACTCAAGGCAGCAGAAGTGTTTCATGTGCCAGTGACGACCCTCTGCTTCTGTGCACTCGTCAGCAAAGATAATCTTTCAAAGGAAAAGAAAGATAATTGGCATGAGCTATTTCAAAGGTAACTATATATATTTTCAGGTAGCAAGCACTGCTCTCAAATCAGAGACCAGGGCCCCGTGCAGGTGCAGTTACAGCTTAGGATTCCTTCTGTGCTGACCTTCTTGCTGGGGTGGCCTTCATGGTGGCTTTTAAAAAATTAATTAATTAATTAATTTTTTTTTTATGTGTATGAATGTGCTGTCTGCATGCAGGTCTGTGCACCCGAGTCGTGCAATGCCGTGGAGGTCAGAAGAGGGTGTTGGATTTCCCTGGAACTGGAGTTAAAGATGGTTCTTAGCTGCCATGTGGGTGCTGGGAATAGAACCCAGGTCCTCTGCAAGAGCAGTTGGCCCTCTTAACCGCTGGGACATCTCTCCAGCCCCCATGGTGGCTTTAGCATTTTAGGGAAGGCTCCTAGTATCAGAGCAAGGCCTCATCCCTGCCCAGCTGCGTGGCCCTGGCATCCTGAGGTGCATGCTGACCAAGCACAGCTGCCTGGAAGGAAGCACAGCTGCCTGGACGAGACCCAGGAGTGAGAAGAGGAGAAGAAAAGTCCAGCTGAGGCAGCTGGCAGCAGAAAATGGAAGAAGACACCATGGAAGCAGAAACAGCGAGTTGAGGCCAGTCAAGACTACCTTAGACTATCTAAAAAAAAAAAACAAGGTAACTGAATATATAGTCTTTTTGAGACAGCTCTTGCCCATAGCCCTTGGCCTGGAACTCACTGTGTAGACCAGGCGGGCCTTGAACTCACAAAGATTCGCCTGCCTCTGCCTCCCAAGTGCTAGGATTAAAGGCATGCGCCACCATGCCTGGCTAAATCTCATTATAACTTAAAGAGAAAACCCTGTGTGTGTGCGCGCGCGCGCGCGCGCGCGCGTGTGTGTGTGTGTGTGTGTGTGTGTGTAGTCACTATAAAGACATTAGGGTGCCGGGCATGGTGGCACACACCTTTAATCCTAGCACTTGGGAGGCAGAGGCAGGCAGATCTTTGTGAGTTCAAGGCCAGCCTGGTCTACAGAGTGAGTTCCAGGACAGCTGGGGCTACAGGAAGACCCTGTCTTGAAAAGACAAAAAAAAAAAAAAAGACATTATGGCACCCAACCCTACACACCTACACATGTCTTGGGATTGCATACATACTGTCTTTTTTTCTATGTCTGTGCCTAAATACTTAAACTTGTTTAAAAAAATCAAACAGAAACCTAAATATTATTACATGAATGGTAACCCTTATTTGGTATATATACCAAGGTTATATAAGATACTAGCACATGAGGGAGAGGTATATAGTAACTCCCTATTTCAACTTTTCCATAAATTTAATTTAGTTTAAAATAAAAAGTTTGGCAGACATCTTGACATATGCCTCTAATGGAAGGTGGCAGGAGTTGAAGGTCTGCCTCAGCTACAGAGTAAGTTTGAGGTCAGCCTGGACTAACCTGTTTCAAAAATAGCCTCAAACAAACAGAAACAAAAAGAAAAAAGCATAAGTAAAAGAAATGTATTTTGATCATCACCCGCTCTCTCCCATCCCCACTATGTGCTCTGTCTTTCCATACCTTTTCTGCATATGTGTAATATGTCTACTGTGTTGAATTAGTTCTTCCTCTCCTGTATTTAAAAAATCAACCAGGCCGGGCGTAGTGTCGCATGCCTTTAATCCCAGTACTCAGGAGGCAGGAGGCAGGAGAGGCAGGAGAGGCAGGAGAGGCAGGAGAGGCAGGAGAGGCAGGAGAGGCAGGAGAGACAGGAGAGGCAGGAGGCAGGAGGCAGGAGGCAGGAGGCAGAGGCAGGCAGATCTCTCTGAGTTCAAGGCCAGTCTGGTATACAGAGCGAGCTCCAGACCAGTTGGGGAAAAGACCATGGCAGGCTGCAGAGACGGCTCAGTGGTAACAGCACCAGGATTTGGTTCCCAGCACCCATGTGGCAGCTAACAAACTGCCCACAGCTCCTGTTCCAGGACACCTCCATGGGCACTGCATGAAAACATACATGCAGACAGAATACTCACACACATAAAAATCAATTCTTAAAAATTGGAAAACAAGACCATCTGCCACACACTTTCCTGCAGCCTGTTTCCCCCCCACATTTTGTCGGGACACCATTCTTGGAAAAGCCAGGCACACCTGCTTCTCTCTTTCTAAGCCATATAGTATTCCATTGTGAATGGGCAGGCTTATCTTAAAAACAGCCACATGGAACAAAGGCAGAAGACGGTGTATTTTGCTTAGATGTGAACAGTGGAACATTGGCATACTGTTTTCTTATTTTTTCCATCATTAAGGGATGGACATTTTTTACCTCATCGCATGCCGAGCACCGTGGTTTGAGCAGTTCTGCGTGGTGCCTTCCACAGTGAATTTTTCCATCCTGATAAAAATAGATGAGGTCGACCAGCAGCTCATTACACGTGAAGCAGACAAAGCAGGACGGGTGCCAGCACAGCCCGGGGCCTGCTCGGGAGGCGAACACGGCCACTTCCCCTCCGTTTATCTTCAACCCACACTGAAAACAAAGATTTGGAGTTAAAGTGGGCCTTTATTTAAATGGCCGGATTCTTAGTGCTTCCTACATTACAACAAATCCCAGATTTGTTAGGAAGGCTTTAATGTTTGTCTCCTGCTGGTGACTGGATCACCTGATTCCTGAAGGTACCTGCATGCCTCAGCCAAGTGCTCAGATCCCCATTCTTAGGGGCTGTCCTGTGGGGTGCATTTCCCAGTCTGAGGGCTGCCGCAGAAAATCACAACGTCTTCATTGTGTCTCAGCTTTTTAATACTTAGGTATGTCCCATATAAGGCCATGCTTCGCCCAAGGTTTCCCCATGGATAGGCTGACTCCTTCCTGCTGTTGTGCACAGCGGTGCAGCCAGCTGTGAATCATTAAGAAGCTACACTCTTGGTTTATACCTAAACGGGGCGCACGCCTTTAATTCCAGCACTCGGGAGGCAGAGGCAGGAGGATCTCTGTGAGTTCAAGGCCAACCTTGTCTACAGAGTGAGCTCCAGGCCAGCTGGGACTAAAGGGAGCCCCTATCTCAAAAGGACAAAAAAAAAAAAAAAAAAAGGACATACCTAGGTGCTATTGGTCTCCCATCCTCCAATTGCTCCCATATATCTCCCACCCACCACTGCTGCCTTGCTTCTAGAAAGTGCTACCTGCTCACACATGGCGTGCAGCATAGCCCTGGACAAAAGTTTAATCGTTCCTCTGCCGAGAGCTTCTTTCTTCCTTTGAGCACTGAACACCTGCAACTCTTTTTTCTCCTCTTCACTCAAAGACTGGCAGTACCGAACCTTCAGAGAAAGAAGAAAAGAAGCCCGTGCTGGAGTGCAGTCCTCTTCACCCATTCTTATTCCAGAGTGTCAGGCAATAGAACAGCCATCTCCATTGCCCCGCCAGGAACCCCCAGTTTTACAGGAGCGGGAACCTCAAACTCTAGGTAAGGGAAACACTATCTTAAGGAACAGGTGTGTCTTACAATATTCTGAATATGAATTGTTCAACTTCAGCCCTCGTTGGCAGGCATCCCCTTCCCACAGCAGGTTTACACTTGGTAACTGTCACTGCCCTCCACATTCTTCAGGCACTCACTGGGCTTCAGCCCTACACTGCCACAAAGCGCTCACTCAACAGAGAAGGACAGGATGGCTCCTGATAACTAGCGCAGCTGAAAACACTATAAAAACCGACTTGTGTAAAAGTTTCCTGTTGGGACACCTTTTTCTCTCTTCTCTTAAAGAATGAAAAGCTGTGTTCTTAGGATGCATTTTAAATGAAGAAAGGCCAAAGAGAGGCCTGGTAGTGAGAAGCTGGGGTTAGAAGAGGCCCCTCTGTGCCCACGGTTTCTTTTCTTTTTTTCTAATTAGCCTTCCTGTTATTTACCTCATTATCATGTGGTGGCAACTGGTATAAAAGCTGCTTAATCCGATGTTTCTCTCCAGGGCTGTTCACGTACGGAACCTTCTCCTCTGGCAAGCATGCAAAGTAGAGCTGGACCTGCGGAAGCAGTGCACAACGCACAGGGCCGTCAGCACACAGAAACTGAAGGGCTGAGCCAGAGTCTCGACCTTGCCCTCCCTTCCAGGGCTGGGCCTCCTGCAGCTAATGAGACCAGCTGAGCCAACTCTGCAGAAGGGCAGTGCAATCCTGCAGCTAACTAGCATCCAGCTGCTAAACTGCTCCTCGGGAATGCAATTTGTAGTGACGATTAAGGGCGTCATAAATTATGCGCTATCAAATATGCACATTTACTGTTACTGCTCCTCAGCCAGTCTTCCAGGGGTCAGCTGAGGGATCAAGGAAGAGTCCTGGGCGAATTCTGCAAATGACCACACAGGCTGTGTGACACTATCCAAGATTTAGTTTCTATACAGAGAGACTCAGCTTGCTCTTGGAATGTTATGTGTTACAGAAACCAAAGTTGTTTTGCTAAAATGTAAACTCTTCTGCCCAGGTTCCATCTAGCACTGGCTCTCTAGGCTCCTGAGAGTGATTCTACAATGCCCTGCTTTGGTTTCCCCAGGAACTGGAGTTACAGTTGGTTGTTAGCTGCCTTACAGGTGTTGGGAACCAAACCTGGATCCTCTGCAAGAACAGCCAGTATTCTGAACCACTGAGCCCCTGAGAACTTTGTTTTCATTTTTCTGTTGTCTTAAGAGACTCAGACAAAAAAGATGAGGGACTTTGGGACCTATCTGCCAGCTGCAGTACTAAAAAAATGTACCCATCCTGAGATGTAAGGGATTCTTTCCAATAAGCATTTTGTCCAAATGCTTCCCTGACTAGTACACAGGAATAGCCCCCCCCCCCTTCATGCTCCCTGAAACCTTTCAGTTTCCTGATCATTAATAGCCACTTATGGACCAGCTCCTGGATGTATAAGGATATCTTAGGCTCAAAGGAGTTCCAGGAATGATAACTTGGCCATCATACATCCAACCTTTTATTTCAAAGGATAATTTTGCCCATATAAGATCTATCACCAGCAATTTTTAACAAGTTTGTTTTAAGGATATTGGTGCAATAAAAGTAGGCATATAATTGTTCTTGTCAGCCTTAAAACAGTAGTACAAACAAAGCCCTGCACTGAAGTTTATCAAATCTCCACTGTGTGGTAAAGGTCAAATTTCTTGGCAGCACCATATTCCTCTTGCAAAGCAAAAGCATTGTGGAGAACTGGTCCCCAGGTCGACTTCTATTATGTCCTTTGTTGTCACTGAAGTTTTAAAATATGTAAGAGCCAGGCTTGGTGGCCCACGCCTTTAGTCCCTGTGCTCTCTAATCCAGCACTCAAGCAGAGGCAGAAGGATCTTTGAGGCAGGCCTTGTTTATTACGTAGGGAGTTCCAGGCCAGCCAGGGGTATATTGTGAGAGCCTGTCTCAAAAATCCTCCCCAAAACAAAAAGGTAAGTTCCTTCCCCCTCTGAAGCATGGTGTGCAGGATTTCACGTGCACAATGGCAGCCCTGCTCTATCAATCATGGCACCTGAAGCAGCTCCCCTGGGACAATGGGACCCTGAGTGCAAAGATACAGAAGCTTCCACTCAACAGGTCAAACCGGACCTTAAACTGGAGGTTCAGAGCGCTCAGAGGAGGAGTGAGGCTGAAGGAGTGTGCCAGTATGGGAGTGAGGTGCCACACCGACACCTCAAATTCCTGGAAAGCCAATGAAACCTAAGGCTGGGGCTCCTACCTGCTCTGGCCGGAGGCCGGGGGGCACCCAGGCATATTCCTCCAGTGCGCAGCCAGAGTCATCGTCTGACGTGGAACTTCTCTGACACCCAAAGGCCAGTTTGCTCATTTTGGGCTCCATCTCCAAAGGCATAATAATAATAGTCAATAACCCGGCTTGTCAGTCACAGAGCATCGGAGAATGGCTCCTGTGGGTGATACAGGAAAAAAAAACAAGGAAATGTAAAAACATATTCATTACTTTTACCTTTTAGGTGCAACTATTTCATAGCTATTTCACATAGTTGAGCCCAGAGAAGGTCATCAAATGGCTGGTGTCACTCCCTCCCATCCCCAGAGCCACGGATACAATTAAGAAGAGACCCCCTAGCACTAGGGGAGGCAGCGGCAGGTGGATCTCTGGGAGTTTAAGGCCAGCCTGATCTACAGAGTGAGTTTCAGGCCAGCGGGGTAGGGAGACCCTGTCTCAAAAAGACAAAAAAAAAGTGACCCCCTTAATAGCTGAGTATTTTAGAAAGAGGCTGCTAGAACTAGTTCCCTTAAAAATATACTCCTTCACAAGTGATTTACTTGGCAAACACTCAGGAAGTCCCAGGACTTAGAAAGAAAGAAGAGTTGGGAAGCAGGCCACTTGCCTCATCCATTGTCCCCTACTGACCAGGAAAGACAGGCAGAGACCCTAGAACCATACTTCTCAAGCAAGTTTTCCAACTGGGGTACGCGCTGCCTGCTGACAGTGAGCCCCAATGCCAACTGCCCAAGTTTCAGACTTCTTTTTTTTTATTTTTTTTATTTTGATCTTTTTGAGAAAAGGTCTCCCTGTAGCCCCAGCTGTCCTGGAACTCACTCTGTAGACCAGGCTGGCCTTGAATTCACAAAGATCCGCCTGCCTCTGCTTCTTGAGTGCTAGGATTAAAGGCGTCCCCCATCATGCCCCTCTAGTTTCAGATTTCTAATCCATGGTACCAACTCTAGTTTACACAGAACAGAAAGGATTTGAGTGAACCAGACATTCAACGAGTTCCTTCAACCAGCAGGAAACACACCACTAAATCAAAACAAAGTCCAGGTTGATGACTATTAATGTTTAATCTCATTATCAGCCAATATTTACCAAAAAGTTATGCAGGCTGACTGTGTGTGAAATGCAACCAGCTCTCTACAAGGCACACCGAGGTGTTAAATTCCCTAGGAATGAAAAGCCACCTCAGACAAAGGACAGTAAAGATGTCAAGATTGAGACCTCATTTTGTTAGCAGAGACCCTGGTTTGTTAGTACTGGGTATCATCTCTTTGTTTTCTAGTTCTTAAAAATCATCCCTCAAGAGAGTCACCAAGGAAAAGAATGCAAGAATCTTCACCACCAGATAGAACTGTTTATACCTATCCCCTTCCCCTCAAAGAATATAAAGAAAGGAAAACTGTCATTGTCTAACCCAGTCATTTTACAGATAAGGCTTAAGAACATCAAATGACTCTGTACACAGAGTCAAACACCTAGAAATTCTCCTGACTTCACAAATGTTCTCATCTGCTTAAACATGTGGGAAAGATAATTGAAATCCGAAATTTCAGCCCAAGAGGAAGTCATTTTTCACACTTCTCTCAATGCAACACTAAATACTTAGTGTGAAAAAAAATGTTACTTAAAATATGTGATTATGAAAACTTAGTTTTTCTCACAATTCCAAACTCAAAATGTAAAAGTGAAAAATGTGAGCAGTTCCCAAGGGAGCATCTTGTGGCTGCAGTCTTAGCAGCAGAACAGCAGGGAGGGTGACTCAGGAGACAGTGCTCCAACTAATAAATGAGCAAATGGACAGGCAGCTTCATTTCCCACACTACCCTTAGGAGGCTGGAAGCTGTGGGGCAGCTCATTTCATATTGGGGGGGGGGTTCGTGCACATTTTGACCTAGGAAAGGCTATCTAGAGAGGTGTGTGCATCCCTCCCCCTCCTCAGTAGAGGATGTGTTCCTGAAAAAATCAGAAAATGACTCGGAGCTTTCCGTTCTGCTCCCCATCCTCAGCCAAAGGAAGAGAGCTGGAGATTAAAATTTTAATTAGTAACTAGAAGGCTCCCACCAGAAGAACCGGTATCGTCAATGAAATTTAAGGTGGATCTTGAAATAGCATTTGTCTCTTTCCCAATCTGGCTGTGGGAATGTGGGGGTGAGGATAACAGAGAACACAAATGTTAAATAGGACCTAAAAATTTAAATGTCACTCTATTATAAAACAAGACAAAATACCACACAGGTTATGACAAACCATGGCTTTTTTTCCTAGTTAGCTCAAAGATACAATGAATTGCCAGAGAGCTGAATTCCTTTTACAGCTGTTCTTGATTGGCCTCTGGTGCAAATTCAGAGTACACGCCTATCCTAATGACAGTGACTCTCCCCACTAGTCACTTGGACACACTGGCCCTACCTTAAATCTGTAACTCTCAGAGGTTCAATCCGGCCTTGCGACAAACTACACTGAGGACTGTCCGGAAGGGTACGTTCTTGGGAACATGAGTCGGTCATTTTCAACCGTTAACCATCCTTCTAGTAGTATGGCCAGCTTACAGTCTTGTGCTATTAGTGTTACAGTATTTAATTGCTGTATCAAGCACCCAAAGTAGGTTTCCTGAGCCTAATAAGATTTGGTTCGGGGTCAGCTATTATCTCGAAGTCTGTCCCTTTAGGACCAGACCCATCCTGGTGAGAAACAAGTTTGAGGGTGGTAGAGCTGGGATACTTTTTTTCTTAAAAAGACAGGGATGATCATGGGAGACTTCCAAGCACACTATGCCACAGGACAGGATGTGCTATGAGACTCCCTTTGTCCTTTCCTCTCTTCCTTGAAAACAGCTAACTGGCTGCTTCTTACTATTTAAAAAGAACCAAACACACAGCTTGCAGATGCCGGACTTCTCAATCATCATATAATTATCAAGAGAACATCTGACCAAAGAGGCAAGGAGCAATACTCTGGAAGCAGGATCTGCTGTTCTCTGTGTTTAAGAAACTGGGCCCTGAGGTTCTGGGGGGCTTTCACCAGTCACCAGACATCTTGTGGCCTGGTTCTTTAAAAACAGCAACTGTTCTTCCTTTAAGGAGACAAAGCAGTTTTCAACCCGGAAAGAATCCTATATTCATAGGATTCTGGAGTATTCAACAGAGTTGCTACTGTACTGTATCAGCTGACAGTTACTCCCACTGTGCCTGGATGAGCTTTCTTGAAGCTGACCAGTGCCATTCAAATAGGAACATGTTAGTAATAAAGGAAGACTGTATGCTGACTTCCCAAGTTTTAGCTCCTCTTTGTGTTCAGGAAGCTTCTAGGCTCTTTTATTTTATTTTATTTCATTTTATTATTATTATTATTATTATTATTTTTTGGTCTTTTCAAGACAGGGTCTCCCTGTAGCCCCAGCTGTCCTGGAACTCACTCTGTAGACCAGGGTGGCCTTGAACTCACAAAGATCGGCCTGCCTCTGCCTCCCAAGTGCTAGGATTAAAGGCATGCGCCAAATTACTGACTGCCATTTCGTCTCACTGGGGACAGCCTCTACCAGTTTCTACCCCAAACCTGGACACCAGGCCTGTTGGTCTACAGAGCAATCCTAGGTTGAGCAGCAACCATACAAGCTGCTAGAATGTGAGGGGCACTTGTCCCCGAAATTCACCCAGGGCACAATGTAAGGGCTGCCTCATGAATCAATACTGTCTACATTCATCCACTCTGTTCATTCATCCTTATAATTAAAAGTCACTGCTCATGGACTCTGGAAATAGCAAAAAAGCAACTGATAGTCCATTAAAAGCCAGAATTGAAAAGGAATTTACATGTGTAAATTATATGACTTAGCCTTTGACTGGTAAGGTGTTACCATGCTGAGCATTGTAGAAGAGCAGGATTCCAGAAACAGGCGCTGCTCTGGGCCCTCTGGGTGTGACTTGGAAACCAGCTGCTCACTTGCAAGATGAGGGTAGTTAGGGGTCATCCCACCCTGAGCTGCTCACCTGCAAGATGAGGGTAGTTAGGGGTCATCCCACCCTGAGCTGCTCACCTGCAAGATGAGGGTAGTTAGGGGTCATCCCACCCTGAGCTGCAGTCCAGCACTGCAACCCTTGACCTCTAACTTTCTGATGACTATGGGGCTTTCTGTGAGTGTTGTTCTCCCTGCTGTCACCCTCGGATTCTACCACGGCTGGATCCGTCTTTTATTAAATAGTCTCACTCTTTTGCCTATAACCAACAACTTTAAAAAAAAAAAAAAAAAAAAAAAAAAAAGTCACCTTCAGTATTTTGTAAATTACAAAAAAGTCTGAAAGTACAATGTGATCGCATCACATATGAGGGCCTACACTCCTTCTGTGCATGCAAGGAGTCACTGTGACACTGGACGGCACTCAGCATGGGACAATGGTATTAGTCAACCCACAGCAGCTCCACCCAGGCAGGACAACTAAGGATTAATGTTCTGATTGACTTTGAGTTACACATCAATGAGCCATGCCCCCTTACCAGAGCCTGACGGGTCTGCAACAGTTTATAAAGTTCTAGAAGCAGCAGAGATGGTCAGGAACGAGGAGAGAACTCCTAAGGCTAAACAGGGGGGCTTAGGGGAGGACATGAAACCAATCAGGAGACTGGAAAGGGGCATCCCAATGCATAAATATGACAGAGCAACTAAGAAGGGGAGTAAGGCTGCCAGGAAGTCAGGAGCTTGGGTTCAGTCAGACACACACTGAGGTTATCCTTTTGTTAGCCCTTATGGCTATCAGCCACCATCTTCCTAGAGCAGCTCACCAAATCAAATCAAAACCATGCAAATACCAAACAATTGTCAACGTTTTCACTGTATATGAAGTTGGAGGACATGGCCTTTTAACAATACTGTCCAATGGAATGAATGCCACGCCTGTCCTTGTGTAAAGGTTGCCCTGGCACAGCCCGAACACTAGGTTTTCTTGCTAGGAAAGGATTTCTTGCCTAGAGAGGTTAGAGCTCCTTTGATCACCAAACCCCTGAACAGATACTGATTTGAGCAGTCATTTGGGCTAACATTCTGTAGGTGTCCCCTGCTGCTAAGTGTCATCCTGTGGGCCACAAACTTTTAACAGCTTCTTGGTTAATCTGCTTGTTAACAAGGCCTCTGAGCATAGAGGATGGAGATCCCTATTCAAAATGACTCTCTACTTCTTCCAAGCCAGATACGCAGGTGGACAAATTTGGTAGCACAGAAACCTGTCCACTTCTGTTCTTTTCAAAACAAATTATACAGCTTTAAGGATATACTGGTTTCCTTGCCTGTGACGTCCTTACCTTACAGTGAATCCAGAGTGGTCAAAACTGTTGCAATCAAGTTGAGTTGCTCGGTGAACAGATTAAAAAAAAAAAAAACAACACTCTAATTTCTTTGAAGTTTTCACACTAAGAACATTTTGTCTTCTAGAGACAAAAGTCATCGCTAACAGAACCCAAGTCAGTTTCACTCCTATTGGAAGTTTCACTTGCTTAAGGAAGCTGCTATAAAAAGCTGGGTCTGATGAAACATTCCTTTACTAAAAACACCTCACCTCAGCCAACGGCGGGAGCAGGGCATTCCCTGCTGGCCCATCGTTTGGTATTTTCCAGGTAAACCTCCATCCAACTTGCCCAGCTGTCATGTTCCACCACTTGCCAAAGATTAGGGGGGAAATTATCCATTTTTTCCAAGAGGAAACGTGGCACTCTTTGAAAGCATTCTAACTTCATGCACAAATACATTCCACGACAGACTGCTTAACAAAAGGAGGAAATTCGATGACAACGCATGGTGGCTTTTTTTTTTTTTTGAGAGCGACACTTTTCTAGTCTATAAAGGCAGCCTCCCAAATACATGCTACGGCCGTAAAGCACTGTCCGACGAGACCACCACTGTCCACAGTGGGAGACAGACGTTCTCGTAACTGTTCCCGTCAGTCTTTCCCTGAGTTTTGGAATTTCTATTTTCGGCGGCGGCCCAAGGAAACGGCGGCCAGACTTGACTCCAATGTACACAGAGACTCGGGTTTCACCCGGTCACCTGTTGGCTCCTGAACAACACTCCCCTTTGTGAGAATTAACAGCACTCACGAAATAGTAAAGTATCTCAGGTCAAAAGGCTCGAGTGGCAAAAACACATTCCCCACGCCGCCCGGTTCATCCGCACACACATTAATATCGAAACGCGAGCCTTTAAAACGGGGGCTCCGGGAGAGGAGGACCGACGCCACGGTCTCGGGAGGACGCTGGGGGACCCCCATCCCCACCGCGGCCCGGCCCCCTGTGCCCCAGCCCGCGCCGCCTCCGGCCGCCAGGGGGTGCACCAGCCTTGTGCGCCCGCCCCGGTGCTCGCTGCCTCCGGCCTCCGCGCTCCGCGAAGCCCAGGCCACCCGGGTCCCCTGGGGATCCGCGGAGCCAGCCCCGAGCCGCCGCGCCCCGCCCGGCCCCCGGTCCCTGCTGCGGCCCCATCCCGCGGAGAGCCCCGGAGGACGGCGAAGTGGCCCGAGTACCGCGACCCGGCTCCCGCTCCAGCTCTGCGGCTCTCGGGGCCGGTCCGCGCTGCGCCCGGCGGGAGAAGCACCTCTGCCGCCGCCGCCGGAGGGGACGCACCGCCTCGCCGCCCCGGCCTCGCTGCCCGCCGCTGCCGCTCCCGCTCCGGCTCAGCCGCCGCCAGCACAGCCCGCTTTCCAGGAACTGTCACTGCTGACCGTGCCTCTGGCAGGTGTCCACCCAGGCTCGCCCGCTCGCCATTCCTAGAAAAGTTACCCGGAGGCTGGAGCACCTACCGCGCCATCCCCGCGGAGCAGGGCGACTGTCTGCGGCCGCCGAGCACAGACCCCGGAGCCGCCGCGAGCTCCCGCCCGCAGGTGCACGCGCGGACACTGGCTGACGCCCACCAGCGCCGCGGAATGTGCAAGGCTACCACCTCGTAGGTGGGGGCGGTGCCGAGGCTCGAACTCGGGGCCTCGCGGGCGGGGCAGGCGCTCTGCCACTGCGCGCACCTCCAGCCCCACAGGGCTACCACGGAAACAAATCATCGTCACGCCGCCCATAACAATGCCAGCAAATGGCATGTTTAACCCAGTTCTCACTTGGAAGAGCTCATTAACATACGAATTCTCCCCTTACGACTTCCTTGCATTTAAAAGCAATTCTTGAGGCTTAGAGCCGGAGATTTTTTTTTTTTTTTAATTTTTATCAGTAAATAACAGCAAAAGTAAAGCAGCGGGGCACTCGGTGCACCGAAGCAGCTAGTAAGTTTTTATACGTAGGTTAAGTATCGTTATTGAAACACAGGAAAACGCCCCTCAAGCGTTGAAGTTAATCTTGTTTCTGTACTATTTATAGGGGCTCTAAGAGAGAGGAATTTGGCTTCAGCTGTCTCTAGCAAGGACCAGGAGAAGCAAAGACAGGACCTCAAAGTGAGACCAGAAAACCCTGATAGTAATGAGTTCAAGTCTTAGCCTCTTCCAAACTACAAGTTTTGGGTTGGACAACAGTCAGGGGATACCAAGAGAAAGGGTTGGAAGCACAAGCTTGGCAATTTCAGTGCTCCCTAAAATGCCAGTAAATAAAGAAACCTGAAATGCCGCCCATTTCTTAAATAATAATAATAATTCAGTACTGGGAGGATTCCTTGGGAGTCATTTGCAATATAAGTATTTCTATTGCATGCAACTGAACAATAGCCTATTGTAACAGTGACTTAAAAATACACAAACAAGTTACCATAAATAGATCCCTCAAGTAAATAATGGCGTGGCCAAATTCTGTTATCTTTGCTACAAAGCAGGCAGCTGAGAAGCTGTTTTTTTGTGTTTTTTTTTTTTTTTCCCCTCCAGTTATTTGTTTTAAAGTGACAGAGACAAAAAAGTAGTGGTTCTGTGGTTAGACGAGTTTGGAAACCTTAGTTCTGACAACAGGAGTTGTGATGTTAATGGATTCCCCAAAGGCCTCAGGCCATGGGAATTTATAGGAAAACTTCTAAGTCTTCTTTTCCTTGTTGATCAGTGAAATTCACCATGAACACTGGGGTCAGGTTTCTCTTTTCCTTTTTGTGATTTTCTATTTGTTGATCATGATTATGATTATGATTTTGAGACGTCCGTCACACAGGCCTGGCTGGCTTGAGACTTGCTGTGTAGCCTAGATTGGCCTTGAATACCTGAGTGTGTCCCCATGCCTGTCTCAAATTTCCCTTTCTCTACTTCATTCTCTTTGTGCTCCCTCAGGAAAGACTTCAACTAATGGTATCCATAGACCAAATGTGCAATCAGTTACTGATTTAAACTATGTCGTCTGTGAGATACAGGTATTATATGTTCAGCCAAGCTGACCCACTCTGGAATAATTCTTAAAGGAGAGCTTTATGTTGAATGCTGAGGCGCAGATACAATATTGCACCGTAGTAATGTGAGTGAGTTACAAGTACTTGTAAATAGTGTTTTTCACGTTTCCAACAGGCACTGTCAGCTTTGTTGGTTTTTGTCAACAAAGCAGTTAGAAGCTTCCTTCTTTCAATCTGAATGAAAGAGACTTTAGTTTGGTCTGAAAGGCGTTGCTATCCTCAAGGGTGAATTTATGCGGATGGAGCAAGGTCTCCAACCCGCATCCTTTTGTTCAGGCCAGGTAGAATATTCATTGCTTGCAGATCACACTTGCAGGGAGCTGAGAAAAGAAACCCAGAAATTCTCAGGGTTTAGTTTCCTCCATCCTAATCTTGGCTCCAGTCACCTCCACAGGGAGGCTTCTCTAACTCCATTACCTCAAATAGCACTTAGTATGGCTGCATGGTATTGTACTTAGTCCTCTCAATCTATCTTCTCCTAGTTAGGGACTTTGGGAGTTCACTGTTGTGTTCTCAGCATCAGGCCTTGCACACGTGTGCATCGAGTGCATGAAAGGTTCTCTCATTATTCTCAGATCCTCACATGCCACACCTACCCAAGTAACTCCAATTCTGATCAGGTTCCATGAGAGACCCTGTCTTAAAAATAAGATGGAGAACAACAGAAAAAGACATTGGATATTGACCTCTGATCTTCACATGGTCATTACAGGGTGAGCACCCTTGCACATACAGCATGGCCTAAAAAATACGGACTTCCTTTTTAGTTGCTCTCAGACATTTGAAAGGGTTTAATAACTAAATGCCAGTAATATAGGAAGAGAATATTTATGATTAGGTGTCTCTTTTTAATAGAAAAGAGAGCTCACAGGCTCCAATATTCATTATGCCATCCCAGTTAGAGTTTGAGAGCTGGCAAGCAGGTATGGCAACAGTTTTAGTCTCCAGGGAGGGCACTGTGTAGGACAGCAGTTTGATCCTCACAATGTACAGACCAGTAACTCAAAGAGTCACAAAATCATACAGTTGTAGATATAATAGCAATTCTTGTTCAGATAAGTTAAATAAGACCTAGAGAAATCTCTGTAGTAAATCTGTCTTATCACTTCAAGTTTGTGCAAAATGTCTTGCTTTCTTTCTGGTCCATTTTCAACATTTCTGTTGCATATCAGATTGGACTGTATACTCCAGGGAGCTCACTAAACATTTGCAAGTTCTACTTAACATTAACTAAGTCTATACCGTCCCTAGGGAAGGGCTGTAAGGCAGATATCAAGGTCTTCCTAGAGTTAATAGGCATTATGGAGGTTTATAATAAGCTGCAGCTTCACGAGGTCTCCAATTACTTTCTTTACCCTTTGATTATATTTAAAGCAACATGATTAGAGAGCACTGGTTCTTCAACGCTGTCTACACTCTGTCCCTGTTATATTTACAACTCCAAACCTCCCAGCTTCCATCCCCTGCCCCCACCCTACCTCCTTGGTGAATGGGACCGTCTTCTCTTCAAAGTACCTTGGTGGCCCTTGGTTAGGGGTTAGGAGGCCTAATTTTCTCAGTTACTACTTTTGAGGAAGGAGCACACACCATATTTTCAAGGTCTTTTGGTATAGATACAAAGGAAAGAGATGCAGCTCTATGGAAGTCTGCCCCCCCCATGCCTCTCCAACGCACCCCCGAGCTCCTCCTTGTCAAGCTACCTGCTCCCAGAAGCTCCACTAATTCCTGAAACCCAAACTTAATAGCTGATCATGACATTAATACCAAATAGGTGTTTATTATAGCTGTGCAGTTTTGAGACCTAAGCCTAATCGGGGAAGGAGAATACAGGATCAAGTCTGGTACTCACCAAATGGTTGCTTGGGGTTGGAACTACTAGTGAAAGCCAGCAGCCATCTTGGCCCTCTCCACCCTCCCTCTCAACTATTCTCAGACTTCTTTCACCCCAACACATGCTGGACAAACAAATTCATTGAGCTGGTTGCCTTCAAGTCTGACCTTCTGCAGCTGTCTATAGGTCTGAGGTTTAAAGTAAGCTTCACTAGTTGAAAAAGTACCAAAATATTAAGAAATTAAGGATAAATCTTCCAGTAAGTATTCAAAGAACTATACCATGGAACATTATCCAAGATATATTAGGGAGCAATCTTCTACACGTGTCATGGTCACATTGTTTAACTGAGAAGTTAAAAGTGCACACACAGCATAAATACTTGAGGCTCTAAAGAGCAAACTATTGATATAGTTGTTGGGAAGGATAGACCTATTTTTTTAGTTTATGTTTATAAGAAAGAAGCTGGGGGTTGGAGAGATGGCTCAGTGGTTAAAAGCACTGACTGCTCTTGCAGAGGACCCCGGTTCGAATCCCAGCCCCGACATGGTGGCTAAGAACGCTTTAATCCCAGCACTTGGGAGGCAGAGGCAGGTGGATCTCTGTGAGTTCAAGGCCAGCCTGGTCTACATAGCAGAGCTCCAGGCCAGCTGGGACTAAAGGGAGACCCTGTTTCAAAAAAAAAAAAGAAAGAAGCTAGGGCTGGTGGCACACCTTTAATCCCAGCACTCAGAAGGCAGAGGCAGTCGGATCTCTTCTGTGAGTTCTAGTCTGTATAGAGTTCCAGGTGGGGTAACATTTGAGCCGTGTCTTCAAGGGCCACACACAGTTGATCAAGGTACTCAGTTGAATGGGGCTGGGACAGAGAATAGCACAGGACTAGGGCCATCAGAGAAGCTAGAGCACAAGATGGGGCCCGAGGAACAGGCTGGGGACACAAGGTGTTCTGGGGTAGTGGAGACTCACAGAAGCTTCGGCAGAATTAGCATGCCATTACGTCAGAAGGAGAGGGAAGAGAGTGGCGGGAGCCCTGGAGACCTGCTGTGAGGAGCAGGAAGCTACCACAGTAGTCAGAGCAGAGGCAGCAGGCCAGAGCTGAATTCCTGGGGGCAGAGAGCTGGACTGTGCCTACCTAGGGTCATGGTGGAAATGGCTTCTGGGCCCCGATATTCCTAAGTTTCTCAGCTCCCCTGGTTTATTGAAAGATAACCATAGGCTGAGCCCTGACTGAGCTCTAACTTGGAAGAGCAAATGGTTTTCAGTGCCCCCTGGAAGACGCACTCAAGACAACCCAAACGCTTTACATTTCTGAACTCAAACTTTATCTTCCTTTGAATGATCACCTTTAAATATAATGTTCACACACTGCAGAGTAAAAGAGCCCAGGGTCCATCATTATGAAATAGATAGCTCCATGATCTTCAAGCCGAAGAAAGTCCATGAAGAAGACCTCAGTGACCCCCACGTCGAGGGAAGGTGGGATGGGAGGTGGAGGTCAGCAGTCCAGCTGTTTAGTGTGAAACACTAAACAGGTAGTAGTGCTTCAACTCAAGTTTTTGTTTTTTCAGAATGTTTACTGCCTTATTTCATCAACTCCATGCTCAAAACAATCTTGCTTATAATCTATGTCCTTTTGTTATTTAAACCCTGTACCAGCTAAGAGAGTTGATCCCCCACCCCGACCCAGGCCAAGGGAAAGTCCAGTCATGCCAGCTTTTTAACACTGTGACCTGTGCTGTAACTGCAAGGTATTTTCAGAGGGGTGTCAGCGAAGAAGTATTTCAAGCAGCCAGTTGCCAAAAAGAAAAGGTCACCTGAGCAGCCCATACCATTTCTTTATCTTATCTGAGATTCCAAGGCCCTTCTGAAACGGTGGGATCACGAAGAAGGTGATGTTGCAGCGGAGATTTGTTTACAAGCCATGATGGTGCTGGGGCCACGACTTGGAATTCAAATTGTCTTGCTGGACAATACACTTAGTTCCAGATAAGTGTCTTTGGGACCAAGATGTTTTAGCATTCCTCTCTCCCTTGTGTGTCTGGAGCTTCGATCTTTACAACACTGCATTTGCATTAAACTATGGAGATTAAGGTCTTATCACTTTTGTTTGGTGACATTTCCCAAATTCTGGATTGGTCCACTGGATACTTTGCCCGGTACACAATGGGTTCTCACACTAGCAAACTGTTGAGTGGTGAATGACTATTTTGCTCGGGTATGATCCTCCATAGACAGACTCGGGACTCTGCACACTAAGTATTCATGTATTATGAATTCTATTTTTCTGCTAGTCTGTATTTTAATTTGGATTTTAAAAAAAGTAAGTGCTGGGGTGTTGTTCAGTGATAGAGATCTTGCTTAATATGTGTGAGCCTCTGGTTTCAATCTCTAGTACTAAGAGAAGAAAAAAGAAAGGCAGACAAAACTGCTCAACCGGTGGAGGTGCTTCGTATGAGGTCCCGATAACCTGAGTTCAATCCCTGGATCCCACAAGGTGGCGGGAGAGAACAGAAAACAGAGCGTTCTCTCACCTCCAGAGTTGCCATGGCATGGAGCCAAGGCACTAGAGCACGCATGCACACACATGCGCGTGCGAGCGCGGACACAAATAAAAAGTAAAACATTTAAAACATTTTAGGGCCCATTAATTTGAAGGTCAATGTCAGAGGGTGGAGAGACAGGATCATGGTATGTAGCTTACATGCCTAGAACTCACTGTGTAGCCCAGGGTAGCCTCAAACTAGCAGCAATCCTCCTATCTCAGTCTCCCTGGTGCTGGGATAAGATACTATACTTGGCTTCAATATTCTACTTTTAATATTTAAAGGGCTTAATCAGATTATTTGTTTAGATCATTTGCTGCCTCCCTAGCAGCCCCTGTGCTAGCCCACAACAGCAGCCCCCTGTGCTAGCCCACAACAGCAGCTCCTTGCCAGGCACTCGATTCAGTCTCCCTCACTTCACATCACAAGCCTACTATACCATTCTCTCTTACCATACAATCTCTTCTTTATTTTTTTTTAATTTTTTAAATTTATTTTTGTATGTGTACGAATGTACTGTCTGCATGTAGGTTTGTGCACCCGTGTCGTACAATGCCGTGGAGGTCAGAAGAGGGTCTCGGATTCCCCTGGAACTGGAGTTCTCCTGGAATTGGAGTTACAGATGGTTCTCAGCTGCCATGTGGGTGCTGGGGATCGAACCCGGGTCCTCTGCAAGAGCGGTCGGCGCTCTTAACCACTAGGCTATCCCTCCAGCCCTACAATCTCCTTTAAAGTTTTCCTAACACCACCCTGGGCAGTATTAAGACTGTCCTATGTGATTCCCAGTCATCTGTCACCGTCATGCCTCACCTCTGGCTCTAGAACTGGCAGTCATGTGGTGTGGCCACGTGACCCTTGCCTGACCTGCCACTTTTAACCTGGGGACCTTTAGGTACTCAGTAGCCTGACCAACTTCTACGTTAGGACCGATTTCAGGATTGGCCCAGGAAATGTTACCTGAGGCCCACGTGCTGCCAGGGTCCATGCACATGCTCCATTAATTCCGGCATCGCTGTCTTATTCAGGCCAGTCCCTCTACTAAAATTTTTTTTCTTTAATAAGAAATTCTGTTAGCTGGAATGATAAAGTTTCCTTCCCCTGCATCCTCTTGGATAGTCTAGAGTGTCGGCTGACCTGCTGCATCTACCCCAGTGAGGATGCCCTATGGGGATGTTTTGGATAATATTAAGGGATATGGATTTCATTTTAGTTTTGGAAGCACTAGAGTTTTAACTTGGGCTTTACCCATGCTAGGCAAATTGTGCATCACTGAACTATGCTACCAGCACAGAAGAGTCTTTTTGAAAACTAGACCTTCTAGTGTGTTCTAATTCTTCCAGTGCTCCCCAGTACTCCCATTCTTCCACCCCAAATGGCTCAGCATTCAGCTATTCTCAGTGGGAGCACTCAGGCCAAACTGCTGGATTAATACAGACCACAGCAACAAAGATCCCTCCCCTAGTGGTCAGCTTATACTTTGGTTATATTCATCTTGTCTCTAGCTGGATGCTTGCTGCGAGAGTTCACAGTGTGGCGTATAATGACGGTGGCAGGTGGAGAAGACTAGCTACTACACTTACCTTAGTTGAGGTGCAGAAGACAGACAGCACGGTGAACTCTTCTCCAGTGGGTTGCATAAGTACCACACCCTTAGAACTGTGTCATATGATCCTGACCCAAACTGTCTAATTCAATACCCATTGATACAATGAGGACGCTAACAGCCTATTGCAAACTACATGGAAAGATAATTTTCCAGACACAAAAATTAAATGTGAAGCCATAGGAGACAAGAATCATCAGTCTTAGAGCATATGTGGCAGCAGAGCCCGACGTGAGGCTACTCAGGGGCAAAGGCCCTCTCTAGGGTAAGAGTGGATGTGGCTCGTGGACAAGGAAAAAGACAAGGATTTTAAAAGGGAACACCAGGTATGCCTTCTTCACAGACACCCAGAGTGGAGAAGCAGCTTACTGGAGACATGATCTGAAACTTCAGACATTATCTATACCTTTTGGGGGGCAGTTTTTGCTTGGGGTATCCTTTGGGACCCTGGTATGGGGCCTTCCTATTCTGGGGAATAGTTCATTACTTAAAGACAGTAGTAGAATCAGTAAAGAATGAGGTATCAAATGCATATCAGAACTGAATTTACTTTTGGCATATGATGTGTTGTCACTCTCTTTGAAATATATTAAGAAAACAAGAGGATCAAACAGACATCTATTGTTAACTAATACTGCGGGCACGCCTCATGGATATACCAGATGTTGTGGTCAGTGCACATCTTTCTAAAAATCCTTATAACAACATAAGGAGGATCTTATTTGCTCCACTTACAGATGAGTAAGGCGCATCGTTCAAACTGATCAGCTAGTTAGTGGAGAAGCTTGGATTTAGATCTGGGTTCAACATCAAACCTTATACTTGAGCTACTATATTATTTATTTTTAAAGTAGAACTTTTTTATTTTATTTTTATATGTGTATGAATGTACTGTCTGCATGTAGGTTTGTGCACCCGTGTCGTGCAACGCCGTGGAGGTCAGAAGAGAGTGTCGGATTCCCCTGGAACTGGAGTTAAAGACGGTTCTCAGCCACCATGTGGGTGCTGGGGATCGAACCCGAGTCCTCTGCAAGAGCAAGTTGGGGTCTTCCACTAGGCCATCTTTCCGGCCCCATAAAGTAGAATTTCTTAAAACAGCTAAATAAAATGCTTTACTTTCCCTAACTTTCCTTGTAGCAGCATCACTAGAACATAGAAAGAATAACTCTAGAAATGTGAGTGCCAGGTTATTTCAGCCAGTAATGAAGCAATGATTGCCAGTCTCCTTTGAGGGAGATGATAATATATTACTTTGCTGGTCTGCAGAGCCAAACATTCGTGTGGCTCAAAGTCACATGCACTGGAGACTTCTTCCCAAACCTCAGAGAGCCTCAAACAAATGAGACCTTGAACTTTCTGAAGAGGTTCACTGTACCATTTTAATAACCACAGACACAAATCTGATTGTCCAAATACAACAAAACTGGCCCATTTGAGATCTTTGTATAATAGCTGCTCTGTTGCCTTAGTCATAGCTAGTATCAGCATGTCCTGGGCTCTTACTCAAACACCACTGTTGCATGTATTCAGTGACAGACAACCCATGACTTCCTCAACTCAAAGGAAGATTATGCTGAGCACGGAGCAGACCTCAAGAATGGTTCTGTTGATACTCTGTGTCACCCATTCTGCTACCTCATCCTGAAGGCCAAAGGCACTGCAGCAATGCAGCCATAAGTGTGTCAGATACAGCTGATTGCAGCTCAAATCATAGATCCATAATACTTATGTATTTTTTAAATATTGTATTTATTATTTTTATTTTTTTCTGTCTGAGTGTATTGCTTGCATGTATGTAAGTGCACCTGTGTTGTGCAATGCCCTTGGAGGTCAAAAGAGGGCATCAGGGGGCTGGAGAGATGGCTCAGAGGTTAAGAGCACCGACTGCTCTTGCAGAGGACCGGGGTTCCATTCCCACCACCCACATGGCAGCTAAGAACATGGAATCACACAGACAACCCATTTCCCTTTACTTAACATAAACTCTAGCTGCAGTTTAAGATTATTGACGGAACAGATTCAGCCACATTTCTATGATCATCTACTTCTGAAGCTTTTGGTTTTCTTTCAATATGATCTAACAAAACCCAGGAATCTCTAAACTGTTCTTCCTCGTGTGAGGGTGCTGAAGGTAGCTATGGAATGAGATTAGCTCTAGGCTTCACACATGCAAGGCAAGGGCTCTACCGATGGTTATTCAACCATATGGTTAAATAACCTCTTCAAATGGACATACCACTCAAAAAATAAAAAAGGAATCCAGGGTTGTGGAGAGAGCTCAGTCAGTACGCCCCAGTACTTATAATCCCAATGCTTGTAGCAACGAGGCTTTAAGTGAATTCTTGAGGCTCACTGGCCAGGCAGCCTAGCGAGAAGCTCAGTAAGAACCTGTCTCAAAAAAGCAAGGTAGATGATATCTGAAGCATAACACCCAAGTTTGACTTCTGGCCTCCATACACATGTGCACATGTGCACCTCCACATGTTTATATACACATATGCAATGCACACACAGAAACACATGACTAAAGAAATATATATTAATATATATACATATATATTTCAAATTGCTATACTAGTAGCATCAAGAAGCACCTTCTTGCTGTTTCAGAGTCCTTTAAAATAGCATGCAGCAGATTCTCAAAGACACCTTTCATTAAATGCACTATTTTTTTTTTTTTTTTTTTTACAGGGTCTCCCTAGTCCCAAGCCTGCCTGGAACTCATTTTGTCGACCAGGCTGACCTGAAACTCATAGAGATCCACCACCTGCCTCTCCTGAAGGCTGGGATTAAAGGTGTGCACCACCACATCTGGCTAAGTGCAGTATTTTTAAAAATATCATCAGGCAAATTAAAATCTACCACAGAAAAATATGTCATTCGGTTTCTCACACTTAGTGAAGAGGGGTTTGAGGGGTTTGGGGGGAATAAGTATGAAAATTGCTGATGCAGTAGAGTAACAACTACAGTTTATAATAGGGAAAAAGAATTTGAAATGACCACCAAGCGACCATTACCTGAGTGCATGTATTCTGGGCATTGTGGGCAGATACCTGCTGTTACCACCAGCACTGCTGGCTGGGTGCAATTAGGACAAAGCAGGCTAGGTCTGTGGCCCGGAAGAGCCTTCCACAGGTGTGGAAGCTACGACCCACACTGTAGATTCTTAGTGTCAGGGTTTTATGCTTTTTTTTTTGCAGTGTAGAAAAACTAGCAGTTAATATAGAGAATGACCTGGAAATGTTTTTTTTTTTCTTTTTGGGGGGAGGGGTCTTTTCGAGACAGGGTCTCCTTGTAGCCCCAGCTGTCCTGGAACTCACTCTGTAGACCAGGCTGGCCTTGAACTCACAAAGATCCGCCTGCCTCTGCCTCCCGAGTGCTAGGATTAAAGGCGTGCACCACCACGCCCGGCTGCAAATGGTTGTTTTAAAGTTGGCTTTGTGTTTTAGAACAATTCTCAAAGGGAGAATATAGCATCTACTTCAGTCGGGTGCTCATTAAGTATGATTTTTTTTAAAATTTGTTTTTCTCCTCTCTACTTCCAACTACTAAGTGCCCCCATTTTACATTGGAATGTGTTTTTAGGGAAGATGGAGAAAAAGAACCAAGTTTCAGATGTCTCCTCTCTATTTCTCTCCTTCCCTGTAAGGTTTTTCTGTGTAGAGATTTCAGTTTTAGGTTTCCATAACCTCTTAATGCATACCAGGCCGAGAAGAGGAACAGACAGAGCGAACCACATGTTGCTTTGTTTTCCTGAGGAAAAATCCAGTTTATAAGACGACTATGAAGACTTCGAATTTACACTGAAATTAAAGATGTTTTAAAGGTTTCTTAACCCAGTGTTGGCCATCTTGTAATATTTTAAAATATAACTGGAAACATATGATCATGATGAACTCTGATTCTACTTAAAAGCAAACAGAAGATGTTAAATCCATGGCTAATAGTATACTAAATTAATTTTGACTTCTGGGGCAATCTGAAGACTTTCACTCAGGCCAAAGATAAGAGACACAATAAAAATTAATTTTAAGCATCTCCGTGTGAAATCGACACTAGTGCATTTTAAGCCCAAGATTAACAATCTATATCTGGGCTTCTGCAGCCTTGCATAAATTATTCAAAACTTTTATGGCTCAATTCAGCTGTCAGAGAGGAGAGGTTTTTGACAACACCTCACACCTGTTACTTATCCGGTAAATGTCCTGGGTTCAGTTACTCCCACCTGGGATGGGCATGTCCGGACTTCACCAACACTTGTTTACACAACGGCATAGGTTTTGGGAGTGTTGGGGAGTAAAGAAATTAAGACACACTAAAAATCCCTGGTATTTTCCCCAAATAGAGGATCATAGTACAGATCTAAATTAAAGTCACCACACAGAACCATCACATGACAAGGTCTATTTGCTCACACCAACTAATTAGGAGCCAGGGAGCTAAGGTGTAATCCCAACACGCAGGGACCGGAGGGAGGAGAATCAATGTGTGTTCTTGCCAAGCTTGGGCTACAGAGTCTGAACCTGTCTCAAGGAAAAACAGGAGTTGGAGAGATGGCTCAGTGGTTAAGAGGGCTTACTGCTCTTGCAGAGGACTGGGCTTTGGCCACACGACAGCTCATACTAGCCTCTTATACTAGCCTCTTCTGACTTCCATGGGCCCCTACTGTGTGTATGTGATACACATATACATACTCATGCATGTACATATCAAATAAATATTTTAAAAAGGAAAAATAAAAAATTAAAAGTCCACTTCCTCATGAAAAAAATCATGAATTTTAGAAGTTCTAAATGTTAAATAATAGATGACCCTGGAATATCAATTTTAAAAAACAGGAAATCAGATGTGAAGAAAAGCAGGGTCTGAGGAAAATTCTGTCATAAAATATGAGGACAATTAAACAGCTATGGAGTTAGGGGCTGAAAGCACATTCGTTAGAATCCAAGCAGGCTCCTGGACAGGTCTCCCTGGACAGGTCCCCACCCCCGGGGCCATCAGGGGAACTTTTTGTTCAAGGAAATAAGATGGGCAGAACACAGGCAAACAGCTTAGCTATAATTCAAATGACTTTAAAGAGAATATCCCAGCTGGGAATCAAACGGTCCCTGCCCCCAACAAGCAAACACAGTGGGCAGGTACTCTGAAGCACCACCAGGGGCACTGCGGCTGTGGATGGAAGCCACAGAGAAAGGCCTGTCAGCAGCTGCTGGGCTTTCTTGAAAGTACCCCAGGAGACTCGGGCCAGTTTGCACTCCGTGGCTGTGAGGGCAGCCAAGTTGCCTGAGGGGAAGGGGGGAGTGCTAGCTTGCTGGAGGGTGCATACAGGTGTCTGCGATGTGGCAGCCTGTGACGGAGCATCAGAAAATGACTGCACTTGGAAAAGAAATCCCCCCCACCGTCTAGTCATCCTTTGCCTTCCAATTCTACTTTTTTTTTTTTAATTTTTTTATTAATTTTATTTATTTCTGTATGTGTATGAATGTACTGTCTGCATGCAAATTTGTGCACCCGTGTCGTGCAATGCCGCGGAGGTCAGAAGAGGGTGTCGGATTCCCCTGGAACTGGAGTTCTCCTGGAATTGGAGTTTCAGACGGTTCTCGGCCGCCATGTGGGTGCTGGGGATCGAACCCGGGTCCTCTGCAAGAGCGGTCAGCGCTCTTAACCGCTAGGCCATCTCTCCAGCCCCTCTACTTCTTATTTTTCTAGTTAACTTCATTCTTCTCTTGCAAGCCCGACTTCATGGCTACTTGGCCATTTATTTCACTGTTCCAGGGCAGGCATCACCAAGCCTGCCAAGGGCCACTCTTCATGTGGACAGCTGGACCAGTAGTCGTATGTGTGTGTCTGTGTGTGGGGGGCGCTGCACTGAGGGACAGTGATTCAGTAAGGATGGGATTGTGTTGTCCTGTACAGTCAACATTCCAAAAATGTCTATTAAATGGATTAAAAATTTATTTGTTGTCTGGGCTGTGGATACCTGTAGTCCCAGCCACTCAGGAAGCAGAGACAGAGAGGGTTGCCTTAACCAATCTGGACAATAGTAGATTCCTATCTCTATGAAAAAAAATACTCTTTGTAGTATGAGCCATGAGAACTTGATGTTAGATATTATGGTTAGGAAGTTGATTTTTTTTTTTTTTAACAATAATCAGACAGTAATAGAAGCTGAGCTGCTGGGCCTTGTGAACAACACTTGGAAAGCTTCTCAAGCCACAGGAACTCTTCAGCACTTCCCTGCCTGTTCCCATCAGTAAAGTCTGAGTTATGATCTGTACATTTGGGATTCATATAGTCTCCACAGACAACTGGAATTTGTAGCTGGGTTTAGGAACTCAGTTCCTAACTTCACTTTACAGCTCTCCTAAGAAAGCAGTACATTTATGCAGTAAAAATAAAGAGCTGCTCAATTGTTGGTCAGTGGTTGGCCAATGCAAAGTTCTGTCTTCTCGTTGCCCCACGAAGACCTCAGGTTGATGAGTGAATCTCAGAACTGCTCTGGAAGGTTTTGAAAAGGTAACTGTGATCGCAGGATCTCACTCACCTTTGTCAAATTCTTTCTCAAGTGAAAGTTCTCTTTAAGTGGGTCAATGGAACTGTTCTTTTGATGAGGCTTGTGGTATTGGTTTCAATGCACAAAACCTTTGAAAATCTTAATTTTCCCCCAAATTTTGTATAATAGGGTTAAAAACATGAAATAAGAAATTTTAGAAATCAGTGCTATTTCATCATCTAATATCTAAGCTTATCAGTTTGGAGACAAGCAATGCTTGATTTTAATTATGCAGTTTCTCAGCTTTCCACACATTTCTTATGCATAAGCTCCATTTTTTGACAGTTCCCTCAGAGCATTTCAATTTTATTTTTACTCATCTTTTCTAGAAACACAGTCACCATATAAAGCAAAGTACAGCTATACCAAGCTCTGCTGATTAACTCCTACTTTTCTCTTAGCCCCATGTTTTTCATATACATTTGGAGGAGGGGTTGCTGTAAACCTTTAGTTTTTAAAAGTTCAGTGATTTTTTATTTTTTAAAGGTCTAATGTATTTTTATTAAATGGGCAAAGGAAAGAGTTAGCTCCTTCTTTCTTTTTTCTTTTCTTCTTTCTTTTTTCTTTCCTTCTTTCTACCCAGACTGGGTTAAAGCAATCTCCCAAATAGCTGTGACTAAGGGTCATCCTGTAATTCTGAGTCTAAACTCCATTTTGGAACATATGTTGTCTCCGTGGACCACTGTCCTGCTGGGGAGCACTGGGAGACTTGAAGGCTTCAGGATAGCTGCCATCTCCTGACTTCTGAGTTTTCATTAGTGCCCTAACACATGGACACAAGCAGGCAGATCATCTGTCATGTGGGGGACAGTGGATAGCTGGTGGAAGCACTAAGCAGATCAAGCTATGTAGACAGAGCAAAAAGTAATGAAACACATGACCCTAGGAGAAGTTGGGAGGGCTGGAAACCTTGGGACCAAAGCAGCCACCATTCACTGGGACATGCTATCTCTCTCTCTTTTTTTATTTTTATTTTTATTTTTTGTCTTTTTGAGCTCCCAGCTGTCCTAGACCAGGCTGGCCTTGAACTCACAGAGATCCACCTGCCTCTGCCTCCCAAGCGCTAGGATTTTTTTTTTTTTTTTTTTTTTTTATTTTTGTATGTGTATGAATGTACTGTCTGCATGCAGGTCTGTGCCCCCGTGTCGTGCAATGCCGCGGAGGTCAGAAGAGGGTCTCGGATTCCCCTGGAACTGGAGTTCTCCTGGAATTGGAGTTACAGACGGTTCTCAGCCGCCATGTGGGTGCTGGGGATCGAACCCGGGTCCTCTGCAAGAGCGTCGGTGCTCTTAACCGCTAGGCTATCTCTCCAGCCCCAAGCGCTAGGATTAAAGGTGTGTGCCACCACGCCCGGCAAGGGACAGGCTATCTCAACAGAAGACAGGAAAGTTTCTCGCTCCCACAACTTGCTGTTTGCCTCATACTGACCACTGACAAATGATTCCATCTGTTTACAATTCTATCTCTCTTTGCTGGAATAATCTTCTGCCTCCTGGTACCACTTCTACGGCTCTTCTCTTGCTCAGTCTTCTGGCTTGTTTTATTGCAATGATTTTTTGAGCTATTATTATCCTATTACCAAAAGGAAGAATCTTCTGGAGGAACTAACCTCAAATCCTCAACACACTGTCTCTGAAGGTGGCACTGCACTGAGCAGGCTGGGCAGCCTACATGATGTTGACTGACATTTACAAAGCCACAGCATCTGTGTTGATTTAATGCAGGGGAACAGAAAATGACTATGGCTAGTCATGTGACAGACTAGACATAAGCTTATCTCTGGGTTCAATCACAGGATTGACAACAGTATTAACTTCTCATTAGCTTGAGAACAAGGTAAATACAAATCTGCGGATCCACGGTGGGCTTAGACTACCCCTCCTGTTCCTGTGATTTTCGTCAGGAATATAAATAAATGTGATGACGTCAGCCTGGTTTGAATCAATCCATCAGTCTGTCACTTGTGGATGTTAGGAAAGTTAGCTGGTACTGAAATGTCTTACAATGATGTTGGAAGCACGATAACTGCATTTTTAAAAACTCATGAAAATAATCTTTCTTTTATAATGGCTTGAAGTGGAAAATGAAAAAATAGAAAGAATGTGACTCTGAGAAGGGAGGGAGCAGGAAGGGGGAAGGGTGGAGTGCTGGCCTACACTAAGTATCTTTGTAAAGGATCCTCTACACACATACCGCTTAAGGGCACCATCAACCTTATTATATGGTAATAATCTCAGCACAGCATACTTTCCTATTAGAATATCCTGTACCATTACCTTGAACTTCTTTGGCTTAAAATTCAAGCGGGTCTGAACATTATATGTAATGTAATTCCCACAAATGAGCTACTGTTTGGAGGGAAAGAAAACACAAGTGGTAACCAAGCTGTAAATCTCTCCTGCAGTCTTGGGATAACCTTTATTAGTCTGGGCTCAACAGTTTAATACATGGGATACAACATGTACCAAATTAGAAACATGAAACTTATCCACATAGCTTAAGAACAAAGGATTGCTTCATAAGTCGCTTTGTTCTTTAGAGCTTAAAAATATCTGTAGAGAAGTTTGGTTTTGGTGGAGCATTCAGGAAACATCTCAGAATTGCCTGGTTTCAAACACAGATGGGAAGAGAGGTTCCTGGAGCAGTAAAAAGGGGATTGGCTTCCTGCTCCTCGAAGATTCTGGTTCTGCATTCTAGTTCTGGGGAGAGGTGAAGAAGGGTTGGGTTTGTCTTGTGGTTCATTTTCTTCTACTGGGAGTAGAAGACTTCTGCCGTCTGGACTTCAATTAATCATCAACAAAATGGCTTAGGTTAAGGAATCCTGTGATGTTTTTGAATTGTTTAGAAAGCCTAGGAATGGAGGGCACTTGTCTATCTTGAAGCTAAAAGGTGGTTTTAGAGTCAATGGTTACAATGGGAACACCTGCCCTCCCTTCGAGAGCAGCAGCTAGGTTCCGGAGTGGGGTCGGTCAGCTAGGGGGCTGTAGGCCTGCACAGCCGAAAGGGCTCTTCGTCTTGAGTACATTAAACTTCACATGGAAGTTCCAGGGCATTACTCTAAATTCTCCATGTCAGCTGCAGCTCCTCAATCTGGAATGGAAAAATCTATTTTGGGAGACTGTCTAGAGATGCATTTAGGCAACATGAGGGGAAGCTGGAACGCACCCTTCAAAGACAAAACATGGAAACACTCAAAGTGCTGCTGGGAAGGGGAGATGAAGCTCCGTTTAAAGCATACTTCAGAATAAAATTCCACAGGACTTCAGCATCAAAGGACATGTTCCAGCACCACCTGCCATGGCTTCTCTGTATTCTTTTCACCCTTCATTTGGGGCTATCTGATGTCTGTGGGTATCTTGGGGCAGAAGACTCCACGGACATAGAGCCACAGTACTGAGCTTGGTGATAAATGCAAGCACTAGCTAAGCCGCCAGCTCACAGCAAGAACGGAACAAAGGTTTGTTGAATGGCTAGCTGATGAATGCACAATTCTGAGACTATCCAAAAAGTGGAACCCTGAAGACTTTAAATGTCAGCTTAATGAGCTCTGGTGGGGTGGGGGAATGGGGGGGGGCGCACAGGTCTAGATTTGATAAAAAAATAAAAATAAATGTATGTGATAGAAAAAAAATGTCAGCTTAAAAAAGACTACCATTTATTGCTTTTGCCTGCCTCCTTTTCCACCAATGGCCTTTACTAAGAAGTAACTCGAGCCGGGCGTGGTGGCATATGCCTTTAATCCTAGCACTCGGGAGGCAGAGGCAGGCGATCTTTGTGAGTTCAAGGCCAGCCTGGTCTACAGAGTGAGTTCCAGGACAGCTGGGGCTACAGGGAGACCCTGTCGTTGAAAAGACAAAAAAAAAAAAAAAAAGAAAAGAAAAGAAAAAAAGAAGTAACTCATGCCATTTGGTATAAAAGATAAATTGCTATAAAAGATAACATTTTCTTGGGGGAGGGAAGCACCTTTCATTGGGTTTCATTTATTTTCTTCCTGGCATAATAAGTTTTTTAATGGTAACTATAGATTGATTCCGCTAATTTGGTGCTATTTTCTCAAAGGCCTTTTTCTGAGCTGGGCATCTTTACAATAAAGGAACCCAAGTTCAGTGTCTCTGCTATTACAGGACAGCCTTGCTATCATACTGACCTGCTCTGTAAGGAGCACCAATAAAATGCCATGGCTTATCTGAACAGGCTCTTCCTAGTTCAAAGGGTCATTTTCACATCAGGGTCCTAAGTCTTATCAGCTATCTGGGGCTCCTCCCCCAGCTGACAAGACAATAGAAGGACGCCCCCCCCCCCCACTTCAAAAGCAACAGGCACATCCTACAGGAGGTGGAGTTTGCCCCGTCACTGGCCTGATGTTTACACGTGTTCCAAACAGCTCATTCTGCCAGTGACAAATACCAGGCAACAGAGTCAAGGGCACTGAGCCTGCAGAGTGGGCAAGGACCTTGTTTTCCCACTGACAAGGAGACGAGCTATCGGTTTAGACACCATTTACTCTCAACATTGCATTTTCAAAAGATAAAGGGCCTTATTATTCTACCAGAGCCAGAAGGCTGTGGCAGAATGGAAGCACATGATGGGGCTGGGGGAGGGCAAAGTTCGTCTGCAAACAGCTTCTGCAGTCTTTAAATATCCACGTGACTTGTGCAGATATGGATAAAATAAGCATTAAGGGCTGTACTGGCTGCAAAGTAAGAAAGAAGGGAGGAAGCGGAGGAGGCCCACAAGAACTCGGGACCTACCAACTGTCCTCCGACGTGCTGGCCTCATGCTAGGCCTTACTTAAATTCCTTGAAAATTAAACCCCAAAAGAGCCCTTGCTCAAATCATGGTCCATAGGAGAAGGGATATGGCGGCCCTGTACCTGTGAAAACGACTGGAAGTCTCACTCCTGAAGTGCCCTAGCCCCTTTCTGCAGAGAGCTGTGTCCGAGAGACATGCATGGTTATTTCAAGGGAGCGCAGGCACTGGATGCTGTAAGTAGGAGGTTAATGGGGAAGAGCCTGGCCCCTTTGGATAAAAGATTTACCTACAAGTTTGTACATTTTAGGACACCAAGGATTTTTAAAACCAAGCAAACGGGGCTGGAGAGATGACCTAGCGGTTAAGAGCGCCGACTGCTCTTGCAGAGGACCCAGGTTTGATCCCCAGCACCCACATGGCGGCTGAAAACCGTCTTTAGCTCCAGTTCCAGGGGAATCCGACGCCCTCTTCTGACCTCCGTGGCATTGCACGACACGGGTGCACAGACCTACATGCAGACAGTGCATTCATACACATAAAAAATAAATAAAATTAAAAAAAAAACAAGCAAACAACATCCCTTTATTATAGGGAAGGCTTTGTACTTTGCAAAGAGTGTGCTCTTGCTAAAGGCCAGCATGACTGAGCTGGACAGGCTGTGTGCAGCTTCCTTTCTGCCGTCTCTCTATCCAGCCTGGTGCTGTGCTGGTCAACTGGTCAGTGCTTTCAGATTTTTAGCTTTACCCATAATTCTGTGCTTGAAGGCCTACAGGATGGTTCTACTGCTAAACCGAATAAAAGTCCAGAAAAAGCCCCCCAGAGAGACAGATTTTTTTTTTTTTGACAGATTTGTTTTTATCAAAACATAGTTTTAGAAGTTTGGGGTATAGGTACATGTAGAACACGAGCCTAACATGAGAGATAAAAACAAACAAACAAACATGATTTTGTAAGCTTCTTCTCTATCTTAGTGGAACTGTATCCTATACTTTTCCTGACCCTTTGCCCTTCATCTAGGTGTTATTGACCTATACAACACCTATCTATATTAGACATACTATATATGTTGTGTAACCTTGTTTGGCCCCTGCTCCTACTCTTAAACCCACTAGAAGATCTGCTTACAAAGGCAAGGACTTTATGATTCGCTCACTGATACAGGGGGAATACCATGGGTAGTCAGTATCTGTAAGGGGATCAATACACTGTGTTGTAGATTTGAAGACACATAAGAGCTGTTCATCCTCCAGGAATTTACTTTCTATTTCCTTTATGTATCTTCAATTCTTTCCTTGCTTTTATGCCTTTCTCTCGCTTGAAAGCTTTAGTGTGTCTCCTTTAGAAATTATTCTAAAATAAAACATGGCTATAATCTCATGATGCCTTAGGAAGCGGCTCGGCTTCGTAATATTCAGGAGCTTGGAGACTATAACCATTGCAAAATTCATTCGGTGTTTCCCAAATCCTTTGCGGCACTATCACTGCAGTAAAATAGTTCAGTAGTATGGCATTCCTCTAAATCAAGAGGCATTAATGGTCTAATAAAAAGTTTCAGGATGTAGCCACTGAAACTACATTTTCTATACTGAGATGAAAAATCTTTTATATTCTTTTTGCATTTTCTTTTCTGTATGCCTGTGTGCTTAACTATTAAATTCCCCACCAATTAGTTCTCCCCCCTCTCTGATATATGTATGCGTCATGCAAGTGTGTGCATGATGTATGTATGCCTCTGTGTGCACACATATGCACATGCAGAATGGGCTCCTTGGCCCTACTATCTTATCTCACAGCTATTTGGGGAAAGAAGAAACACTACCATTTTTTTTTTTTTTTTGTAAATGTGTGAATCTTTTGTCAATAATAAATAGTTACCCAAATATTGCTCAATTGCCCTTACAAAAGAATGATTCCAGGCTGGGCGTGGTGGTACACACCTTTAATCCCAGCACTTGGGAGGCAGAGGCAGGCAGATCTCTCTAAGTTCAAGGCCAGCCTGGTCTACAGAGTGAGTTCCAGGCCAGCTGGAACTATAGGGAGACCCTGTCTCGAAATACAAAAAAAAAAAAAAAGTGATTCTACTCACTACAGCATGTGACTCAACAGAACCACCCCAGGAATCCACAAGGTGCATGAACTAACACTGAATGTCAACCATTTATTCTTATGGATCTTGAGACCAGGCTCCCAATTTTCTCATCTTTATGCTCTTATGCTTTTATTTACTGGTGTTTTTTTTTTTTTTTTTTTTTTTTTTGAGACAGGGTCTTCTTTAGTCTCAGCTGGCCTGGAGCTCACTATGTAGACCAGGCTGGCCTTGAACTCACAGAGATCCACCTGCCTCTGCCTCCCCAGTGCTGGGATTAAAGGCATGTGCCACCACGCCTGGCCATTACTTTCTAACAAATGTTCTGTGTTGTGCCTTTGAGACTTCTGGCAAATAATTTTCCATTTCTTCTCTCAGATATTTTTTCAATATGAAAATACAATGTATGGGGCTGGAGAGATGGCTCAGTGGTCAAGAACACTGGCTAGTCTTGCAGAAGACCCAGGTTTGATTCCCAGCATCCACATGATGGCTAACAACCATCTGTAACTCCAGTTCCAGGAGAGTTTGATACCTCTTCTGACCTCCTTGGGCACTGCACAACACAGGTGCACTTGCATCCATAAGGCAACACACATGCATGTATAAAAAATAAAAATAAAGCAAAAAAAATTTTTTAAAGAAAATACTATTAAACCTTATTTATTAATCTAAATGCAAAATTCCTAAATGAGTCATTTGGCATTTCAATTACAGAAGAATTCATATTTTTAATTTCTATAAGTTCTTTTTTTTTTTTTTTGGTCTTTTCGAGACAGGGTCTCCCTGTAGCCCCAGCTGTCCTGGAACTCACTCTGTAGACCAGGCTGGCCTTGAACTCACAAAGATCCGCCTGCCTCTGCCTCCCAATTGCTAGGATTAAAGGCATGCGCCTCTACACCTGGCTTATGAGTTCTTTTTTTAAAAATGAAAGTTCCTATGTTTTAATCATATGTAGGTCTGTAGCTTGGTTGCATTATGTTGTACATTTACTACTTGAGTATTCTAAATATTATGTTAAAATAATGTACTATTATAAAAAAAGAAAGTTCCTCTTTATCTACAGAAGGTTCCCTGTTCTTGTTTATAGTTATTTCTAAAATATATAAAATATCCCTCTACCTCATTTCCCTCTGGCTAGTATCTGTTTTTATTCCCTAGTGATCTCTGGCTGTTTCTATTTAAAACTGAAGCACTGTAAAGCTGGCTGGAAGCTATCTGTAAGTGGAAGGATAAAGCAAGGAGAGGGAGCTTTTTGCCTCTATCTGCCCACTAGACCTAGGGTTGGGCTGTTTATTCAGAAAGTTCCAAAAGTCCCTTTCATTTCTTGCCCTTTCCCCTCAGTTTCTGGCTAGCCAGGCACTCAAGCACACTCTTCTCATTTCTTGCCTGAAGCCTGCTACCCGGCTACATGGATGGAAGCCAAGCTGAGACAGGGGTACCCATCCACTACTGGTTGGTTTAGAAGGCTCTTCCCCTAGGCTGCAGCTTAGTGTTCTTTGTTCTAGCCTTGCAGAAAGGATCAACATCCTGAGTCCTTGGGAATCTTGTGATGTGACTCTTTCTGGCCGCTCACACTGGGATCTGTCTTCTTTGAAATTTCTCAGTCAATTACCAATTTTGTGTTTCTAGCCTCTAAAGTTCATTTTTATTTTGTTTTATTTTATCCCATTAGCTCCATCTTCATGGATTATCTTTTTAGCAAAAATCTGAAAGTGAACAGCCCTAAGTGTGTGTATTCCACCTGTGGTATCTAACCAAGGTCCCCCTTTCACTTTTCCGTGATCTGGTTTATCTCCAAACCTGATCCCACTGCCTTCTCCAGCTTCAGAGCTAATCTGCTTCCACCGAGATTCTAACTGGAAAGCAGGAGCCTGGAATTTAGGTTGTTGAAAGAAAGGCAAATGTGCCATTGAATCCACACTCCACCATGGGCTCCGGAATAAAGGGACACTTCCTTTGTTACTGAAAGGTTTTTCTTCTTTATTGATGGACCTCTTTCTGCACACTAAGAAAGCATACATTTCTGAAGCATGAAATGGAAATTAAAGCCGGGCGTGGTGGCACACGCCTTTAATCCTAGCACTCAGGAGGCAGAGGCAGGAGGATCTTTGTGAGTTCAAGGCCAGCCTGGTCTACAGAGCGAGTTCCAGGCCAGCTGGGGCTAACAGGGAGATCCTGTCTCGAAAAGACCAAAAAATTCTAAAAGTAACAGAATTTGGGCTGGTGAGATGGCTCAGTGGGTAAAGGTGCTTGCCGCCAAGCCTGAGATCGTGAATTGATCCTAGGAACTCACATAGTAAAAGGAATGTCCCCAAGATGTCCTATGATCTCCACATATGTGGTGTGGCATAAGCATGAACACATGTGCACGCACAATAATAACATAAACATAAATCTTCAAATAAAATAACAGAATTAAAACCATGTCTAATATAATATGTTTGTTCTATTAACAAGAAAGTTGCTTTTATTGCTAAATTCAATGCATCAGTAATTTTTGAGGACAGATGTCCTGATAATACTATTATCAGTTGCCTGCTAACAAAGGAAGAGTTTTTTTCATACCCTGGAGAATTTCTTAATTCTTCAACTGACGTGCCTTTCCCTAATAAGTACAAACAACAAATATGGGACTTGCTGAAATCCATATGTTTTGGGTTTATTTTTAACAGAGCAAAGTTATTTAAGTTTTGACACTAACAACAGCTGCAAACTTAATTTGAAGCTGTTAAAAATAGCTCAGTAGTCCTTAATTTTCTATATTTGTCCCATGCATCTGACTGCCAATTTTAAAACTAAAATCCACTAAATTCACCTATGGAGAAGCTAGAAGATGAAATTTAGTACCACTTTTATTTAAAACAAAACTGGCTCAGTCTGCAACAGATCCGGTGCCATGACCTTGAAACACGCTTGGCTGTGCCCGCTGACTGAAACTATGCTACTACAGACTTGCCATGAAATCTGGATCATTTTCTGATAAACTGAAAATCCCAGTTATTAACCCAATAACTTAAAAAAGCATACATATTATATAACAGTGCTAATATTATGTAAGTTTCTAAGAGTAAGTAAAAAATGAAATTCACTATGGCCTGAGGATGGATGGCTCTCATCAGAATGGCCCTCAACAGTAACCACTACCGTCTCTATAATGAATATGTCTTCAGCCAAAGGAAGTCTATGACAACTGTTTGAGAGCTAACCTTTTGCTTCCACAGTGTTTCTAATAATCACTGACTGAGGTTTAGCGCTAGTTTTAGAATTTCGCCAAAGATAGGAAATACTTCAAACTTTGTGGCTTACTGTCACTGACCAACTTTGATCCCTACCCCGATTCACTACCCCATTGTTGGTAAAGTAAACCTTTCTTTCTTTCTTTCATTTTGAGCATTGGGAACTGGACCAGGCCTTGTGCATACTGGCAAGTACTCTGCTACTGAGCCACAGAAGGCTAACTGATAATGACTGTGCAAGAGCTATGTGTATGTGTGTGTTGGTGAGACTATATGCCACATGAGTGCAAGTGCCTGTAGAGGCCAGAAGAGGGCACTGAATCCCCTGGAGCTGGAATTACAGATGGTTGTGAGCCATTGGACATGGGTGCTGGAAACTGAACTCAGGTCCCCTGGAAGAACAGGAAGGACTCTTAACTGCTGAGCCATCTCTCCAGTCCCCCAAAGCCAACTCTTTTGTTTTGCCTGTGGATGAACAGGCTGCTTTCTAGATCAGTGAGGTGGGTAAGAAAACACCCCTAGATGGGGTGCTGCTGGGTAGCTTGAGAATAAAGCACATGTCTAAATTACAGATTTGAGTGCCTCGGCCCAATGTTTTCTTGGTAATTCACCTATGATTAAAGAAAGATGTATGTGCTGAGTTCACACATAGGTGTGGGTTTTAAAATGCAGTAAACTAGAATTTCTCAGTCTTCCTTCTCTTCATCAGTACCAGTAGCCCAGGTCATGTATTTGGACACTCGGCAGCTGCCCTACCAAGTTCAGAGGTGGTACTCTCTGAGACTGCTGCACTACATGGTAAACATATGCCTCATTCTACACTGGAAAATGCTAACTTTGTGCTTCTTTCCCAGATGCAATGAATGAAGCACCCTTTACATGCCGAGGTTTGGATGATAGATAAAAAGTCACCATATGTTCGGGGGTCACCAGACTGATGGTGTTTCTGAAGTCAGTGAGACGAGGGATCGGCATGGAATCTCCACAGGAGAGCAGAGAACCTCAACTTCCTGTTCTGCTTTTCCAGCATGACCTAAAAACGCAGAAAAAGAAAACTGCAGGCCCCTGGTGGTCACTGTGTACAGGAGAATATGAACGTGTAACGGACTCTGGAGTCAGGCACTGCTGCATTAGACATTAGAATACAGCTCTCCCATCCGCTGGCAATGGAAATGTGAAATTGACTTCACCCAACTGTAACTGGTGTTTAAAAAACTTTTTTAAGGTCATATAAAAATAATAATTAAATAAATTAAAAAATATATATATATTTAAATTTATTTATTTTTTTTTTTATGTGTATGAGTAGACTGCATATAGGCTGGTGTACCCGTGTCATGCAATGCCGCAGAGGTCAGAAGAGGGCATCAGATTCCCTGGAACTGGAGTTAAAGACGGTTCTTAGCCGCCATGTGGGTGCTGGGAATTGAACCTGGGTCCTTTGCAAGAGCAGTCGGAGCTCTTAACCAGTGAACCATCTCTCCAGCCCCGTAACTGGTATTTAAAAAGATGCTACATGGCTAGTGTTTTTCATAGTGGAAAGCTACTGTGAACAAGATCAGTCACAATCTATTATTTCATTATTATTATTATTTATTATTATTATTTTGATCTTTTTGAGACAGGCCCCCTCCTCTCTGTAGCCCCAGCTGGCCTGGAACTCACTATGTAGACCAGGCTGTCCTTGAACTCACAGAGATCTGCCTGCCTCTGTCTCCTGAGTGCTGGGATTAAAGGCGTGTACCACCACTCCTGGTTATTATTATTATTATTATTATTATTGAGACAGGGTCTCATTATATAGTCCTGGATGGCCTGAAACTTGCTATGTAGACCAGGCTGGCCTCAAACTCATAGACATCTACCTCCTCTGCCTCCCCCAAGTGATGGCATTAAAGGCATGTGTCACAATGCACAGCATAGAATCCATCTTTAAAACATGAAATTGGCAAAGTTATCTCAAAAGTGGAAGTATTTTGTAAATTTGGCCTTAAGAGGACCTAGGACTTTTTGGTGGATTTTGGGGGAGGGGGGAAGCTGTAAACTATTCTGTTTTATCCCTCATCATTTTTCAATGATAAAACTACCTACGTCCCAAAGCAGTTCATGTGAGTTGAAAGTGGATTCTAAGAAGTTTTCTAAAAAGTGCACTTACAGTAGGAATTGGCACTCAAAGGTGAACCAAGATGTGCATTTTCTGAATTCTCTTCAGGTCAGTTTACATAGGGGCAACTCTTCAAGACACAGGGAACTGGATTTTTTCATGATTGCTTTACAGAGACAATCTGCTAAATATGTTAACCAACTATTTCCCCAAGCCAGTGCATGGGTTCCCCAACCTTGTTTTGTGAAGCAACAGGCTGATATTAACTGCTTCTGTTGAGTCTCAAACAACCAAGAAAGGAAAGAGAGATGGTGGGAGCAACGAACTTTCACCCACAGGCTTGGTCTCCGGTTCAGAAGGCTTAAAGGATGCTCAGTTACATCCACTTTTAAGATAACTTTTGCCCTCTTGGTGAGCAAAAGGGGAAAAAATCAGGGTATGCTTTATGTAGTACCACTGAGAATACACCAATAAATGCAGTCAGAACAGGAGATTTGGATTCTTTTTTTTTTTTTAAACCTATCTATAAGCTATCCAGGAAGGCTTGTCTATCCCATACTTAAAACTTATCAAACCACAAAGCTCATGATAATGATCTGATTCATTCAGAAGCAAGTTTTTATTAAATAGGCATTTTAAAATAGCAGTTATCTTCAAAGCACCAAGCAGAGTGCACATTCCCAGGTCAGTAGTAAGTGCTCAAAACAACTGTGTTGAATTAATTTATGATCTTAAACATTCTTTCCTCTGAAATATATTTTAACACTTTAATTGAATTGACCACGGCCTTGGTGAGCTAATCAAGGGTACTTCCTAGCTTTAAGCTAATTTTATTTCCACTGAAACCTCCTGTGCAACACAGGCAATTTGAAACAGCAAGAACGTGCAGAACACAGCGGCTCTACAAGGAGATTCCCAGAGAGTACCTGATGATATTGTGAACGCTCACTCTCCTGGGGCACTGCGCACTACAGAAAAACAAAGGAAAGGGTCTCAGTCTAAGCTATGGAATATTTTTTTCCCTCAGATTTTTATCTATTAATCCAATAGCAATCTAAAGCTTTTCTGAAATAATATAAAGAACAAGAATTAAACCACAGAATAACATTGTTGGTAGTAATTACTGTTTAAATTTATACATTGGGCTGCAGATACTGTTTATTGGTAGAACACCTTCCTAACGTACAAGGGGCTGAGTTGGAATGCCAACACAGCCAAAGTGAATGAGTGAATAAATGAATGAACAGATAAGCAGACATTAAAATCCTATACAGGTAAGATTGTTTTTAGGACATACGTCCTTGGAAGATTGTGATATGTAATAGTTAAGGACAGGAGTTCTGGGTTCATCCAGCCTTGGGTCAGATGGCCCCCTGGATGAATCATGATCAAGTGGAAGTCTGAATCAAGGTTGGAGAAAGTTCTGAAGACCAAATGGTGCTTAGCCAGCTGCATGGCCAGTCTGGCTGGGTCTGGAGAATCAGACGTTTCACAGAAGACAAAAAGACAAGAATGGACAGTGACGGTTATGGAGAGGGCCAAATGCATGTGGCCAAGTGGGGGTTGGGGAGGGGAGACTGGGGCATCCCAGTCTGCACGTAGAAAATGGTGGCTAAAGAGCTTCAACGAGCGGCCGGGGCCAGCAGATGAGGGCCTTGCCTGCCTGTGAATTCTGTGGAGTGACACCCTAACATGGAGTGGGACCGGGCTGCACTCAGAAGTGCCTTTCTAACAGGGATTGTGGTCACAGTGACAAAACTGATTTGAAGGGGTGCCTTTGAAAGTGGCTGAGGCAGCTGCCGTAAATAACGCTAACTGCTCAAGTGTGGCAGTGGGCCGAGACAGGACTTAGTTTTCAGAGAAATTCCTCAGAAAAAAGAAAGAAGAAAGAAGAAAGAAGAAAGAAGAAGAAAGAAGAAAGAAGAAGAAAGAAGAAGAAGAAAGAAGAAGAAGAAGGAAGAAGGAGGAGGAGGAGGAGGAGGAGGAGGAGGAGGAAGAGGAGGAGGAGGAGGCACTTGAATGAGAGAGGGGGATGGTGAGAGGCCGTGTCTAGGAAGAGACGGCCAACACCGCCCTGTGGACCTGTGAACGTTCTCAACTGACTGCACAGTCAATAAAGGAGAAGGGAAGTCTAAGGCCCTTGGGAAAGAGGAGAACCCAACCAAGGGTGTGTCCCACAGAGAAACTGCCCCCCTCCCTTCCTCAGCAGAAGCCAGGCCAACCTCAGGCTGCAAGATGAAGCATTGCCACAGTCATTTTGAGACAAGGCTGCGACCACTCAATCTTCTCCAGGAGCCTATGACGACCCCTGGGTACACCTGGTATTTGGAGGACTCTTAGCAAATGCCCTTTCCTTGATGTGGTTCAGTTGTAAGCAAACGCAGCAATGGAGTGGACATACCCTGATTTCTTTACTTATAAAACGGAGATGAACACCTTAGAAATCAAACAGAATTAAAAAATAAGACATGATGAAGAAGTACTGGATGGAAAGGAAGGTTTACCTGGTGATGGGGAACACAGAGATGGGAGGGAACATGTCAGGGAGATGGGTCAGCCAAAACGAAGCAAGTATGGAAATGCCATAGGAAACCTGCTCTGGAAGTTATTAGTATTATTATTATTATGTCTGTGTATGTATTTTTCGAGACAAGATTTCCCTAGTAGTCTCAGCTGGCCTGGAAGTCTCTATGTAGATCAGGCTGGCCTCAAAGTCACAAAGATCTGTCTGTCTCTGCCTCCTGAGTGAGCGCTGGGATTAAAGGTGTGCACCACCATACCTGGCTTATTTTTTAAGAAGTAATGATAGAGCCAGGAGTTGTGGCACATGCCAATTGTTCTAACACTTGAAGGTCAGGCAGGAAGATCAGGGCTTTAACATTATACTTGGCTGTATTATAAGTATGAAGCTAGCTTGGGATACTCGAGATCCTGTATCAATAAACAGAGCCCAAGGGACTGGAGAGATGGCTCAGTATGGGCTGCTCTTAGGATCCTTTTGGGGTGCCCAGCACCCATGTGGCAGCTAGGAATTATCCATAGGTCCAGTTCCAGGGAACCAACGCCCTCTTCCGGTCTCTGTAGGAGTGCATTTACATATATGTAGGCAAAACACTCATAGGCATAAAATAAAAATAAACAAACAAGCTGGGCATGGTGGTGCATGCCTTTAATCCTAGCACTTGGGAGGCAGAGGCAGGTGGATCTCTGTGAGTTCAAGGCCAGCTTAGTCTACAGAGGGAGCTCCAGGCTGGTTGGGACTAAAGGGAGACCCTGTCTAAAAAAACATCAAAAAAAAAAAAAAAAACAAAAACAAAAAAAAACAAAACGAACAAACAAAAACCAAACACAACCCCCAAAGTATTGATATTTGGAGAGTAAGCAACTGCCTGGGCTATGTGATGTTAAACAGGGGCTGCAGGCTGGATATTACATATCCACACACAGATTTTATTCTATGTAGCACTTTACTCAATTCTACCTTTTTTTGCAATAAAACAATAAAGCAAAGAAAGTAAAATGCAAACATTCTCACATTTACATTGAATAGCTGCATTCGTATAGAATTCTGTTTTCTTCTTCTGTGGCTTAAAGAGGGTCTTTTAGTTTTCAGAAAAACTGTTCATTTAAAAAAAATTCTTCACTTACAAAGCTAAGATCAGTGTTAGAATGTGTGCTCAGCAGGCGTGAGGCCTGGAGCTCAACCCCTACCACCACTAGGAAAAACAAAAAACAAAGCAAAGTAAAAAGAAACTCATACTACTAGGAGGCTAGTTTTACACTCGTGGAAAAATGCCATTCATAACAAAACATCATTGTTTAAAAAAATCTTAACTTATTAAATAGGTAAATTTGATAAGTTAATGACTTAAATGTGCCAGGCCCAGTGGTACACCCCTATAATCCTAGGACCTGGGAGGCAGAGAAGAGGCTTGGTTTATATTTGAGCCAATCTTGTCTATATAGAGAATTCCAGGCCAGCCAGGGCTGCATAGCAAAACCCTGTCATGTTGGAGGGGGTCCCAGAACTGAAGGGGGGAGCTGGAACAGGGAAATGGGGGATGGATATGATTATAATACACTGTATACATATAAAATGCTCAAATAAAAAACTGACGAAATAATAAAAGGCTAAATACTCTTATTATCTGTGTGAATCAATGAAAAATTTATATTCTGTTGGCCAGGCAGAACATGATTACAATTCATTTTCAAATACACAGTGAGATTCCATTGGGTGGGCCCGTAACTAGTGCTCAAAAAATAACCCCTGAGTACTTGCTTCAGCAGCATATCGACTAAAACTGGAATGATACAGAGAAGATTAGCATGGCCCCTGTGCAAGGATGACATGCAAATTCATGAAGCATTCCATATTTTGGGAGGCTAGAGAGATGGCTTGGCAGTTAAGAACACTGACTACTCTTGCAGGACCAGGGTTCAATTTCCAGCACCTACATGACAGCTAAGAACTGTCCACAATTATCCAGGGGATCTGATGCTTATGCAGACCTCCATGGGCATTGCACGGCATGGGTATGCTTACACATATGCAGGCAATACACTCATGCACATGAAAATTAAATAAATATTAAAAAAATAACCCTTGAGTATGGGAGTGAATTCAAGACATAATCAGGGCTTATCTGATGAGTATGTATAGGCTACACAGTGAACTGCGGTGGGCGGGGTTATTATCTGTCTTAGGAAACTGTGTATCTCCTCCTATCAAAGTCACTAGGAAGTCGTCCCAGTAAAATCTCAGACAGTTCTTCCTGTGGAAACCCCGGTGACTGCATCTCTGGGTGCCCATGGCTGAGCAAGCCTGCTGGGAGAACATACCCTGTTCTTTCTCTTTACTCTTTTTCTTTTTTAATTTTTTTAATTAATTTTATTTATTTCTGTATGTGTATGAATACACTGTCTGCATGCAAGTCTGTGCACCTGTGTCGTGCAATGCCGCGGAGGTCAGAAGAGGGTGTCGGATTCCCCTGGAACTGGAGTTCTCACGGTTCTCGGCCGCCATGTGGGTGCTGGGGATTGAACCCGGGTCCTCTGCAAGAGCGGTCAGCGCTCCCAACCACTAGGCCATCTCTCCAGCCCCTCTTTACTCTTTTTCTAGTGAGTGCATTGGGCTTGGGTTTCTGCTCTCTGGCATCGCACAGGGAAACACAAAATTAAATGGGACTACATGGCATGTTGTTCTTTTTTTCTTTTTAATTAGGAAAAATATCTAGACCTCCAAATGAGAGGTGTTACTTTGAGTTTTATCTGTAATCAAGATATTGCTGTGGAAGCTTTTTCTGTAGATGTCTTTCTTCAGTTAAACATGCTCCTTTGAGACTTTATGTCACTACTCTTTGACAGGCCTGTAGATGGCAGAGGCTTAATATGGAGTTAAAGTAAGCTATTAATTCCCAGAGACGGTAAAAGAAGTCTGAATGAATAGCCTTTTGAAGAGTATTTTACAGGGCTAACTAGCAGAGTGCTGGCTGGTTGTCCACTTAGTTGAGAGGAATGAGCCAGACAGTAAGAGTGAAGTGCTTGGACTCCTGTTGTTTATATGAAACACTAGCTCTGTCCTTTAACATGGCACTGAAGAGCTGGGGCTGTAACTTGGTGGTAAAGCCTTTCATATAATCCCCACCACTGCAAAATAAAATAAAACAATTTTTTTGAGACAAGGTCTCACTAGGTAGCACTGACTGGCTTGGATTTTGCTCTGTAGATCAGGCTGGCCTGGAACTCACAAACATCCCCCCTGTATTTGTCTCCTGAGTGCTGGGATTAACCAAATTTGGCTATTTAATATTTTGTTTATTACTTTTTATGTGTATGAGTGTTTTGCCTGCATGTATGTAAGTGTATCTGTGTCGTACACTGCCCACAGAGGTCAGAACAATGCATCAAATCTCCTGGAACTAGAGTTATAGAAGGTTGCTAGCTGCCATGTGGGTGCTAGGAAATAAACCTGGGGCCACTCCAAGAGTAGCCAGTGCTCTTAACCACTGAGCCATATCTCCAGCCCACATTTGGCTATTTAAAAAAATATCTTCTTTAGCCAGGCATGGTGGTGCACGCCTTTAATCCCAGCACTTGGGAGGCAGAGGCAGGCGGATCTCTGTGAGTTCAAGGCCAGCCTGGTCTACTGAGTGAGTTCCAGGCCAGTTGAGACTAAAAAGGGGAGACCCTGTTTCAAAAATACCAAAAACAAAACAAAACAAAACTTCTTTGCTGGGCATGGTGGTACACACCTTTAATCCCAGCGCTTGGGAGGCAGAGGCAGGCTCTGTGAGTTCAAGGCCAGCCTGGTCTACACAGTGAGTTCCAGGCCAGTTGAGGCCAAGGAGATCCTGTCTCAAAAACAAACACACAAATTTTTTAATTGACTCATATAATTTATTTATTTATTTATTTATTTTATTTATTTATTTATTTTTTTTGGTGTTTTCGAGACAGGGTCTCCCTATAGCCCCAGCTGTCCTGGAACTCACTCTGTAGACCAGGCTGGCCTTGAACTCACAAAGGTCCGCCTGCCTCTGCCTCCCAAGTGCTAGGATTAAAGGCGTGCGCCACCACGCCCAGCTTGACTCATATAATTTAATTTGATGTTATTTGGATTCCCTCCCCCATCTACAGGTCCCCTTACTGTTCTCCCACTTTATTCTATTATATATATATAGTGGCCTATAGGGTCTATTTTGTGTTCACAAATGTCCTTCAGTGTGGTTCATCCACTGGAGCCTGGTTAACCTTCCAAGAGTCACATCCTTAATGATATCAACTGCCTCCCTCCCAGAAGCCCTCAGTTGCTAGTAACTCCTCAGGTAGGGTGAGAGCTTCTTACCCACTTCTCAGGTCTACACTGGGATTTGGTCTGGTTTGAGCTTGCACCGGACTTGCGCACGCTGTCACCATTGCTGAGTTCATATGAGTAACTGACCAGCTGTCTGCAAACTCTGTCTCCTGTGGTCATCCACCAACTCTGACTCTCACAATCTTTCTTGCCCCTCTTCTACAATGGTCCCTCGGTCTTGGGAGGCAGAAGTTTGATACAGGTATCTTTTTTTTATATATATACAGGGGTAAGCACTCTGCAGTCCCTTGCTCTCTGCATGTTGGCCACATCTGGATATTTTTTAAAACTGAAACATGAGACTGAAAGATAAAAAAAAATCCTTTTTAAAAATTTTATTTATTATTTTTATTTTACATGTATGAGTGTATTGTCTGCATGTAGGTAGGTGGACCCATGTCATGCAATGCTCGTGGGGGTCAGAAGAGGGCATCAGATTCCTTGGAACTGCAGTTACAGACATTTGTTATCTGCTTTGGGGTGCTCTAAATTGCTGACCCAACTCTCCAGTTCCCAAAATATGATTCTCATAGAAGATAGACCACTCAGATCTACTGCTGCTGTATCTTAGCTAAAACTAAAAAGATTATGTGTCAGCAAAACGCTTGCACTTCTACACAGATCATTTGAGAGGTAGACTATAGAGCATATGAAATTGAGATTCACTGGACACATCTGTCAGTGGGCACACACTGCCATCTTACCAGGGGAAGGAAGATTGCTGCAAGTTTGAGGCCAGCCAGGGCTACACAGCAAATAAAAAACAAAACCAATGAACAAAAACCCAAACCAGCCGGGAGTGGTGGCGCACGCCTTTAATCCTAGCACTTGGGAGGCAGAGGCAGGCGGATCTTTGTGAGTTCAAGGCCAGCCTGGTCTACAGAGCTGAGTTCCAGGACAGCTGGGGCTACAGGGAGACCCTGTCTCGAAAAGACAAAAAAAAAAAAAAAGTTCAAATTAGTAAATAGGGAAACTTTTGTTATCAAATAGCAAAGATGGGAATTTCCCTCATAAACCAGAAGGAAAAGACCTGTGTAAATACTTTTATTCTCAAGGAGTGCCAGGTGCACTGTAGGGACAGCAGAGTCTTCCCACAACATTAGGACAGTGCCATGCAATTTTTTTTTCCCCTCTGTAGTTTAGTATTCTACTGAAAAATTAGTCCACCTATTCTATGTTTACTCAGAGAAAAATCCAGCTTGGAGTTCATGCTTCTTGGGGGTGGAGTTGATTATCCAAACTCTTTAGACTAACAATCAGGAAAAAGTGAAGAATTTGCCAAGTTAGAGCCATACTTTACTATTAGACAATGTAATTCATTATTTCAAATGAAACACAGACAGTGAACCAGACACTCTTCATTTTGTGCTTCAGAAATACAATAAATCATTTGCTTTAAATTATATTTAAGTTTCTGTTTAGCCCAATAAATCCTTCATAATACTAAATTTCTGAGTCCAGCATAAAAGTCCATTTCTTGAATCAGCATTTCTTTAATAATACCCAGGGGATATGAAAGAGTTCAGCAGTTCTGGAAAGTCTTTACATTTTGCCTGAGAACTCTCAAGACAGTCAAGACAAGTTCAGAAGAGAAATTTAAGTAAGCAAGCACAGTCTTTTTACAGAGGCTCTAGTGACCATGTATGCAAAAACTCCAGTGTATTTGATCCAGTTAATATTACAAGGAGTGTACTACCTTGTTCATCTGGCATATGACCTATGGTTGCATAGACTAAGCCTTAGTTACTTTACTTGGATAATACTAAACAATGCTAAAAGCTTGTACCTTTATACAAATAAATCAAATACTTGAGGCTTCTGATTAGTTATCTTTAAGCTCATATAGTATATTACAAATCAGATAGGATTAAAGAGCTATATATTATGGGGCTGGAGGGATGGCTCAATGGCTAAGAGCACTGGCTGTTCTTGCAGAAGACCTGGGTTCAAATCCCAACACCCACATGGTGGCTAACAAGTGATGTAACTCCAGTTCCATGGGATCTGATACCCTCCTTTGTCCTCTGCAGGCATTGTATGACACAGGTACACTTATACACATGCAGGCATAACACTCATACAAATAAAATAAAAATAAATTAAAAAGAAGTCATATATCGGTAGTATTTTCTACTTATGACTGTCTATAATCAACCAACCCTCCCCACCTTTAATTTAGAAGGAAAAAGTATGTTGAAGTCCAACTCAATACTTTGCATAAAATAGAAAACTTTCAAAAACAAGTTAGTGGTGGTTGGTTGTAACTTATTTGAATATACTTGAAGTTGATAGTTTTGATTAAAGGAAAATGAACACTTGATAATGACTGGGATAGTATCTTTTTGTAAAAGGAGAAAGATAATTAAATAATGAAAAAACAAAACATTTTATTTATTTCCTTATAACTTTTGCTTATTATTATGGGGGTTCATGGCAAGGTGCAAATGGAGAGATAAGAGGGAAACTTTTAGGAGTCAGTTCTCTCCTACTACATGGGTACTGGGGATCAAACTCATGTCATCAGGGTTGGCAGTAAATACACACACACACACACACACACATACTCACTCAATGCTTAAAAAATTAAGAACAGTTTATATGACATATATCCATATATACACACATATAAATATATACATATATATGCACATGCAAATATATACATATATGGTATGATTCTAATATCCTTTAAAAAAACTCTAGCTGAGCCTGGTGGCACACCCCTTTAATCCTAGTACTCGGGAGGCAGAGGCAGGTAGATCTCTGTGAGTTCAAGGCCAGCCTGGTCTACATAGTGAGCTCCAGGCCAGCTGGGACTAAAGGGATACCCTGTCTCAAAGAGACCAAAAAAAAAAAAAAATTCATGATTAGCAGAAAATCCTGGAAGTCAAAATGTTTACTATGTTTTCTAAGTGTTTTTTTTTGTTGTTGTTTTTTTTTTTTTTTTTTTTT
>VZQC01008936.1:282382-387620 GCA_009823505.1 Rhizomys pruinosus
TTTTTTTTTTTTGTCTTTTTTTGAGACAGGGTCTCCCTGTAGCCCCAGCTGTCCTGGAACTCGCTCTGTAGACCAGGCTGGCCTTGAACTCACAAAGATCCGCCTGCCTCTGCCTCCCAAGTGCTAGGATTACCTGGCTTCTAAGTGTTTTAATAAACCTGAAATAATCTGAAGTTAAAGAATATAGATATGTTACTTAACATTTCCAATCAGCGTCCATTAGATTTACAATGACTTGCTCTTCAACAACAAGGATTTGCTTCTTGGAAAAACAACTGTACTTGTCTTTGCTCTGCATTTTATGCTACGACTCATTTTCTCAGAGAAAAATTAACCACTGTGAACAAGACTTATATTTTGAACATAAGCCCTAACGTTTGCCCCTTAAATGTGTGTGTGCAATTATACTCTAAGAACTGTGGGTAAATTATTTCATTACCTGTTAAATAACCATTTGTTAAGTCTAGACAGCAATAATAAATAGCCATTATTTATAATGTGGCCATTCAAGTACTTAAGGGAATTGTATAATAACATGCAATGTGACCAATACCTCCTGCACCCCATATGGGGAGAGAATTGGCAAAGATGCTAACTGTAGACACAATCCACTTTGGAAAGGGAAGACTAAACTGCAATGAACGTCACACGCATGTCATCTGTTCCCAAGGCATAGTCCTTCTGACAACCCATTGCATGTGCCATATGATCCTTCATCGGCACCACACCAAAAGGACAAAACAGCCTGCCTTTGCCCTTCAACCATCTTGTAATATCCTCCCACCACCAGCAATCTAGTTACTGAGACATTCTTCATTGTAGCTTCAACAACGTTCTCATTGCCCTTAATTAGGTCCAGAAAATATCTGACATTACAGCAATTTATCTTATTGAGAAATACTTACCCAAACCCTATTTATAGTATAAAAGGAGGATGGTGGTCAGTCAAAGCATACAAAAACACATGGCTAATCATGGATGGGCATCAGGCAATGACGAAAATGAAGGATTTTTGTGGAAGAAAGTCATAGATCTGTGGTTAGGGGAAGGGTCTGAAAAGTCCCCTTTACTGACAATGGGACCTGGGGGATGAGGGGCAGCCAGAGGGAGCAGGAAGAAGCATCTGCTTGTGGGAATCAAGTGTGATGGCGGAGAGGGGGTTCAGGGGAGTTTGGGAGGGGGTGGGTCATGCTGGGAAAGGGGGGAAGGAGGACAAAGCCACTTGAGCCTGTTCAGCGGATGAGCCAGCAAGAGCATGTGAGCGGTGATTAGAACCTGCGGTGAACCAGGCATGCTCTGAGAGCACTACACAGGACAACAGATGAATTCTCCAGAGGAGCCCTTAGAAGTAGATATTACTAACCACCTCAGAGGTGGATGACCTGTCTAACGGGTCTTGATTTGTGAAGTCAGAGCAGGGAGCTACCAGACTCCCAAGTCAGAAGTTGATTCTCATTGGTGGACTGACTCTCCTTCTAACATTTTACCCTGGTATCTGTGGCTCCCAGAGCTATAAGAAAGGAACAGTTTTTGAAAGGTGATACTGGAAAAAAAAAAAAAAAGATGAAATATGCATTAAGGTGCTGGAGCAGATACCTAGCTATGATCTATATCTTTTTAATACCTATTTTCTTTTTTTTTTTTTTTTTTCCACTTGAAGACATATTTCTTTGGGAAGCCATTCTGCCTCCACTCTGGGGACTTGGTGTTTGGATTGCCACAATAACCCTTCAAACCCAAGCAATTAGAGCTTCCCATTCCATTTACCAGAAATTAGCATAGAGATGATATATGATTAATGAATGACATATGAACTCAATGCTGGAACTTCCCTGAATCACTGAAGAAGATGGGAATCTCAGTTGCTGGGTGTATGATTGCCTCTAAGTTGAGAAGGAGGCTTGTGCATCAGGAGGACACATGGAGATGGAGACTGGGTCCTCAGGAATCACGGAGTAGATGCTGTTAGAAGCACATTTACTCCCAGACTTCTCATGTGAATGAACCAATAGATTCATTTTTCTCAAGAAGCTGCTTTGAGGGGGTGGAGAGATAGCTCAGCAGTTAAGAGCACTGACTGCTCTTGAAGAGGACCAGGGTTCGATTCCCAGCACCCACATGGCGGCTAAGAACCGTCTTAGGCCGGGAGTGGTGGTGCTCGCCTTTTAATCCCAGCACTCAGGAGGCAGAGGCAGGCGGATCTCTGTGAGTTCAAGGCCAGCCTGGTCTATAGATGGAGCTCCAGTCCAGCTGGGACTAAAGGGAGACCCAGTCTCAAAATAAAGAAAAAAAAAAAAAAAAAGAAAGAAAAAAGAAAAAGAAACTGCTTTGAAAGATCTAGTATGGACCACAGTCAGAGCAGACTGGATAGAGATGAGTAAGGCCAGTGTAGACAGGTGGTCAGAACCACCCGAAATTATAGGACCCTTATAGAGGCCACTGACAGTTCAGGCAGCTAGAATGACAATATTCTTCTTCTTTTGGGACTGGCAGCCACCAAAGTGGGAAATGTAGCTGTGAAATGTAGACACAAGGGCTGGAGAGATAGCCTAGCGGTTAAGAGCATCGACTGCTCTTGCAGAGGACCCGGGTTCGATCCCCAGCACCCATATGGCGGCTAAGAACCGTCTGTAACTCCAATTCCAGGAGAACTCCAGTTCCAGGGGAATCTGAGACCCTCTTCTGACCTCCGCGGCATTGCACGACACGGGTGCACAGACCTACATGCAGACAGTACACTCATAATAATAAAAAAAAAAAAAGAAAAAAAAGAAATGTAGACACAAATAGCCAGTAGTCAATAAATAGGTACTGGCTGTACTGGCTGCCTCGTGTGTACCAGAGTGTAAAGTATAGGAAAATGAAAATGAACAAGACATGATCCTTCCACCGCAGAGTTTGCTGGCTACTCAAGAGGGCAGAGGAAGGATGCAAATGTTACTACAAGCACCATTTGCCCACAAGCTACATTAAAAGGAACATTGGGCTAACATATACTAGACCCTGGGTTTGATCGAACATGCACAAAATTACAATTAAAAAAGAAAAGAACTAAGAAGAACCTAAAGAACTCTACTGAATCTGTAGGTGAGTTACATGTAGCTTTATCAGAGTGGTTAATAAATGTATTACTAATTACGATGATATCTCAACAGAAAGACCCTATTTAGGCTTTGCTAAATTAAAAAATCTCTTTCAAAACAAATATGTCTAGTAAATTATTTCAGTTTTGCTTTAAGGGGAGCCCAAGCTGAGGACATTTAAAAAAAATCTTTTTGAGATAGGGTCTCCCTACAGTCCCAGATGGCCTGGAAGTCACTATGTAGACCAAGCTGGCCCTCGATCTCACAGAGATGCTTGTATCTGCCTCCCAAGTGCTGGAACTAATGGCATGTGCCACCATGACGGCCTGAGACTATTCTTGACCAAATCCTGTAAGGAACAGGAAACAAAGCAGAATCCAGCAATACCAACAAAGTCAAAGGAACTTCAACAAGAACTGTGATCAACTATCCATTTAACCATCAACTTGATTCACTCGCTCAGTACATATATAAGTAAGCACTTACTATGTAACAGATGGTGACTTCAACTTTGTTTGGAGATAGTTTCTGAATATTTCATACTATCAAACCATGCTCTCCTTTGTAGAGCAATCACCTAGTGAATCTGACGGTGATTCCTTCTTCTGTCAACTCTGCCTATAATGCATTCTTTTTCAAAAAAAAATTATTTTTTCTGAACTTCCAATAATTTTATGATACTTAAATGTAAACACCATCACCTTTTGTAAATAGGTGTGTATCTCTTATAGATATTCTTTAAGTAACTGAATTTTTCCAAATTTCATACAGTCTATCTTGGCCCTATTTAGACCCTCTCTGCTATCTGCAGCCCCTCCATAGCCCACCACTGGATTTCATGCATTCTGCCATATATGTTAGGGCTTATCAAGTCATGTTTGTATCCCCAAGTGTCCTTTAGTATGATTCTATCCACTGGAGCCTAGTCAACCTATCTAGCATCATTCCCTTAAAGTAAACCTACTTCCCCTCTACCAGTGATCATCAGTTGCCATTCCTTAGGTAGGCTGAGGCTTCTTATGCATTTCCCCACTTTTCTGCTGGGATTTGTCTGGTTTGAGCTTCCATGGGTTTTGGCCATGTTGTCACCATTGCTGTATGAGTAACTGTCCAGCTGTCTGGAAAACCCTGATTCCTTATGGTCATCGGTCACTCCTGGCTCTTGCACTCTTTCTTTTTTTTTTTTTTTTAATCTTTCCGAGACAGGGTCTCCCCGTAGCCCCAGCTGTCCTGGAACTCACTCTGTAGACCAGGCTGGCCTTGAACTCACAAAGATCCACCTGCCTCTGCCTCCCAAGTGCTAGGATTAAAGGTGTGCGCCACCACGCCCGGCTTCTTGCACTCTTTCTAACACTACCCCCCCCCCCCGTTCTGCTATGTTCCCTGTCTTAGGTGAAGACGTTGCATTGCAGATGTGTTACTTTGGGATGAGCATCTCATTATTTACTTATTTTTGTGTGTACGAGTGTTTTTCCTGTATGTAAGTATACCTAGTGTGCGCAGGTGGCCACGGAAGCCAGAAGAGGGTGATGGATCCCTGGAACTGGGGTTACTTGGGCGGTTGTTAGCTGCCACATGGGTGCTGGGAAATGAACCCAGGTCCTCCGGAAGAATAGCAAATGCTCTTAATTGCTAAGCCATCGCTCCAGCCCCCAGGATATAGTGTGTGTGTGTGTGTGTGTGTGTGTGTATATATATTTTTTTTTTTTTTTTTGGTCTTTTTGAGACAGTGTCTCCCTGTCCTGGAACTCACTCTGTAGACTAGGCTGCCCTTGAACTCATAAAGATCCACCTGCCTCTGCCTCCCTCCCAGCTATAGGATATATTCTTAAAATGGCATGCATAATGAGGATTTAAGGTATTCCAAGCATTCTTTCAGTAGAAGCCTCAAGTACCAGTGACACAAACAAAACTATAAGATAGTCTGACTTCAGCATCTAGAGAGATGAGAAAATTAAGGTAAAAGGAAACTAAACACTACTCTAAAGGTCCAAATTTCACCTGTTTGGGGTTAGAAAGATGGCTCAACCATTAAGAGCACTGGGTGTTCTTACAAAGGATCCAGGTTCAGTTCCCAGTACCCAAATGAAGGCTAAGAACAATCCATAACTCCAGTTACAGGGGATGTGATGCCCTCTTCTGGATGCTTGTGGTGTATTTACACACATACAGGCAAACACTCAAGGACATGAAATTTCCTTTTAAAGTTGTGTCTATTTTGGAATAGCATTAAATTTTCTGACCCTTAGTTTGGTACGTTTTCTTCTCAGAATGGTAGCCAGGAGTGGCATGTGACTTAAATTAAGATTTTGAACTGCAAACTCCGTGACAGGGCTTGCCACCTAGTCTGAGGACGGGAGTGAAAACCGCATGGTGGAAGGAGAGAACTGGCTCTTGCCAGCTGTCTTCTGACACGAGCACTGTGACATGCATGTGCCCCTCTACACACAAATAAATAGATATTCTGTGCATGGTGTGGGGCTCAAAACCATAGGCATTAGGAATGTGTCAAGTGTACAAGAGCCACATAAAGTAGTAGCTATCCTGATAGAGAGCAAAGCAAACAGACTATATCCCTGCGCACATCAAAACCATTGTTCTAATTTCCCACCTTTAATGGGCCTCGTAAGCACTAGGGATGTTCTGAAGACATTGATATGGACATAGTAGTTGGAATACGTGGTTTGTGATCCCATACTCTGGGGACTCTCTGAGCAGACCTGCTAGTGGACTCAGAATCCTTTTTGCAGTGTGGAGTGTCAAGATTCCAGCTCCCAGTTTTCGCTTTCTTCCCTGACCTCCCCCAGGAGCTAATGCTGCAAGATTCGGTGCCCATGAGTTTCATTAAGAATTTGCCTTGCCAATTAGATTTTAAGATCCATAAGACAGAGCGCTGCGTCTATTGTTCTCTGCTCTGCATGGACTATTTGCCTCTGTCAGCATGGACTAAACCTTGTACATGGGTAGGGAGTTTTCATAGCTTTATGCATTACATGAGGGGCTATTGGTTGTCGTTTTCTGCAGTGTTACACACACACAGTCTGTGTTTCTAAAAGGCAGTGGGTCTTTAACATAAACCATCTATTTAGCCTTAAGTTTTGCTGAACTGAGACACTGGGAGTTATACTGACTCAACTTCAGGAGTAAACATGGATATGTACTCTATTTAAAGCTTTAGAATCAAGGTCACTGGTACACACCTGTAATCTTAGCAGTGGGTAGTTTGAGGCAGGAAGATCATTACAAGTTAGAGAATGACCTGATCTACATGGCAAGAACCTGTCATAAAAATAAAAAATAAACAAATGAATAAATAAAATGAGTTAAAATGTATTAAAGTATAGTTAAAATGATTTAGCAGTTGTGAAAAGAATACAGATATGTATATAATAGCTAAATGCTGATTTCTAAAGGTACATAAAACCTGAACATACAAATTGTCCCTAACTTTAAAGTTAGGAAATGAGTAAAATATTTCCATAAAAATATAATTAGAAGATTTCTGTCTCTGTATTACTGACCCATACATCCTGCCTTGAAAAATGAGACTTTTCCCCTTCCCTTTCCTCTTTCTTCCCTCCCTCCTTCCCCTTCTCCCTCCCTTCCATGTATATGAGTGTTTGGTCTGCATGTATGTACACCATGAGCCTGCAATTCCCAAGAAGGCCAGAAGAGGGCACTGGATCCCTTGGAACTGGAATTATAGATGGTTGTTAGCTACCCATGTGAGTGCTGAGAACCAAACCTGAGTCCTCTGCAAGAGCAGCCAGTGCTTTTAACCACTGAGCCATCTCTCTAGCCTACAAAGAGACTTTCTTAATGCTCATCTCAATTTGAGCAGGCATCTCTATAACCCTTCCAACATCTGCTCATCAACAAGTCCTTATTTTTCTAGAAATCTCAAAGATTATTGTTTGCAATCAGTTATTAGTGAAGAATTCTGCAGTTAAGTTTACAAGGTCAATCATCTTCATATTTTGAAAGTCACATTTTTCATGTATTAAGTCAAAAAACAAGTCCTTTGTGGCTTCTTAAATTTCATCCTTACAAAGCAACAAGAAACAAGTTTTATTAATGCACAGGGCTGAAAAATGTCAAGTATGCTCGGGTTCTGGTTTTGATCTTGGGTTTCAGAGGAAGTTAAAGCGGCAGTGGAGCAGAGCCCTTTAATTACAATCCAATGTCCTAGCAAACGTTTGATATCTCTTCCAGTTGGCATTTTGGTCCTATGAGAAGAAAATCAGCTGTGATTGGTACAATGTAAAGCCACTTGCCTCCCCCGCCTAAGCAGGGATCACACTCTGCATGCAGCACGGACTGCTCTGGTTTTATTTAAGATCATGTTTGGCACATTAAAAGATGGAAGTGTTTCAAAAGTTAAATCAATAGTTTTATTTATGCTACAAAACCTGAGCCAATAAGAGTTTGTGCTAAGATCCCTCTTCATTTTGGGAGAATCACCAGGGCACAGTATCGCTCCCTAGAACGAGAAGCTGCTAGGGCAGACTGCTGCGGTGACAGCTGGGAACCTGGGCTGCAGCAGGCTGCTGAGTGCACACCCTCCACCGGGCCATCTCAGCACGAAGCCCTTGGGAAGTTCACTGTTTCATTACGTCTTTTTTTTTTTTTTTTGTCTTTTTGAGACAGAGTCTTCCCTGTAGCCCCAGCTGTCCTGGAAGAACTCACTATGTACACCAGGCTGGCCTTGAACTCACAGAGATCCGCTTACCTCTGCCTCCCGACTGCTGTGATTAAAGGAGTGCACCACCACAGCTAACACATTAAGACTTTAAGACTCAAGAGTTTTGCTGGGCCACCAGGCATGCCTTTAATCCCAGCACTCAGGAGGCAGAGGCAGGCAAGATCAAGACCAGCCTAGTATACATAGTGAGTTCCTCCAGGACAGCTGGAGCTACAGGGAGATCCTGTTTCAAAAATCACCAAAAAATAAAAATAAAAGACTCAGGGTTCTTTTTTGTTTGTTTGTTTGTTTGTTTTTTGCCAGGTGTGGTGGTACACACCTTTGAACCCAGCGCTTGGAAGGCAGAAGCAGGCAGATCTCAGTGAGTTCAAGGCCAGCCTGGTCTACATAGTGAGTTCCAGGCCAGCTGGGGCTACAGGGAAACCCTGTCTCAAAAAGAAAAAAAAAAAAAGAGTAGAGCCTTCATGGTTGGAGTCAGTGCCTTTACAAGACATTCCTTGCTCTTTCAACCCTCCTCTGAGGACTCAGGATCAAGATGCTATCTATGAACCAAAACTGAGGCCTTCATCAAACACAGAATCTTCCAGCACTTTGATTCTGGGCCACCCAATCTCAAGACAAGTGAAAAATAAGTTTACGCTGTTAATAAGCTACTCAGTCTAAGGTAGCTGCCCAAAGGTACTAAGACACTATTTCCTGTAAACTGTATAAAGGTTACTGAGATTCAGGTAAATGTTAGCAGGGTCTGCTTGGGGGTGTTGGATACTTCACATTGCTCATACCAATAAACACAGTGGGCTGATTCATTATTACTGAACTGAATAGAGGGCTGAGGTGGCTTAGTGATAGTTCTCTTATTTAGCACCCAAGAGGCCCTGGGTTTGAATATCAGCATTGACACTAGGAAAAAAAAGTGATCACTTGATAAAGCTGGTGAGCACCAAATTTCTCCATGACAAAGGCAGGAAAGGCAAAGGTATGTGACATCTATGTCATTACAGTGCTTGAACATATAGTTCATGAGTACTGTTCACATTTATCGCATAACCCTTCCATACCCTATCGTGCAACCTTTGCATTTTGTGGCGAAGTTTTGTTTTGTACACAGTCTATCATCAGTAGCAACTAAAATCTCCCTGCATCATTTTGGGAATTGGGTTGAGAATCTGGTGGGACCAAGGCTCCCCCACTCCAGCCTCTAGATGTCATATTAAAACTTCAGGTTCATAGCAATGAGGTGCTAAGAGGCAGAGTAGGGGAGCTCCATAAAAAAAACAGGAACACCGCTAACCATTTGGTAAGACTGGTTAGGCTTAAATGTTTTTTGTTTGCTTTTTTTTTTTTTTGGTCAGAGTCTCCCTGTAGAGCTGGCCTGGAACTCACTCTGTAGACCAGGCTGGCCTTGGACTCACAGAGATCTGCTTGCCTCTGCCCCACAAGTGCTGGGATTAAAGGTATGTGCTACCACACTCAGCTTACATTGATTTAAAAATATTTATTTTTATTATTTATGTGTTTGTGTGTGTGTGTGTGAGAGAGAGAGAGAGAGAGAGAGAGAGAGAGAGAGAGAGAGAGAGAGAGAATATGAGAATGCCATGATGCGTGTGGTGGTGGTGGTGGTGGGGTACCTCTGGAAGCCAGAAGAGGGTATTAGAACTTTTGGAATTGGAGTTGCAGGAGGTTGTAAGTCACCTGACATGGATGTTGGGTACTGAACTTAGGTCCCCTGGAAAAGCAGGAAGCTCTCTTACTGCTGAGCCATCTCTCTAGCCCATGTTAAATTATTTTATTTATTTTTTTTAATTTTTTATTTATTTTTGTATGTGTATGAATGTACTGTCTGCAAGTAGGTTTGTGCACCCGTGTCGTGCAATGCCACGGAGGTCAGAAGAGGGTGTCAGATTCCCCTGGAACTGGAGTTCTCCTGGAATTGGAGTTTCAGATGGTTCTTGGCCGCCATGTGGGTGCTGGGGATCGAACCTCGTCCTCTGCAAGAGCAGTTGGTGCTCTTAACCGCTAGGCTATCTCTCCAGCCCCCATGTTAAATTATTTTAAAGATGGGCTGGAGAGATGGCCTAGCGGTTAAGAGAGCCGACTGCTCTTGCAGAGGACCCGGGTTCAATACCCAGTATCCACATGGCGGCTGAGAGCCGTCTTTTACTCCAGTTCCAGGGGAATATGACACCCTCTTCTGACCTCCGCGGCATTGCACGACCCAGGTGCACAAACTTACATGCGGACAGTACATTCATACACGTAAAAGTAATAATAATAAAATATATTTTAAAAAATTATTTTAAAGAGAGAATTATGTAGTAATTATTTGAATGACTGAGTTAAAAAAAAAAAAACCTGCTACCAAATTTTGCACAAATTTCTTTTCTTGTTTTGAGGAATTAAGCCTAGCACGGGCTAAGCAGAGACTGTGAGCCGCCCCAACCCAAGTCATAGCCCTCTGTACCTCTTTTCCTCTTTCTTTCCCTTCCTTCCTTCCTTTCCTTCTGAGATGGAGTCTTGCTCTGTTGTCCAGGCTGGCCCTGACCTGGTTCAACAGAGCACCGATCCTCCACTGTGGTGCCTGACTCCTAAGGAATTCCTGAGTCCAGCAATGGAAGAAAAAGGAATCTGGACCTCAGAAAGCTGAGTGCACATACCTGAAAATACATGAGAGATAGTCCCTGGAGTCATGTGAGCTCAGAATTCAGCCCTTTGCCTTACAGGATTTCAAAGTAGAACTAGGTGTGGTGGTACACACCTTTTTAGTCCCAGTGCTCAGGAGGCAGAGGCAAGCGAATCTCTGTGAGAGTGAGGCCACCCTGGCCTACATAGAGAATGTCAGGCCAGCCAGGACTATACAGTGAAAGATCCTGTCTCAAAAAAAGAAAAAAAAATGTTCAAAGCTGGATCCTAAGCCCCTCTCCCTAAAAAGTATAAATTGTGAATACTCTGCAGTGGCTCAGCGCATTGATATACCTTAAAACACATTGCCCAAGGGCAAGTTAATAAAATCACATTATAAATTTGAGATGGACTAGTAATCAATGACAGCCAACAGTATGATATAAAGAGACAAAATGAGGACAGTAGATGCAACTGAAGTTGAATGAAAATCGATTCATTGAATGGTAGGCTCGTCTCACCTGCCCTGATGCTGGCTAGAATCTGTTTTCAGGGTATTAGAAGAAACTGCTAAAAGCATTAAGTATTTATAAAATGTGCATGTGTGTGAGTGTGTGCGTGTGTGTGTGTGTGTGCGTGCATGCAGGTGCATGTGTGCCTGGGCGGTGGGGGGGGCGGCGTGTGCTGGAAGAGCATCCTCAGCAACACCACCCACCTCCTTTGAGACAGGATTTCTCTTGGGCCCGGAGCTTCTCAGTCAGGTTAGCCTGGCAGCCAGCCAGCCCCAGGAAGGCTCTCGTCTCAACCCCCCTAGTGCTGGGAGTATTAGTGTGTGTGTTTTCACTCATGCTTTTACTTATCCCCATTTTTCTGTGGGTTTAGGGGTTGAAACCCAGGTGTGCTGGCGAATCACTCTCCCAACTGCGAGATCACCCTGGCTTCTTCAGTGAGAACATTTTAAGTGAATCTTAAAACTCAAGAATGTTGCAAGCTGACTTCCATGGCCATAAAACTCAATTTATACTATGAAGTTTTTGTGGGCTTCTTGAGTTCTTCTCTAGTTCATCATTGTCTGTCTTTCCTTTCATTGTGTTTCAACTATTTTGCAAGAAAGGAAAAGTAAAAGTGGGTTTCTTTCTATTTTGATTACTTGTTAAATAGTTCTGATAGTTAACTAGTTCCTATGCACGATTTTGTTTCATTCTGAATTCATTCCAAGTTCCAAGAGTTCCTGTATGCTCACTAATATAGGAACAAATTACAACAGAAATAAAGTTAACTTTCATTAGCTAGGATAATTTCTATCCCCGTACCATTATTTCCCTGATAACTTTGCTCCCTTAATACCAGACCCTTGGGGGGCTGGAGAGATGGCTCAGTAGTTAAGAACACTGATTGCTCTTGCAGAGGACCCAGGTTTGATTCCAAGCATCCACCTGGCAGCTAAGAACCATCTTTAGTGCCAGGTGTGGTGGTGCATAACTTTAATCCCAGCACTTGGGGGGAAAAGGCAGGCAGATCTCTGTGAGTTCAAGACCAGCCTAGTCTACATAGCCAGCTCCAGGCCAGCTGGGACTAAAGGGAGAAACTGTCTCAAAAATACAAAAAAAAAAACCCAAAACAAACAACAACAAAAACCAAACAAACAAACAAAAACCCAGACTCTCAGAATGGAAAGGATCTTTTTTTTTTTTTTTTTTTTGTATGTGTTATGAGTGTACTACATGCAAGCAGGTCTTGTGCACCATGTCATGCAATGCCGCAGAAGGTCAGAAAGAGGGTCTCGGATCCCTGGAACTGGAGTTCTCCTGGAATTGGAGTTACAGAGGGTTCTTAGCCACCATCGGGTGCTGGGGATCGAACCTGGGTCCTTGAAGAGCAGTCGGTGCCTCTTAACCGCTAGGCTATCTCTCCAGCCCGGGAAAGGGATCTTAAGAGACAGATGAGCTATGGGAACTTCTACCCAGGGCATCTCAGCATGTACTTAAAACAGGAAATGGAATACTAAAAACAGGAAGTAGCGTGCTGTGAGAAGGACAAGGTCTGGGAGCTGGAGAGACTTAATAACCTTGGGGTATGTTGCCTGAAGTTCTTGAATTTCAGCCCATTCATCTATAAAAGAGCCTAAGGACAGGTGTTCATGGGGTCCTTGGGTGGAATATGAAGTAACAGATGCGTGAGCAGCTTGGCTAAACCACACTTCAGAGTTAGCTGAGTCCAGCTGGGCCGGCATCCCAGTTTGCCTCTGTGTGTCTCCTGACAGCTCACTTGACTCTCCAAGGCCTAGCTTTCCTATTTGCAAAGCTGGGGGGAAAAAACCAACTCATGGTATTGCTTTTAGTTCTCATTTTATTTTTTACTTGTTAATATTTCAGTAGTTCTGGGGATTGAATCCAGGGACTCGAGAATGCCAGGCTAGTGCTCTGCCACTGAGAGACAACCTTAGTGGTGATGTTACTTTTAAATACCTCACATGATAACATACATTGTGTTAAAATGATATGAACTGTTATCATAAGGCCAATTTGAATTAAAAGTTAGGAAAATACAGCCCGGTGTGTGGCGCTATGTCTTTACTCTAGCACTTGGAGGGCAGAGGCAGGCGGATCTCTGTGAGTTCACGCCAGCCTAGTCTACAGAGTGAGTTCCAGGACCAGCCAAGAGCTACAGGGAGATCCTGTCTCAAAAAGACCAAAAAAAAAAACAAAAAAAAAAAAAAAAGTTAGGAAATGCATAGCCCCATTTTTAGAGTTCTCAGATTAATAATATTATACATAATATTATCATATTATTAATAATATACATCTAATAAAGGTAGCTATCTATTCATAAGTGATCATGTTTATTTAAAGAAGACCAAGGTTCTACATAACTCCAGTTCCTGCACCCTTTTCTGACTTCCACGGCATTGCACGACATGGGTGCACCAACCTACATGCAGACAGTACATTCATACACATAAAAAAATAAAAAATAAAAAAACCTGTTTTAAAAAAAAAAAAGAAAAAAGAAAACCACATACCCCTAGTTAGTATATTAACAAAATTATGGGCTGCTAGGTATAAAACAATGAGGATGGGGGGAGAGACTACTCTGAAGCTCTCCATCCAGAAGGAGAATGAGGTATTCATAGATACTGGAATAATTAACTGCACAAGGTAGTGAATGCTAAGTGACAAATAATAGTCACTGCTGGAGTTCAGAGGAGTGAAGACCGGCTGGTTTGTGGGAGGTAAGTTCAAAGGAAAGTGGGTGCAGAATGATCTGGGCCTTAGGGGGAAGGACTGGGAGGGGTGGGGACCAAGCTGGAAGTCTCGATTCCAGATAGTACAGTCATGCTGCCCTGTCTACCCCACCTGGCAGTGAAGGGGTGAAGGAGGGTGGCTCCTGGCGGCTAAGTTAGGTCCTTCTCACAGCAGCAGCAATCAGCAACCTGCACCCACCCCAGAGGAACTCACTTTCCACATAGGAATGGTACCAAGCTGCTGAAGCTTGTACCCAATAAGCTCCACAAGAATCCACACCCTGAAGGCCTGTGGGAAACAAACAAACAAACAAACAAACAAACAAACAAAAAAAGATACCTGAGGAGGGCGAGAGTGGAGACGGCTGCTCTAAAACTTATCTTGACAGTGTACTGAGCCATATCAGAGGTCTCAATTAAGAACTATTGGGGCTCCAAGCCAAATCTTTGCTTTATGCTTCAGAGCCCTGTGACCCCTGTCATCCTCACGGCTCCCGCATGTGGACACTTCCGCCTGGGTGACTCAGGGGCAGTGCCACTCTACCCCTTCCTTCTGCTCTGGTCTCGTGGAACGGGTGGTTGTCTACAAGCACTGGTGGACCCCACCCTTTCTTCTTAAAACTTCTGCAGCAGAATGGTCACTTGTCTCCCAGTCTGGTCTAACCTCCTCTAATCTAGCCGTTCTCTAGACTGTTACCACAAAAGAGGATGCCCACAGGATACAACCTGAAATCTTCTCACACAGCATCAAAAGGCATCATTATCGGGCCCCAGCCTACCTGCTGATGCTCTTCTCTTGAAACCTGCATCCGGCAACATCTGATATCCTAAGCCTAAGTCCTTGAACCTCCCCTGCTTAGGGGCCAACTCACCTTCTAGCCTAAGTAACAATCTCTGTTCTCATCCTTGACAAACCTTTCGGTGTGCTGAGATTCTCCCTTGTGTCCTGATGACCTGCAATATTTAACTCTGTGCCCAAACAAATAAAAATTTGTTGAACATTACTAAACTTTAAAATGAGACAGCAAGCAGCCCGGCATGGTATGGTGATGCACGCCTTTAATCCTAACACTTGGGAGGCAGAGGCAGGCGGATCTTTATGAGTTCAAGGCCAGCCTGGTCTACAGAGTGAGTTCCAGGACAGCTGGGGCTACAGGGAGATGGTGTCTCAAAAAGACCCCCCCAAAAATAAATAAATAATGCACATTAAAAAAAAAAGAGAGAGCGAGCGAGCAAGGAAGCAGTATCATTTGGTTAAAGCCAGCAAGCTGGGAGAACACTCTACTACAAACAGACGACTCACAGGGGTTAGAGAGATTTGAGTGTGCTGTTCTCCGTCACCTTATCTTCTCTCTGAATCTGCTGAAATATTTGGTTTCACATATGGGGCAAAGAAGCAAAGTGCTGTGTGTGTGCATCTCTGCACAGAAACAGGGTCTTGCTTTGTGTGTGTGTGCATTCCTGCACAGAAACAGGGTCTTGCTTTGCTTTCAAACTATGTAGCCCAAGATGGCTTTCAATTCAAGTGGATCCTCCTGCCTCAATCTCCTGAGACCTACAAAATAGTATCTGTTTAAGTGAAATAACTCTATGGTACCACCTGGATTTATACAGTTCTGGAACTCTTTTCAGTTGATACTCAAATTGATTCCAATTATTTCCAACCGTCTTCCCCACCCCCCAGCCCCCAAACTACCAAAACAACAAGCAAAAGAACCCACAAAAACAGAACCAGTCAGGGCAATAGGGGTTTCTGGAAGTTAGCTGATGCCATGTGATTGTCCAAAGTGTCTTTTTTTTAGCCATTGGTTGGGAGAAAGGGCAAGACAGAGATTCCTGTCTGAAAGAACAGGACTAAACTAAAAAATTCTTGAGTTTTGAGTATTTGGTTAATTGTAATCATTTACTTTTCCTCGGGAATTAATAGAAACCATCTGCTTTATGATAAAGCTGAACTCTGCAATTATTTGAGGAAAAATGTGCCATGGTCAGCAGAAAGGAAAAAAAAAAAAGCTGAACTGAGGAAGCCTGGCAGACATACTTTTTAAAAATAATTCAAGCCAATCACATTCATTAATTTAAAAATACTGTTGTGATCAGCTGCCTCTATTTCTTAATTTATCAGCACCACCCTGATAATATGCACCTATTTAACCTTCAATTTAAACTTGCAGCAGGCTGAATGACTATAATTGCCCAGAAGAACACGGAGGTGATCATCAGAAGAAAGAAAGATGGAGAAATGGATGTCTACTGTGAATGAAAAGCTACCTGTTGGGTCTGATGCCTACGATGAACAGTTCTTTCCCTTTCCTAGCAAAAAGGAAGTTGGCTGTAAGCACTCCAAACTATGAACTGGCCTTGTCTCAAGCTCTGGGTGATGGTAAACTGCAGCTCTGCCAGCAGACGTGGGGCATCCCAGGGCAACAGAGCTTGGTTACACAGCGGCCTACAGAAGGAGAGCCGGCCGTCAGCTTCTCCTCTGAAGGCTGTAAATATTGATCCCCTGAAGAATGAGGGTCTCATCTCTATGATGGTATGGAAGGAGAGGCAGAGAAGCACACACATGCAAGCTGTGGTTGGAAGCTGGGTTCTCTGTGTGTGGCCCAAGGGAAGAGGAGATGCTTATTTGGACACCTCCCTTCTGAAAAGAAGCCAATGGACTGTCTTCTTTCAAAATGGACCCAGAGCTGCAGTCAGCTAATTTCCTAAGCAGAGATCATGTAGTTATTAACTAAATGCAAGGATTCTGAATTCTTAACTCAGTCAATGGCTGATCTACACTGTTCCAGCCCTGCCCACCCCAACAAAGACAGAACTACAACAAAACTAAAACAAAAGAACACCCCAAAACCAAGCAGCCAACCAACTAAAACAAATGAACAAGCAAACAAATGAAAACCACCCCAAACCCAAGAATTCCAGTCGCCACTCAGTAACTGTGTCCTTTTGAGAAAGTGACTGGATTTCATTATATTGTCTACCTCTATAACAGGGACAATAACAGCATCAGCCACAGAAGGTTCTGGGAACGCAGTACTTAGCGCAGGGCCTGGATCAGAACGATTGCTCACCACAGGTGAGCAGTGTGCATTCTCTTTATCCGACCATCCCAGTAGGAGCAAGCAAGGAAGTCTCAACCATTATCAGTAGGGGCTTCCCCACTTGGAAGAAGGGACTGGAAGAAAATGTTAGGAATCGGTGTCCGGCAGCTGTGAGCAAGAACAGCAAACAGTGCTTGCCTCAGGAATGCACATCAAGGTTCCGTTTTCCATTTCAGCAAACACAAGGAATTTTCTGGTAAACAGGGATATTCTCCTAGAAAATGAGTAGTTTTGTGTCACCCAGTTATTTTCTTTTACCTTTATTTGGTGCGTGTGTGTGTGTGTGTGTGTGTGTGTGCATGTTTGTCAACTTGTTGGCCCTTGCTCCAGGTTCTTTGCACATTTTTTTTTTTTATATGTTGTGAAATGAAGGCGGGTGGAACTCTAAAACCTGAATGTGATGTGAGGGTCCTGACTTTATTAGTTTCCACCTGGTGACCTTGGCAAGTCACTAAACTTGAGCTTCGGTTTCTTTATCTGCAACATGCTGATAGTACCAGAAAAATCTGAGCACACTGCCGAGCAGTGACTTTTAGTGAAAGGGTGAACCTATCGAGGCACAAGTGCAGTTTTACAAATGGTATTCTAGATATCTGGGCAAATGCCTGCCTCAGTGTCTCCTCCTGAAAAAATGGAAAATTAAAACTTTATCAAGTTGTAGTAAATTGATATGATACACGGTCTTAAAGGTTTATTACACTTTATTATTTATTCATTTATTGGTTTATGTGTGTATACATGCACCATGCCATGTGTGTGGAAGTCAGATGACACCTGGCAAGAGTTGGTTCTCCTTCCACCACATGGAGCCCAGGGATCAAATTCAGGTCAAATTCAAGTACCTTAATCCACTAAGCCATCTTGTCAACCCCAATATAGGGTCTTATAGCTAGATTTATTTTGTTTATTGAAAAACTGCACACAAGGCTGTGTAATAAAGTGCCCACAATGAAAAGAACTAGAAAAATATATGAGCAGAAAACTTTAATCCCAGCACTTGGGAGGCCTCTGCAGGTGGATCTCTGTTGAGTTCAAGGCCAGCCTGGTCTACAGTGAGTTCCAGGCCAGTTGAGGGCTACAGAGAGACCCTGTCTCAAAAAGACAAAAAAAAAAAAGAAAGAAAAAGAAAAAGGATAACAAGAAAAGTAACCCATAATTTCAAAGTGGAAACTTTTAGAATTAACTGAAATCCTATAAAAGTGTCTAAAATAGTAGCTGGAGAAAGGCTCGATTAAGAGAACTACGCAAGTTTTCCTAATTATCCTGTAAAAAGACGGGAATAGGAGGGTACTGTGTTCCAAAGCTGGGAGATGACCCGCATTCTCTGTCCTTTTTGACTCTAACAGGTCCCAAGTTATTCAAAAGATGAATCAGAAGCCTAGAAGAAAGCCAAAGCTTCGCTTGGGGTGAGGCAGATTCTGATTAGGAAATTTGGGGTTTAAAAGATTGCTCGGTAACCTCAGGAAAATGAAGGAGCCACTGAGTTAATGTCCATGAAGCCCAGTTCTGTTTGTAGTGAAGGATGGAAAATGTAGTTTTCTCACTAAAGCCTGGGGTCAAGTTCCCTTCACCAACTCCCTCCCCCAGACACCCAGGAACATGATTAAAATGCCTCTGGTTTGAATAAAACACCTCCACCTCTTTTTCCTTAGGCAGAAAGCCTTAGAAGGTAGCAAAACCTGACACTTTGATGGGATCCACTGTTTTAAAAGTTTTGCTTTTCACATAGGTAGCTCTAAAAACAAAACAAAACAAAACAAAAACAAAAACCTTCAAATGCCCATAGAACACATACAACCTTGTTAGAATATATATATATATATATATGTATATATATATGAATATATATATACGTATATACGTATATATATATATGGACAAACTTAGTCCAGCACTTTTAAAATGATTATTACTGTGTTTATAAATGCAGAAAACAATATTGTTTATGTGGGAGTGTAAAATCTTCTGAGCTTGTTTGGAGGTTCTAGTAGGGGAACACAGCTACTCAGATAACCCTTGACTGAAGATTCCTCCTCTAGCTAGGAACAGTGTCCTCTTCGGCAAAGCACATAGGGAGGGAGGAAGGGGGCGACACCCACCTAGCCAGCCAGATCAGCTGAATCAACCCTTGATCAAGGGATGACAGATATCAGACAGATAACACAGCCAGATCACCCTCCTCGCTTCTTGTCATTAAAGTTTAAGACATTTCACAACCTCCCTGTGTCCTACATATGCAGGATATTTTTTCTTATAAGTGGACATAAAGATGATTATTCTAGCATTTCCTGGTGGTTCAAAAGATCCAGAGGTCTGGGCTGAAAATGTTTTATGGCTTAATACAGTATCTTGAAATATAACAAATGGGTAAACTCACTCACTCTACATATTCTTTTTGTGTGTGTGTGTGTGTGTGTGTGTTTTCGAGACAGGGTCTCCCTGTAGCCCCAGCTGTCCTGGAACTCGCTCTGTAGACCAGGCTGGCCTTGAACTCACAAAGACCCACCTGCCTCTGCCTCCCGAGTGCTAGGATTAAAGGCGTGCGCCACCACGCCCGGCACTCTACATATTCTTATAAGAAATAAAGGCAGCATAAGGAGCAGCTTTTGAAAGCCACTGCTCCAGATCCTCCTGGAATGATAATTATTTTGTGTGGCATTTTCTTCATGTGCTATGCTTAGCATTAGCCATAAACTACTTCCTAGCCTAGTGCACAGAAACCTTCTATTATTCTAAGGGCCCAGAGAGTAAAAAAGAATGACACTTTTCACTATTTAATCACCAAATTTGGTTTTCTTTACAAATAGCCTGGGGTTAGGCCTGTAATATTACTGTGTCTCTAAATTCCACTTGAAGATAAGCAAACAGTTACCACTGCACCCAGGTGGCTGAATACAATCATATTCTTTTCTTCTGTGATTCACATATAAAGCCCTATTGATTATGTTCAAGTAGACACTTATAAGGCTGCTTGCCGACTGCACTGACTGAGGCTAGAGAACCTGGGCAGAGACTAGACCTCACACCTCACCTCCCTGCTCCCCAGCCCTAGGACGAAGCATCAAGGTCTTGGGAACCTAGAAGGACCCCGGGAGCCTCGCTGCTTCCCTCTGGCCCCAGAACCACCACACCAATAGTAACTATAATATGGGGCCTCCGTTTTGCCACCTTCACAACACCCCTGTAAGGGAGGGGCTATCACCATGCCAATCTCATGGGAGCAGTTCCATGGCCAGCCCACTATCACTCAGCTAGTAATGTGAGTATCAGGGCCAGCATCCAAATAGGCCACAGCAGCAACTCGGTATCTTGGTCTTGACCCTTGCTCAAAGATAGGATCCAATATGAAGAAAGATTTTAGCAAGTCATGAAATGACTGGACAGCGAGCTCTGTGATTCACTAAGATGGCTTAGACAGTCATCTCTGTACGCTTACTTTTTGCTTTTTTTGTTTTTGTTTTTGTTTTGAGACAAGGTACTAGATTTCCTAGAACTCACTATGTAGACCAGGCTGGCCTTGAACTCATGGAGATCCTCCTGTTTCTGTTTCTCAAGTGCTGGATTTAAAGGCATGCTCCATCATACCCAGCAATTTATATATCTGTCTTATGAGCTTCAAGGAGGATTAAAACACATAATGCAGAAAACAGCATTTTATAAACAATGTACTTCACGAACATCTTTATGCTTTGCTCAGTAAATGTTTCTGTACTAAATGTAGTATTGCCAGATGCCCTGACTAGAATGTGACACTGCCCTGCCTTCAGAAGGCTTAGGTTTAGTGGAGGTTACAGACCAAGGACTCTATTCTGGATGGAGGAGGGCAGGTGCTACTTGTTAACAGGAAGACACGCATTATGTTAAGCTTTGGGAAGAGTTCAAGATGATACCTGAACAATTTTTTTCTTTCTTTTTTTTTTTTTTTTGTGTGTGTGTCTTTTTGAGACGGGGTCTCCCTGCAACCCCAGCTGTCCTGAAACTTGCTATGTAGAACAGGCTGGCCTTGAACTCACAGAGCTCCACCTGCCTCTGCCTCCCCAGTGCTGGGATTAAAGGTGTGCGGAACCACGCCTGGCAATAACTGTGAAATGGATGAAGGATGGGACACATGATAGAAGTGGGAAAAATCCACTTAAGCATCTGAAGCTCAAATAATTCAAGTTTCTGGTCTACGCGAGAGCAGCAGAGACACCCTCCTCCTCTTCCCTCACAAGCTTCCCTTAAACACAGGGAGGTGGCCATAACTGAAACAGCAAACAGACCCCAGATTTATACCCCTGACTACACACATCTTCTTTCCTTTCTGCCGCTGCTCCGATTTAAAGATGCTTATTTACAAGTTGCTTTTGGAGGCAGGAGACCTGGAAGCACCCTTCTGTTATCTGCTAGGTACAGTCCAGGGAATACCGCCACACCTAGGTTTCTGTAGCAGCCATCTTGTTTTACAAAACTAGCAAAGTGAAACTTTATGTTTCAGGTTGTTTTATGTCACCATGCATGGTTTTCCTTATACATGGGGCAAGTTGCTCAAATACGTATTAAGCTATTCATTTCCAGAACATCACTTTTTTTTTTTAATCAAAAAAACAAACAGCTTTGACATTTTAAAATAAGAAACTGTCACTTTCAGAATTTGATTAGATTGTTCTCACAGGCTGCAGTCATTAAAACTGGCTTTTCTTTTTTATTTATTTTTATTTATTTTTGTATGTGTATGAATATACTGTCTGCGTGTGGGTTTGTGCACCCGTGTTGTGCAATGCCACGGAGGTCAGAAGAGTGTGTGGGATTCCCCTGGTACTGGAGTTCTCCTGGAATTGGAGTTTCAGACGGTTCTCAGCCACCATGGGGGTGCTGGGAATCGAACCCTGGTCCTCTGTAAGAGCGGTCGGCGCTCTTAACCGCTAGGCCATCTCTCCAGCCGCCAAAAACTGGCTTTTCAAGAGCACTTTGCATTGTCAGTATTCTGGAGTGTGACAGCCTCTAGTGTGCTGCAAGCCTGGAGAAGGGCCAGGTATACACAGACTGCCTGGAAAGATGTGCATGTCAGCATTCTGCAGCCACACAACCTGAACATCCTCATGACAAAACACCAAACTGCGCAAACAAAACATGCTTAGATAACGCACACACAATCTTCTATGAAACGCCAAAAAGGTGTTCTGTGAAATATTTATATCACCCGACTTTGTAATATACAAAAAGCACTTCGTAATTATTCTTTGTCCATTATTGCTAGTAAGGGCAAAGCAGAGTGGACTACTCATAATTTGTTAATGGTTTAGTTGAGAAATGCCAGGTTAATTAAAACAAAAAAGGCACAATGTTTCCTGAGATTTACTACCATTTTATAGAAGGGCAAACTTTCTTTAAACTCCAGATGCGAAGCTGCCTTAGGGAAATCCCGAGTCTGCTGTGGAAAGTGCAGTTAAGGTCCTCGACAGGACACTGCTTGCCTGGGTTCCTGGCTGGCTTCACCTGGGGCCAACAGATGCCAGCTGTAAGTGGGTGCTAGATGGACCACAGGCTCCCCAGGACTAGCCCGCCTGTTGCCTTTGGGTAACTAAACTACAAAGCGACAGTGTTTTAAAAGTCTGCTTACAGAAAGTAATAAAGTGCTCTTTCTTGGCTTTATGACCTTATTTTCTTAAAAAGGACTTCATTCTCCTACAAAGAGCTGAAATATGTGGTGGATAACAGTATAAATGTCAGCCAAGGTGCTCACTGCAAAAGCAAAAGACAGTGTTGAAAGGGAAAATAGAATGAATGAATGAATTTTCTATAGTCAGTCAAAGAACAAAGAGGCAGGAGTTTTTTTTTTTATTTTAAGCGACACTTAACCTAGTATAGCCAATGGTGTGGTTATATATAATTTTCATCTGCAAGGAGTCTTAGCTTTTAGGCTGTAGTTCTGGGTGGAAATTTCTGTAGAAAAATAAGAATTTGGGAGTGCCAAAGACTTTGTAAAGGGCACAGGCCAAAAAAGAAGAAAATCAAAACTGAGAGACAAAGAGAGCTCCAGCTCTCTTCTGAAGTGCTCCAGCCCTGTGAAGTGCTCCAGCCCTGTGAAATGCTCCACATGCACTGAAACCCCATAAGGAAACCATTTTTTCTCCCTCATTAACTGCTTCTTCTTTCAAACTGCTTCCTGTTGGCTTTAGAAAGCAACATTAGAGATGTGAACTGTCAGAGATCATGAATTTGGAAGTTTTTTTTTTTTTTATTGTAAGGTTGTTTAACTCTATATTTAACATGGACCAAAATAAAACTCACTCAAGATTTTCCAGGTTAAGGGATCCATCCTGGTCTCTTTTCATTAAATACAGGCAACTGACCTACCCCTTGGCTCTAGTATGCATTCTACTTGATGTGCTTGACAAAGCCTTATCAGGGTCCCACAAAGCTGAAGGGCTTTAACACCTTGAAGAAATGCCACCCAGGTTCCTCAGACACTGTTTCACAAAAGAGAGTGCTGACAGTTCTTTTAAAAAATGTTTATTATTTTTATTTTATGTGTTTGAGCATAATGACTACAGGTGGTGGGTGTACCTGTGTTGTGAAATGCCCTTGGAGATCAGAAGGCATTGGATTCGTGGAACTGGAGTTACAGATGCTTGGTAGCTGCCATGTGGGTATTGGGAACTGAATGCAGATCCTCGGCAAGAGCAGCTAGTGCTCTTAACCACTGAGCCATCTCTCCAGGCCTGCTAACTGACAGTTCTTAATATGCTGGAATAGAAAGAAACAGGGACCAGCTCTTCAAACTTAAGGCAAAGAATTAAAAATTTAGATTCAATTAAATGGAAAAATCCTTCAACTTTTAGGTATGTGTAGTCTCTGAAATCTGTTTTCAAACTTATACTATTTCTATTGTTCACTACTATTTGTTAGATAGTGTGAAACGATATCAGAAGAAAACGGAGGAAGGGAAGGAAGAGTGGAGGAGGGAGGGAAGGAGAGAGGGAATATGATCCAATTTCTATTAAAGGCTAGTATTTACCGCTTGTAAATACTACTGCTTGGCAGTTAGTTACTTTCATGCATTGTCATGACTGAAGCCAGTGTCCTCAATACTGACAGTCATCTCTCCTGTGGCCACCGCTATGTATAAGGAAGGTTAGGCAATTATAGATGTGTATCTGAATCTGGAAAAGAGCTCCAGCTTCATGCAAGAAGTAATGGTAATGATAATTGGTAATGGTAATGATAATTACCAAAACTGCTAGCTTTGATTATTAATATAGAAGTATTATTAGATTCTATCCCAAAAAAGAACCAAAATGTGTTAAAGGATTTGTGATGCACAAAAGGCTATAAATCTCTGAAGATGGTTACATTCACTCCCCTGAGGCATTTGTCACATGGTCAGACAAGATTAGAATGTGATAGGACCCCAAAACTTTTTGAAGCTATTAGAAATAAAATAAAAATAATTAAAAAGACCCCACACAGCAGAGGTCAGGAGTGGCCAGGCATTTTTTTTTTTCAGAGAGATGGCCTAGCGGTTAAGAGTGCCGACCGCTCTTACAGAGGACCCGGGTTCGATCCTCAGCACATGGCGGCTGAGAACCGTCTGAAACTCCAGTTCGAGGGGAATCCGAGACCCTCTTCTGACCTCCGCAGCATTGCACGACACGGGTGCACAAACCTGCATGCAGACAGTACATTCATACACATACAGAAATAAATAAAATTAAAAAAAAAAAAGGACATTTCTAGCCAGTCCTAGTCACTTCTCTGACATTTGTTCTACTAAACTTTCCCATCAGTCTACCCAAGTTTTTCTCTTGAATACTATTTTTTTCTACTCTATTCAACTTATGAATTTTGTGGTAGTCACAGACTAGCTAATTGATGACATTTAGCTAGTGGATGTGTGTTTAAGAATGTTTCGGGGTGGAGGAGATGGGCATGGCGTACTAGCGCGAGTCAACGCTCTTGACAGAGGAACCTGGGTTCATCCCAGACACCCACATGGCGTAGATGAGAACCGTCTCGTGACTCCGGTTCAGAGATACTCCATTCCAGGGGAATCGAGCCCCTCTCTGCCCTCCGGATATCGCCAGACAGGGTGCAGCAACCGATGCTACAACACATTAATAAAAAAAAAAATAAAAAAAAAAAAAAAAAAACAAAAAAAAAAGGTTTCATGTTTTATAGTGTGGTTTTCAATGTACTATAGATGTTCTCTCTATTTTCCAAGATTCTACAAAGTATTTACTGGTTTAAACTTAAAAGAAATTTTAAAAAAAAGAGGGGAAGTATGGCCTAGCGGTTTAAGAGCGCGGCCGCTCTTACAGAAGAACCTCGGGTTCGATCCCCAGCAAACCCCACATGGCGCCGCGAGCCGTCTGAAACTCCAATTCCAGGAGAACTCCCTGTTCCCAGGGGAATACGAGACCCTATTTGACCTCCGCGTTCATTGCACGACACGGGTGGCACAAACCTGCATTCAGACAGTACATTGATACACATACCGAAATAAAAAAAAAAAATTTGTTTAGAGAGTGCCAAATAAGCATTAATTAGAGGGCAATATGTGTTACGAATTCTTACTGGAAATTTTATGAGAGAATAAAATGAAATTTATATTTTCCATTTAAAATCTTTTTACATGAATACTCAAAGCTTAAAATACAATTAACTATGAATGTTTGTATACAGTATTGATGAAAAGCCACATTCATGGAAGGCTACAGCAGTTAAAAGGTATTTCCTAGTTGCAAGCTGCACTGAGAGCTGAACATGGAAGCACATACCTGTAATCCCAGCACTCCGGAATCTCAGGCAGGAAGAGCCCAAGTTTTAGGCCAGTCTGGGGACACATAGGGAAACTCTATTTCTAAATAAATAGACGAATGGCTAGGTAGATTGATTGACAGATAATATTCAACCCACACTGAACGTAGCCTTTTATATACTAAGGAAAATGGAGAAAGTATAACTCATCTTCAAGTCAATCACAAGGTTGAGAAAGAATTCAGACATTTCTTCTCACAATGATTTTAATTACAAAGTTCTAGTGAAATGTAAACAAAAGTAAAAGGATAGGTCTACTATACAGAATTCAAAAGCCAGTAATAAAGAGCCATAATTCAAGAATTGCACAAGGGATTAATTAACTTGTATTTAATTTGCATTTCCTTAAATATTTGGGGCAAAACCCTAGCAGCAGAGCTGAATGTAAAGACTAAAGAGTTCACAGGTATCCTCATTTAAAACCATTATTTACGTTCAAGCAGCATACAACTTTTAATATGCTAATTGGCGCTCCTGGATTTGCATACCTAAGCTGTGGCTCGTTAGTTCGGGAGCAGCTCTCAAACTTGAGAGAGCCCTGTGGCTGGGTAGAGGCTTGTGGACACTAGAGCAAGGGCCTTCCTCAGCCTAGGTAGCCCCACTTTGGAGAAGGAAAGGTCTGGGGTCATGAAAAGCAAGTGTTCTATCCACTTGGGATTTTTTTCAAAGGTCAAAAGACAAGGAAATGCCATTCAATAAAACAGCAAGAAATAAATAATGAGATATGCACAGGACACAAGGGCCAGGGAAGGCAGGAAAAATGAGAGCCTTTTGGCAGTGAGGAGCACAAACTGCTCTTGCAGATCACAGTCCTGTTCCCAGCACTCACAGAGGACAGCTTGGAACTCCAGCTCCCGGGGGTGGGGGGGGGATGGGGGTGTCTGACACTGTTTTCTGGCCTCTGCAGGTACTACACTCCTGTGTACATACCTACAAACAGACATGTAATTTCTTTAAAAATTATCTTAAAAAGTAGAGCCTTTTGTGGCGTCACTGTGGACAAGAACCAAAGCCGACGTCCTCCTGGCCCCTAGAAGCTGGTAGGGGACTTTTCTGGCTGAAGGCACAGAGGGCAGGTGGCCCGGCCAACTCCGCAAAGGCGGGATAGTTTCTCAGGTGAACTGCTTGAAGTCTGATTTTGCCACTAGCCTACTCATCTGAAAAGGGCCAGAACAGGGACTGGTGTTTGGTTGAGCTTCTGCTGAAGCTAACCAGCACAACTGGGGATGGGGAGGAGGGAAGGAAGAGATGCCATGGTCTGTACCCTGCAAAGGGCACTACACATATGAGACATAGTGAGCCGGCCTGTGTAGGGGCATGGTTAAAGGCAGAGGAGAACTGGGTGGGGGGGACCCTGAAGGAGGTGGAGGCTGTGGGGCAAGTGCCCTGGGCTGCCATCATCAGGGCGACGATATGTGGGCAGGATTTTCCCTTCATAGAGATCACAGAGAAAGAGGCTGAGCCAGAAGCCTGGATAGGGCTGGGATAGGATCAGTGAACTGGGAGGAAGAATGGGAAGAAGAGACTGGTGCTTCCAGAAAGTTCCAAGAGGGAAATCAGATGGAACCTGTGGCTGAGGGCATGGGAGAGAGATGAGGAGTTGCTGTTCTATTTTATTTATTATTTTTTATGTGTATGAATGTACCGTCTGCATGTAGATTTATGCACCTGTGTCGTGCAGTGTCGTGGAATGTCGCGGAGGTCAGAAGAGGGTGTCGGATTCCCCTGGAACTGGAGTTAAAGAAGGTTCTCAGCAGCCATGTGGGTGCTGGGGATTGAACCCGGGTCCTCTGCAAGAGCAGTCGGCGCTCTTAACTGCTAGGCCATCTCTCCAGCCCGTTTTTATTTTTGTGTGTGTGTTTTGTCTGCATGTATGTAAGTGCACCAGTGTGGCGCAACGCCCACAGAGGCAAGAGGGCATCAGATGCTGTGGAACTAGAGTTATGGACAATTAGTTGTTAACTGCCATGTGGGTCCTGGGAACCAAACCCCAGCCCTCCAGAAGAGCAGCCAGTGTTCTTAACATTAGAGCTAACTCCCTCCCTCCACATTATTTCCAGACAGGGTCTCTCACTGAACTGACAGTCCCTGAGTTGGCTGGCCAGGCTACCAGGGCGCTCCAGGATCCTCTCTCTTTCCAGCCAGGAGCTAACAGATGAGTGTCACCTCTCCTAGCTTATTTCGTAGGTTCTGGGGGCCCACGCTCAAGTCCTCCTGCTTGCAAGGCAAGTACTTTATGGATTGGGCCATCTCCCTGGTCCTCTCCTTTTGTGTTCTTGAAACAGGGTTCTCCTGTGTAGCTCAGAATGGCCTCAAACTCATAATCCTTGTGCCTTAGCCTCCTGAGTACAGGACCGTGCCTTTCTATAAAATTCTTCCTCCCTCTCTTCTTTAGACAGGGTCTCACTACGTAGCTTGGGATCACTTGAACTCAAGATCCTCCTGCCTCGGCCTCCTGAGTAGCTGGGATTACAGGCATTTTCACTGTGCCTGGCTGTGTGTTTCTTGTCAAAGCACAGGCTAATCTTTTGTGGTTTCACTTTCTGTATATGAAAGAAAGAGACCGTTATTACTAAATAGCGTTCATAATGGAACCAAACTGGCCTTGTTAAAGAATCAATACAGCTAACAAAATATCCAGTAGGGTTAGTTCTTGTAGTCCACTCCAAAATGTTATGTTCAAGTACAGAAATATACTTGAGCTATGGACAGTTAGTTGTTAGCCACCATATGGATGCCAGACACTGAACCCAGGTCCTCTGAAAGAACAATCAGTACTCTGAAGGGTGATCTTGAACTCATGATCCTCCTGCCTGGGCCTCTTGAATGCTGCAGTTGCAGACGTGTGACAACACTGAGCCCAGCACAGGGGCAAACATGCATCTTTTTTATTTTTTAAGACTTTTTAAAAATTTTTATTATTTTTTTATGTGTATGAATGTACTGTCCTCATGTAGGTTGGTGCACCCATGTTGTGCAAGGCTGTGGAGGTCAGAAGAGAGTGTCAGATTCCCCTAGGACTGGAGTTAAATATGGTACTTAGCCGCCATGTGGGTGCTGGGAATCAAACCCGGGTCCTCTGCAAGAGCAGTCAGTGCTCTTAACTGTGAGCCATCTCTCCAGCCCCAAGACATTCATCTTATACATCATCTTCAGCCATAAAGCTGAAGACACACATACATGTGCACACATGTGTAATATATATGTGTGTAATAGATATTTTGGTGCATGTGTGTGTGTATGTGTACATGTGTGTGTGTGTGTGTGTTGTGTTGTGCTTGTGGAGGCCAAAAGTCAACCTTGTTTTCTGAGGGAGGGTCTTCCACTGCCTGGAGCGTCCCCACTGGGCTACCCTGGCTGGCCAGTACGCCCCAGGGATCTGTCTATCTCCACCTCTCTACTACTGGGACTACAAATCTGTGACCATGCCTGCCAGCAAACCTTCCCACGGGTTCTGGGGAATCAAACTTGGGTCTTCATGTTTGTGCAGCAACAACATTACCAGACATTTGTTTGAGACAAGGTCTTCTGTAGCCCAGGCTAGCTTGCCACTTGTAATGCAGCTGAAGGTGACACTGAATGAACTCCAGCCTTCATCTCCCAAATTAGGATTACCTGCCTTGCATATTCTTATTATTATATCTCTAGACTTTTAAGAGCTAAATACTTTTCCACTTTATAGACATACCATAATTTCCTCTGATTGCATTTTTTTTACATTTTTTAAAATTTTATTTATTTCTGTATGTGTATGAATGTACTGTGTGCATGCAGGTGTGTGCACCTATGTCGTGCAATGCCGCGGAGGTCAGAAGAGGGTGTCGGATTCCCCTGGAACTGGAGTTTCAGACAGTTCTCGGCCGCCATGTGGGTGCTGGGGATCGAACCCAGGTCCTCTGTAAGAGTGGTCTTAACTGCTAGGCCATCTCTCCAGCCCTCTGATTGCATTTTTAAAATATAAAATTAAATGAGGCATTAAAATAACTCAGCAACAAAATCAGGTCAGCATACACTCAATATTGTGTTAATATAGGATCATATGCAACATCTAACTTTGTGTTGTTCTTACAGCTGTAATTTTTATGAAATAGAGTTCAAGTCCAAGTTCATTTGTAACAAGTAGCCACTTTGGAGGTTTTATAAGCTTAGAAAAGATATTTTTTTTTAGTCTTTTCGAGACAGGGTCTCCTTGTAGCCCCAGCTGTCCTGGAACTCACTCTGTAGACCAGGCTGGCCTTGAACTCACAAAGATCCGCCTGCCTCTGCCTCCAAAGTGCTAGTATTAAAGGCGTGTGCCACCACGTCCGGCTAGAAAAGATCATTTGAAGTTTAAGAGCCACCTAGAGCCGCCTTTCTTCTTCTTTGATGTGTGGGAGGATCTCTGCAGACATTTTCAGGACATTCTGTGTAAATATCTGGATGTATTAACTCTGGTTTGAGATAACAGTCTAAAACCAGTCTCATATCACTCTCATATTCCCAGGAGGCTGATTACAGGAATGGACTGTACTGTTCAGAGGTCTTAGAGGAAAATCAAAGACCAGACTTAATGTTAAAAAAAAGCATGAAAGGCCTAGGGGTTAAGAGCGCCGACCGCTCTTGCAGAGGACCTGGGTTCAATCCCCAGCACCCACATGGCGGCTGAGAACCGTCTGTAACTCCAATTCCAGGAGAACTCCAGTTCCAGGGGATTCCGAGACCCTCTTCTGACCTCCGCGGCATTGCACTACACGGGTGCACAGACCTACACGCAAAACAGTACATTCATACACATAAATAAATAAAAAAAAAAGCAGTCGTAGCTGGGTGTGGTGGTGCACACCTTTAGTCCCAGCACTCAGGAGGCAGAGGCAGAGGCAGAGGCAGAGGCAGGCAGATCTCTGTGAGCTCAAGGCTAGCCTGGTCTACACAGAGTTCCAGGACAGCCGGGGCTACAGGGAGACCCTGTCTCAAAAAGACAAAACAAAACAAAACAAAACAACCCAGTCGTTTACTATCCCTTACTGACTTGTGCAACTAAACAGGGCCTGGCAAACAAGAAAAATTAACCCTTCTGTGGTGTCAGTCCTTGGAACGGATGGATCAACCATGGGAACACATCGTTCCACCAAGTTTCACGTCATTTTTGTTTGTTTGTTTGGTCTTTTCTTAAGACAGGGTCTCCCTTTAGCCCCAGCTGGCTTGGAACTCACTATGTAGGCCAGGATGACCTGGAACTCACAGAGATCCACCTTCCTTTGCCTCCAGAGTGCAGGGAACAAAGGCGTGTGCCACCACGCCTGGCTCATGTTGTGTTTGAGAGGAGCAGTATGACATCTGAAAGTCTGCTGGGGTGGAATTGCTGAAGGTGTATGCCATCAGCTAAATAGTACAGATTCTGAAATCAGAGCTCTGAGGAGGGCACCTGCTACTGACCAGGCAGTCAATGTGTGACCTAGGCATTCCTTTGTGAATCAGTGTGGAATCAATGTCCCAGCATGATGTTAGGTGGCACTGTGTTAATGAACAAGCCAACTTGTTCATTAACAGACCCTGTGTTGCTGTGCTTCAAAAAGCATAGCAACACAGGGTCTCAGCTTCATGATCTTGTTAGCCAGTTGCATTGGAGCCTGGCTGAGGCATCTGGGTGACTAAGTTCACCTACCTGACTCACCTTTTGCTGTTTCAATTAGCTCCACCTCCCTTTTTTGAGTCGAAAATTACTTGTTTTACTGTGCATTGTTAAACAACTGTCATATTCCATGCTTAAGTGTCTGTCTTCTAAATGGGTTGTGAAGAGATTTTGTGATAAAATTCACAGGACTCCTAAAGAATAAAAGAAGCTACTTACTAGTTTTAGATAAACTTTGTTGCGGCAGCTCAACAGAGGAAGGCATTTACTTGATTTCAACAACTCACAAAACTGTTATTAGCATGGTGTGAAGAGCACTCCTATCTCCTTCCAGAAAACACCTCGTTTATTTATAAGTAGAATAAATCCTTAAGAAAGTTCTTTTGTAGTTCTTCAATGGCTTTTCAAGTCTAAATATGTTTTTCAAGAAGTGGAAAGTTTCAGTTAGTCCTTGAAAATTACACCTTTAATGTACATAATCAAAAAGGATATTGCCTTGTTTAAAACTAATTTTTTATCTGGAAGATTATTTTTACAAGTATTTATGTGTTAATATCCATCAGAATTCAGTTTAGTTTAATATGCAATAGTTTGTGTGAATTTAATTGTGACTCTAAAGTTTGTCTTTTAAGATCTTAGGCTTTATCATACAAATCCCCTTAAATTACCCAACAAATTCTACTTTCATTGAGTTACCAACAGAGTAAAAATGTAGCTCCTTCCAATTTTTGACAGTATTCCTACATATTAATGTTATAGTGAGAAATAAGTTCACATATTTTGGGCTTCTCTATATTATAGGTTTGTTATGAGTTTCAGAGAAAAACAAAAGCAAAACCAGTGAAAGGAATTTTTTTGGAGATCACACCTTAATGCACTGAGCATGACAGGGAAGCACTCTACTAGTGAGCCACATCTCAAGCCTGATAAAAGGCACTTTGAAGGAAGTATTTTAGAAATAAAATTATAAGTTATTTCCTCCTCTAAGAGAATACAAAAAAAAAAAAAAAAAGCAGATAACAGAAAGGAAGAGAAAATGCCCATTAACTTCTAGTCTGTAGTTGATTAAAAATAAATTCCTTGAAAGCAGCCTATGGAAGGGACGGAGGCCGCTGGCGGAAGGCCAGGCTGCATGAAATGCCAACTAGACGCTCACCTCATGTGCGGCCAGCCCTGGGCTGATTCCTCAGAAGCAGCAGGTGAACTCACTGGTCTCAGGCCTTGGGTTGATGGCTTCATCTAGATCTATGTCACTGGATGGGCGCTGGAACTTGCTTCTACACTGCCACACTACGAACCCTACAGGAGTCTTAGGTGTTCTGGGTCTGTAGGTTTCCCAAGATAGCTCTCAACCTGGTGAGTCATTGACCATCTCTGAGTATCCCAAAGCTCATATAGGGGCTGGCAAGAGGGCTCAGAGGTTAAGAACACTGGAGGCTCTTGTGGAGGACCAGGGTTCAGTTCCCAGTACCCACAAGGTGGCTAACAAGCATCTGTAACATCAGTTCCAGGGGATCTGATGCCTCCTTCTGGCCCCGATGGACATTAAGCACCCATGGTGCACTTATATACATGCAGGCAAAACACTCAGATGTATAAAAAAGTAAATAAAAAGCTCACATGCTAATGGAGGCCTGTCATCTTCCTCCTTCCAGACCTGACCCACCTCAGAGCCAAGTGCTGAAGGAAGGTAGCATGCAGTGCCGCTTCACCATCCCTTCCCTGTCCTTCCACCCCACCCAGTCCCCTGACAGGAAGGCCTATCTCTGTGTGAATGAGAGAAACAGTAAGAGATAAAATTTAACATAACAATAGAGCTAGGAAGACATGCATATATTTGCAAATTAAAAAAAAAATTCTCTATGTCCTCAGCGACCTTCAGCTACAACTTTGGAACATTTAAGCATACAGATGTTTAAAATATTATTTCTGGGGCTTAGACTATAGTAGCTGAGTGGGAGTATGTCAGCCTAGCTCTAGGTTATTCTAGCTCTAGGTCATTCCTAGCATAAATAGGTAGATAAAAAATAAATTTCTAGGGGCTGGAGAGATGGCTCAGCAGTTAAGAGCACTGACTGCTCTTGCAGAGGACCCAGGTTCAATTCCCAGCACCCACATGGAGGCTAAGTTAAACCGTCTTTAACTCCAGTTCCAGGGGAATCTGACACCCTCTTCTGACCTCCGTGGCACTGCACGACAGAGATGCACCAACCTACATGCAGAGAGTACATTCATACACATAAAGAATAATAAATAAAAAAAATAATAAATCGCTAGGCTGGTGCACACCTTTAATCCCAGCACTGTGGAGGCAGAGGCAGGCAGATCTCTGTGAGTTCAAGACCAGCCTGGTCTACATAGTGAGCTCCAGGACAGCTGGGACTAAAGGGAGACCCTGTCTCAAAAAAATGAAAATAAATAAATTTCTAATATCTGCTTTTCATGTTTAAATAAGTAATATGCTTATTACATAAAGAAGGCCTAAACCATTAAATCATATCCATTTAATGCTGTCACCAAGAAATAAAGCCACTAACATTTTACAAATACAAAGTCTCTCAGAGTTGGCTAGCCACCCGTGCGGAGCATCAAACCCAGGAGCTTGGGTTGCTTTAATTCCAGGACAAGGTCTCAGTTTCTTCAGTATTTAAAAATATTTGTATCAGCTAATGAGGAAGCCCCCTGGGCACTAAGGAGTTCTTTGCCTTAAACAAATTTAGTGACTTCTGACTGCTCCTCACTCACTCTTGCTGAGAAATGGAATTGCTGAATAAATAAAGATACTCTGTGTAGTAATTGGCTTGAAAAATGAAAACAACATCCAGAGTCTACTTTAAGATATGGCATCAAGAAAACAGAATCACTTCATGGAACACTGTCAGCAAGCCAGGGCCACAAATGACAAGGACAAGACCATGGTGCTAATTCTCCCCTTGTCACATTAGAACTACTCCTAGATCCTATTCATGCTAATTCTCCCCTTGACACATTAGAACTACTCCTAGATCCTATTCATGTTTCTCCTTATTTGTTCAATAAAAACCAACCTGCAGTTCTGACTATACCACTAGCTCTCCTTAAACGCTTAGGAGTTAAAATGTTAGCTTCTACATAAAGATGACAACAAATACCACTGATAAAGACCGGCAGACTAAAGGATTTCATAGCAAGAAGGAAAGCAAAAGCAATGATTCTTTAAATTTTATTTATTTTTTAAATTTTTATTTATTTTTGTATGTGTATGAATGTACTGTCTGCATGTAGGTTTGTGCACCCGTGTTGTGCAATGCCGCAGAGGTCAGAAGAGGGTCTTGGATTCCCCTGGAACTGAAGTTCTCCTGGAATTGGAGTTACAGACGGTTCTCAGCCGCCATGTGGGTGCTGGGGATCAAACCCTGGTCCTCTGCAAGAGCGGTCGGTGCTCTTAACCGCTAGGCCATCTCTCCAGCCCCAATTCTTTAAAAATGTAGAATGATGGGTATATCTCCATGAAGATTTTCAAGAACTGGAAATGTTTAGGATAGAGATCTTTCTGGGTATTTGTACAGCTTGCTCCTGCCTGAGGTCTTCAAATATGTTCAAGGAGCCAGAACCACACTTGTGTGGAAGAAGATAGAGAGCTAGGAGGGGGGTTATGGGCCATAAGCATAGGGTCACCACATGAAACCCAAGATGCCCAATTATATTCGAATTCATATAGACACTAAGTAATTTTTTTTTGTGTGTGTGTGTTTTCGAGACAGGGTCTCCCTGTAGCTCCAGCTGGCCTGGAACTCACTCTGTAGACCAGGCTGGCGTTGAACTCACAAAGATCCGCCTGCCTCTGTCTCCTGAGTGCTAGGATTAAAGGCATGTGCCAGGGGGCTGGAGAGAGGGCCTAGTGGTCAAGAGCACCGACTGCTCTTGTAGAGGACCCGGGTTTGATCCCCAGCACCCACATGGCGGCTGAGAACCGTCTTTAACTCCAGTTCCAGGGGAATCCGACGCCCACTTCTGACCTCTGCCACGTTGCATGACACAGGTGCACAAACCTACATGCAGACAGTACATTCATATACATAAATAAATAAAATTAAAAAAAAATTTTTTTAAATAAATAAAGGCATGTGCCACCATGCCTGGCGACACTAAGTAATTTTTAAGGAACATGAAATAGTTACAGCACATCCGTACCTAAAGTCATTGTTTATCTGGAAGTCAATTTTGACTGTGCTTCACCTGTTGGGGTTTCTTCTGGGAAAATATGGGGTCCTATACAGAACTCCTTTCTACCTCCCAACAAAGCAACCCAACTGTACATGCTGGACTCCAGACAGTCTTTTTTTTTAAATTTTTTTAAATTAATTTTATTTACTTCTGTATGTGTACGAATGTACTATCTGCATGCGAGTCTGTGCACCCGTGTCGTGCAATGCCACGGAGGTCAGAGTGGGTGTCAGATTCCCCTGGAGCTGGAGTTCTCCTGGAATTGGAGTTTCAGACGGCTGCCATGTGGGTGCTGGGGATCGAACCTGGGTCCTCGGCAAGAGCGGTCGGAGCTCTTAACCGCTAGGCCATTTCTCCAGCCCTCCAGACAGTCTTAATGTTGGCAAAAATAATTTAGCTAACCCCTTTCCCTCTAAAGTTTGAAAACTGCTTGGCTAGCTGGGCATGGTGGCACACGCCTTTAATCCTAGTACTTGGGAGGCAGAGGCAGGTGGATCTTTGTGAGTTCAAGGCCACCCTGATCTACAGAGTGAGTTCTAGGACAGCTGGGACTACAGGGAGACCCTGTCTTGAAAAGACCAAAAAAAAAAAAAAAAGAAGAAAACTGCTTGGCTAGACGATTTCAGGAAACACATCTGAACCATACTGTCTGTGGACTCCAGTAAGGCTAAACGCATCTGGATGTTGTGAGAATTAATTAAGTCTGTAAAGCTCTTTGAAATTGGCATGTTCAGCCACATATGCTACAAAATATTTATCACATGCCAGACTGCCTGAAAACATACTGACTGTTCAGTGAAGACTAGACAGCAGAGATTCTAAAATGTCAAACCAAAATTTTAATATTCCCACATTGTGGAACCACAGCTTATAGCTAGTGAGTTTTCCTTTACAAAAGAACAGGCTAGGGGCTGGAGAGATGGCCTAGCGGTTAAAAGCGCCGGGTTTGATCCCCAGCACCCACATGGAGGCTGAGAACTGTCTGTAACTCCAGTTCCAGGGGAATCCGATGCTCTCTTCTGACCTCTGCAGCATTGCACGACATGTAGGTACACAAACCTACATGCGGACAGTACATTCATACACATAAAAATAAATAAATAAAATTAAAAAAAAAAAAAAAGAACAGGCTAGAGAGATGGCTCAGCCCTTAAGAGCACAGAGTGCTCCTGCACAGGACCAGGGTCCAGTTTCCAGCACCCGAAAGTCCTTTACAACCATCAATAACTTCAGTTCCGGGGGGGTCCAATGCCCTCTTCTGGCCTCCCCAGGCACTGCACACACAGCTGTACTTAAATTAATTGGGGCAAACACTCATACACATGAAACAATAACAAACCACAAGCAAACATGATTTGCTTCTTTTCTGGTCTTTTCGAGACAGGGTCTCCTGTAGCCCCAGCTGTCCTGGAACTCACTCTGTAGACCAGGCTGTCCTTGAAGTCACAGATATCCACTTTCCGCTGCCTCCCAAGTGCTGGGATTACAGGTGTGCACCACCATGCCTAGCACATGATTTGCTTTTAAATGAAAGTATAGTATATATCTATTTTTTAGCCAAATCACACTTTTTTTGGGTCTTTTTTGAGTCAGGGTCTCCCTTTAGTCCCAGCTGGCCTGGAGCTCACTATGTAGACTAGGCAGGCCTTGAACTCACAGAGATCCGCCTACCTCTACCTCCCGAGTGCTGGGATTAAAGGCACGCGCCACCACGCCCGACTCAAAATCACACTTTTAAAAGGAGTTCAAGAGATAATCAAGAAGTGAGAAGCCAGATACCATGGTGAATGAATTTACTCTCAGCACTCTGGTGACAGCTGTGGGTGGATCACTGTAAGTGATCACTGTAAGAGGTTATGGTCTATAGGGGCTGGAGAGATGGCTCAGCAGTTAAGAGCACCAATTGCTCTTGCAGAGGACATGGGTTAGATTCCCAGCACCCACATGGTGGCTAAGAACCGTCTTTAACTCCAGTTCCAGGGGAATCCGATGCCCTCTTCTGACCTCTGCGGCATTGCACAACACGGGCACACCAACCTACATGCAGACAGTACACTCATACACATTAAAAAATAAAAATATGCTGGGCGTGGTGGCGCACGCCTTTAATCCTAGCACTCGGGAGGCAGAGGCAGGTGGATCTTTGTGAGTTCAAGGCCAGCCTGGTCTACAGAGCGAGTTCCAGGACACATGGGACTACAAGGAGACCCTGTCTTGAAAAGACAAAAAATAAATAAATAAATAAATAAAATTAAAAGAAAAAAAAAAAGAGAGATTATAGTCTACATAGTGAGTTCCAGGATAGTCAGGGCTACAAAGTGAGAAAAAAAAGTGAAGAAAGCTGTCTATTTCCTTAGACTATTGTATGCTATTTTTACTTGGTAACTTTTTTTTTTGAGACAGAGTCTCACTTTGTAGCCCTGGTTGACCTGGAAATGTAGGTTAGACAGGTCTTGAACTCCCAGAGATCCACTCGCCTCTGCCTCCTGACTGAGAGTAAAGCCTCCACACTGGGCCAAATTATTTTTAAGATTCAAAAACTTCTCATGAGAACAAAACAGAGATATCCACACAGTGGAACCCATCTGAAGGCCCCTTGCTGACAGTCAAGCTTCTCCCTAACTATCAGCTTCCATAGAGTCTCCAAGGATCCTGGAAATGTAACTGCATCCCATGATGCTGTCCAAGCACTGGAGGCAAACATTCATACCTGGCAATGAACCTGAAGTGTGAACATGTTTGGACTACACTGATAAGCAGGGAAAGTTCACATGTAGAAATACTTGGTAGCAGGGCCAACTAGACTCAACATATAAGGGGGGGGATTCAGAGCTCTAATTCAGAAGCTTAAGTGTAGCCACATATAAGAAGCTCCAATGAAAGCTGTCAAACTTACCCCTTACTGCTGACTCTAAAAGAGGATAAGCCCCTGGTGCAGAACAGAATTAAATGTTTTAACTACGCAATGAGGCTTGCAAAGCACTAACATCATCCTTGTCTCCTGTTTACCGTACTCTGCCTCAGATCTAGAATGACCCATTCGCCAATTCTAATGGCTTGACCAACTCCTCTTCATCCCTCAGACCCAGCTCAACCCCCTCCTGAAGCTTTCCATCACAATCAAGACTGGACAAATGGCCTTAGGCTTCACCCCTGTGCTGTTATAACTGGCATATTTCTCCACTCCTACTATAACATGTTGTTGGAAATGCTTGCATCCCCTCCTTCTCTACCAACAATGAGCTCTTTCAAGACTGGACCACTTTTGCCTGTTTGTGCTCCTAGAGCCTAACCCCATACCTGGCATGCTGTAAACATTCAATAAAGGGATGTTGCAAGGGAAATCATGTCCTCCAATTGAAATAAGCTTGACAAGGTTTAATATTAAATGCCAAACGTGAATATGATTTTTTTTGACTTTTCAGGAAAGAGAAAAGAAGACAGAGAATATGCAAAACAGCTATCATCACTTCAAAGTGAATAAATGGTCGGGAAAAGATGAAAGGGTCTGGGTCTCCATTTAAGGAGCTAGAACAACAGAAGCCACTGTGACATGCCTGGAGTCTCTGCGAAAGTGTGCCAGCAATACCCTGGAGGGCTGGCCTCCAGACCGAGGGCACAGGCAACTTGATTTCCATTTGACTCCTAACAGCACTGAGAAGGCCACAAAGGCGTCATTAAGAAACCTGGTGGCTTCCTGCAGCAATTTCACACACTCGTTACTACCGCACAGCATTTGATCTGCAAGTCATGGTTGAGGTGACCCAGATTCAAACTGGTGATTATTAATGTCGCATTTATACAGCCCTTCCTATTGCACAGCACTTCGAAGTCACTTAGGACCCTGCTGGGAGACACGCCACAGTGCAGCGCTGTGCTGATTGGAACAATTCAGAAACGTGACCTTCAGAGACAAGGCCTCATGTTTCGCAGTGTGGGCTTGAGACTGAGCTTGGCCTCATTAGAATGTGATGGACGTCTGAGGTCCTGAGGATTTGCTGAAAAGTTAATGGTTCAACTAATCTCAATGCTACTAGAAGGAACACTCAGCCAGGTCTGGTGACATATGCAACACGTACCAGACAAGATTAACACAGAAAGAACTTTACTATGGACTGGGTATTCAACCAGTTCATCTAGCAGGGGTCCTTAAAAGTATCAGGAACCAACCCAAATGATATTATTTTCTAGCAAACCTCTGAAAACCTCCCCAATGAATCTAATTTGTTCATCGAACACGTACATTTTACACACAGCTGCTATTACTCTAGCGACTATTACCAATAGGAGCGAGCAGAGCACCCTTGAGTTCTGTGTTTGAAATCTTCCCCATTCCCCACGCATTACACAATCCTCACATTTATAATCTCTACAACGACGATAAGGAGGCCGTGTTGTAACTACATCTAATTAATAACTTTTAATATTATTCACTTAAAAAAATTTTTTTTAGCTATCATACTGAACTGTAAGTAACCTATTTAAACCAAACTTTGGGTGTGGGAAGTATATATTCTCTGAGGTCTTCAAAACATAGCAATTACTGGATTTTAAGCTGGCTACAGTGAAGAATGAATAAAGCTTCAATTAAGAAGCACCTAGTAGCCACCTGTGGCACTAGGTTGCCTCCTGTGCGCTGGGATTAAAGGTGTGTGCCACCTTTAATCCCAGCGTACAGGAGGCAGAGGTAGACAGATGTCTGAGAGATAGAGGCCAGCCTCGTCTACATAGTGAGTTCCAGACCAGCTGGAGTTATAGGGAGACCGTGTCTCAATGCTCCCCTCCCCTCGAAAGAAGCACCTAATCAATTATAAGAATATATTCTCTGGGTTCTCCCATGTGGCTTAGTATTAACTATTTTTTTCTATTGTGGATTGTGGCAACCCCCCCCCCGCCCCAGTGCAGAAATTGATGTTTTGTTTTGTTTTGTTTTGTTTTGTTTTGAGACAGGGCTCACTGTATAGCCCTGGCTGGTCTTGAACTCACAGAGACCCACTGGTTCCCAAGTTGCTGGCCAGAAATTGCTGTACCCAAATCTTAAGATTCTCCAAAGAGAAAGTCTCCAAAAGAAAATAAAAAAGAATCAGGGGCTGTAGAGATGACTCAGAGGGTAAGAGCACTGACTGCTCTTGTAGGAGATTCAGGTTCAATTCCCAGCACCCACATGGTGGACAACAACCGTCTGTAACTTTAGTTCTGGGAGATTTAATGCCATCTTCTGTCTTCTGTGATGCCTGGGTGTACTTATATGCATACAGGCAAAATACTCATACATAAAAATAAATAAATCTAAAAACAAATCTTTAAAAGAATGAACAAAGCTAGATGATGAACCTGGCTAATATGAATATTTTTGTGTGACTGTTGAATAATTCCAGTCAAGTCAAGTTGTGATGATGAAGGCAATAACCACAGTATCAACTGTTCATCACCCCCTAAAGATACAGTCTCCCCTAGGCTGGAGAGACGGCTCCGTGGTTAAGAGCATCAGCTGCTCTTTCACAGCACCTGGATTCAATTCTCAGCACTCACATGGTGGCTAACAACCATCCATAACTCCAGTTCCAGAGGAATCCCGCACCTTCTTCTGACTCCACAGGCATTGTACAACATGGGCACATGTGTAACATGCAGGAAATATTCATACATATAAGAAATAAAGAAAAAAAGGGGAAGAAAAGGAAAAAAAGTTACAGCCCCCAAGTCTGGTATTTTAGAATCAAATTTTAAGCTTAGAAATACCACCATAACCTTCATTTCGTAACTGAGGATACTAAAACCTAATGAATGAAAAAGTCCAGAAATTAAGTGACTTATCCCAGAGATGAGGTTAGGAAAAGAGTCAACAGTTATCTAAAAGCATTTGACATATAGAAAATAAGTAAGCACAGCAGTACTTAGGAAAACACATCAACCAGTTCTGGGTCAGCAGCAGGGTTTGCTTCCTTTCTCTTCCAGTTCTTTCTTCGGGAAAACCCCAGCTGTCACGTGCTTTTGTTTAGGGGCTGTCAGGCAGCTCTCTGCAGTCTACATCTTGAGCTAAAGTGGATTTCTCATCAGTCGATTGGATAACCTTGGTTAGACTGCCACAAAGAGACAAAGCAAAGACCCAGGAGGTGAATCTTAAAGCACTTTGTGTGCTTGGGAGGTATTAGTCTTACACTACAGAACCTCCAAATTAAAACATGATCATTTCTGGACAAATAAGTTGGCTTGGCTTCTTAATAGGAAAGCTGATCCACTGCCAATTAGTCCCTGGAACCTGAGACATCAAAATAATCATTTCAAGCAACTAGGCTTCCTCGCAAGCTGGTTGAAATCCCTTAGAGGATTAGCTTTTCAACCCTGGAATTTAGATCAGAGGATTTCAAGAGTAAATGACAGTCTGCCATCCTTGGGTAACCCCAAAGCCTGTCTGAGGATGCTCCTCGCATTTTTGTTTTAAGCAGGTAGCATCGTGCTTGATGGAGAAGAGAGCCCCAGAGCTCCCTTGCTGCAGATGCTCATCTTCTATCAGGACAGAGTTCCGCTGCTGTGACTGCAGCTCATCAGCACTGCAAGGTGGGGACAGAAGAGGAGGAGGCATGGCTAGCCTCTGCCCTTGAGTCTTACCGTCTCTAGTTTTACTCAAAGAGGGAACTTGCTCAAGAACATCAGTTGCAAAACAACCTCTTCTGGCCCCCAAACAAAAAGCACCTCAGAAGAAACACAATTCTGGCTTCTTTTTACCTTATCTATAACATTAAAACAGCCCCCAAGCAGCTGCTCTATAAAATGAGAACATCGTTGGCTAACTTCATCACCGTGGCAGCAGACAGAAAAGCAGAGCGATGTCTTCTTGGAGTAGTTATAGCTGGGTGTCGGGCAGATGGTGACAGGATTGTGGAGATGAGTCAAGGCTGGGAAGTGGTGATGGCGCTGGGGAAGGCAGGGCTGCTGCTAGGCCACAAAGCCCGATCAGGGACAGCTTTCTGATAGATAAACTTGAGAAGAAACCTAAACAGTGGAATGAGCCTTGATCCTCTAGCTCCTCTTAGAGGAGTTTGGCATCCAGCACAAACATGGAAATGAGCTGTGAAACTTGAGGAGAGTTAAACCCACAAATATTAAGGTCTATGTTATACCAGCCCTCAATTAATCTCCAGTGATCCTTCAATTCTGTTTAGCTATGACTTAGCTTTTTTCTTCACTATAATGCTTCACCACTACCTCTTCACATAATGCCTAGAGCTTTCAGTTACATTGTGTAAACAATCAAGTAGGTAATTCAGGCAGAAATTTACACTTGGAAGCCCTGGGTATTTGATTTTGCAGTGTGTATACAGTAGGAAAAAGGTGCCCGAACAGATGATTTTTGTGACTAGTCGTAACTACACCATGAAAACTTCAAGGGAAGTTGGATGGCTAGCCAGGCATTAGAAAGAAAAACAATTAGCAGGGCATGGTGGTGGACGCCTTTAAATCCCAGCACTCAGGAGGCAGAGGCAAGCAGATCTCTGAGTTTAAGGCCAGTCTGGTATACATAGTGAGTTCCAGGACAGCTGGGGCTACAGGGAAACCCTGCCTAAACATAAATAAATAAATAAATAAATAAATAAATAAATAAATAAATTTAATTTATTTTAATTAATTAATTTCTTAAAACAAGTAAACGAAAAACAGCAAACAAATTCAAACACTCTCAATATTCAACAACCGGGAAACTAGAAGAATACCCAACATTCTCTTTTATTGAGCTATATAGAAATGGCACTAAAAATGGTGACCACTATATTTATTTACTTACTTACTGTGTTGGGGAGAGAACCTAGGGCCTTATTCTTGGTGGGGACATGTTCTCCCACAGTCCTAAGTTATTTCTGTTGTTTGTTTGTTTTACAACAGGTTCACCCTGTAGCCCCAGCTGGCCTGGAATTTGACCAGGCTAGCCTCAATCTCACAGAGATCACCCTGCCTCTGCATGTGTGTTAAGCATCTGGTATACCACACAGAGTAAATATAGTTCCCTTCCGCCATGAATCACTACCTACAACAGGGGCAGGGCAGCAATCCTGCCTGAACTAGGTTCAGCGACATCCATTACACTTTGACGGTAATATAAAGAATGAAAACATCCACTCAGAACGAACAAGCAAGGAAAGGAGGTAAGGGGGAGTAGGGAAGAAGACAGAGAGAAAGAAGAAGAAAGGGAGCAAGGAGGATGGAAGAACAAGGGTCAGACAGCACTGAGTTCAGCCTTGCAGGATCAGAAACACTCAGTTTTCGGACAGGCAGGAAATCTTCAACATCGCCTAATTCAGTGGCTCCACCACAGAGGCGCGCGCAAGGGAATCATCCGAGGGCTGAGATTCCACAGGAGGGCTGGATGATCCTGTCTTCAGAGGCAGAGCTGGTGCTAAATCCACAGATGTCTCTCCCGAGTTCAATACCTGGTACCAAGAACCCACCCCCACCCCCACCCCCACACCTGGTCATGATTAAACCCCATGTACTAAGCTAGCCCATTTCTTTCATTTTTATATATGAGAAAACCGAAGCTCAGAGAGGCTGAGAGACTGGCTGAAAATCACAGTTATTGTTCTAAAGTCCCATTTTAAAGATTTTCTTTTTTTTTTAACTTTTTTATTTATTTTTGTATGTGTATGAATGTACTGTCTGCATGTAGGTTTGTGCACACGTGTCGTGTAATGCTGCGGAGGTCAGAAGAGGGTCTTAGATTCCCCTGGAACTGGAGTTCTCCTAGATTGGAGTTACAGACGGTTCTCAGCCACCATGTGGGTGCTGGGGATCGAACCTGGGTCCTCCGCAAGAGCAGTCGGTGCTCTTACCCACTAGGTTATCTCTCCAGCCTAAAGATTTTCTTAAAAGAATGGGCCGGGTGTGGTGGCGCATGCCTTTAATCCTAGCACTTGGGAGGCAGAGGCAGGCAGATCTTTGTGAGTTCAAGGCCAGCCTGGTCTACAGAGTGAATTCCAGGACAGCTGGGGCTACAGGGAGACCCTGTCTCGAAAAGACCAAAAAAAAAAAAAAAGACTACAGAGGCCAGGCGAGGAAGCCCATGCCTTTAATCCCAGCACTTGGGAGGCAGAGGCAGGTGGATCTTTGTGAGTTCAAGGCCAGCCTGGTCTACATAGTGAGTTCTAGGACAGCTGGAACTACAGGGAGACCTGTCTCAAAAAAACAACAAAACAAAACAAAACCCACTTGTGTTTGTCTGCAGTGGTATTTGTGATCTCACAACTGTCTGTTCTGGAATCCCTGCTCAAAAAGGAACAGGATAAGTGGACAAATTATTCTGTCAAAAGTTACTGAAACAAGGTTAAATAGCCGGTGTCTACAGGGGACACAAACAGCAAAAACACCTGGTGTTTTTGAGCCCTCACACCCGGTGACCTGGGTCTCTTCTGCACAGCCGGGTCAGCTCAAAACACTCACAGCCCAAAAGCTGGGCCCCTGCTGGTTCCTGCATGCCCCCCCCCCCCCACACAAAGAAATTTCAGTTTCCATGAGTCAAGGAGGAGGAGAAAAAAACCTAGTAGTGACTTTCCTGGTTTATTCCTTAAAATTCAAAAGAAGGTTAAAAAAATACACTTCTAGTCCTTCAAAATGGAGAAAGCTGGCCTGCTTTTCACACACTTGGCAGGACTGAAGGACACGTAGTTGGCTATTAGCCTGTCTCGCTGGGTAAGCTTACAGAGGCCCACAGAGGAAACATAGATGGTTAAGTTAGTTAAACATTTCTATTTTATTCTCCCACCCCTCACAAAAACATAACTGGCTAAACTATTCAAAAGGAGGTAAGGAGCAAGCTCTCCCTTCAGCTCCTCTTCCAGACCTGTGTGTACATGTGAGTTGAGACCATTCCGTGAAGTGACTCACACGATCCTCGTATGAACAAAGTAAAGCACAGAATGTGGTTCAGAATTCCCACAACACATCTGCACTTTCTATAAGAAACATCTGTGGTTCTGTGGACTTCAGACTTCATTTTATCTTTTTAAAAAAATTATGTAATGTGCATATTCTTCAACACTGAACATATTTATTAATTACATAGTTGCAGAAGAATTTAAAATGCCATTTCTTTTGACACAGCTTAGAAGAAGTATTTCAGCACTTAGGCACTGGTGATCTTTTTACACAAAATCTAATAGTCCCCTAAATGGTTTGGAAGGTCTTTTAATACAAAACCAAGTGCCGCTGGGTGTGGTGGTGCACACCTTTAATCCCAGTACTTAGAAGGCAGAGGCAGGCGGATCTCTGTGAGTTCAAGGCCAGCCTGGTCTACATAGCCAATTCCAGGCCAGCTGGGACTAAAGGGAGACCCTGTTTCGAAAAGACAAAAAAAAAAAAAAAAGTGTCCCATATTACCGAGTTTCTTGTCAGATCCAAAAGAAGGAACTTAGATTATACAAATATGGAAATAGACTAAGTGAAAATATCAATTACAGCTAAGGAATTATAAATTTCTTTAAAGGACTGTCATGTCATTTGCTTGTCAAATAGTTTCTTAGTGAAACTATAACCTGGCTGAAATCAGTTTACTTTTGTTGGGCGTGGTGGCACATGCCTTTAATCCCACCATTAGGAAGGCAGAGGCAGGAGGATCTCTGTGAGTTCAAGGCTGACCTGGTCTACATAAGTGAGCTCCAGGGCAGCTGGGGCTACAAGGAGACTTTGTCTCAAAAAGACCCCCCCCAAAAAAAATATCCGATTACTTTTACTAAAGTGAAGTAGTTTACTACTATTATTAATCTCATGTGTGGTGTGTGTGTGTGTGTGTGTGTGTGTGTGTGTGTGTAGAATATTTTAACGAGGCCAGAGGAACTGACCAATACAGAAAAAGGTTCTAACAGACTTTCTATTTCAACAGTAGCTACAGTGGGTTTGGTTCCTGAAGTGAGGGGCCTGGGTGTGGCAGGTGTATCTATCAGGCTGGATACTCAGCTGGGCCAGCAACATGAGCCTTAATTTACTTGGTTTCGCTGAAAGGCAGTATCTGAGGCAAAGGGGATGAAAAGAAAGACTCTGGCTTCTGGATGCTCCCTCATAGTCTCTACTAACCTAACACCTTCCCTTAATTGGATCAAAGGCCCTTCATACTAGTCACTAGTCACACTTGGGACTGAAGTAGTAACCTGACCTCTAAGATTCAGTGATCCCTAGCAGCCTGGGTTAATTTCAGCTGTCTCTACAGGGGCTACATGAAACATGGCATTTACAAATTTGGACTAAACGGCACTATTTATTTCATGGTGGAAATTGTCCAAAAGCGCCAGGATTGATTTTGGCATTTACGCAAGTCAACTACTGTTGAACCCAAAGAAGCACTATATTCTCTGGATGCTCTTGCCTGCACTGGAAGGGGCTGTGTGGAGACACTTTCCTGAGGACCATCTCAGCACCTCACCCGCTGAACCCCTCTGGTTGTGGGTGTTGTGTTTGGGGGGGGGGCGACAGAAAGTGTTCCTGGAAACAAAGCCTCCCCAGTCCAATACTGCTCCACATCCACCAAATCTTGAGAGTATATATTTTCTTATTTTCAAGTTTAATAAGTCAAATATATCTGCTAGCTATTGAAAGATGTGAGCCACCATTGTGCTAAAAACATTCAGGCTCCCAGAAAGGGTAGATTTGGAAGATTTAATTCCTGTAGAATGGGGAAATTATTTGCTATTTTCCTCATTTGTTTTAAGAAGGTTCTTTTTAATTTCTCTCTACCATTTTCATGGGGTTTGGGGGGGTTTTTTGGGGTTTTTGGGATTAGGGTCTCTCCCTGTAGCCCCAGCTGGCCTGGAACTCATTATGTAGACCAGACTGGCCTCCATCTCACAGAGATCTGCCTGTCCCTGTCTCTGGAATACTGGGATTAAAGGCATGTGCTGGGGCTGGAGAGATGGCCTAGCGGTTAAGAGCGCCGACCGCTCTTGCAGAGGACCCGGGTTAGATCCCCAGCACCCACATGGCGTCTGAGAACTGTTTTTAACTCCAGTTCCAGGGGAATCCGGCGCCCTCTTCTGACCTCTGAGGCATTGCACGACATGGGTGCACCAACCTACATGCAGACAGTACACTCATACACATAAAAAAATTAATAATAAAATATATTTTAAAAAGGCATGTGCTACCCATGTCCAACCATTTTCTCATGGTCCCTCAAAAAGAAAATTAGAAAAATCTAAATAAAAGGCAACATTTCAGATGGTTATGATAGATCCTTACAGAGGACGAGAGGAAAGTGGAACACATTAGCTACTTACAATATGTTTATCTGATAACCTCTGCCCTTCTCTCCTTTAGGGAAACCCAACGGCACAGTATGTTTCTTTAAGCTTCCTTTATTAAGTCCCTGGTGTTTGCTCAAAGCAAATGACACCTTAGAAAAGCAGAGCCGATGGTGGCTACTTTATATTGACCTTTTTTTTTTTTTTTTTAAAAGGCAACACAAATGGAGGAAAAGGTGGTTATAAAAAAAATCACAGGAAATCAAATAGCCTTTATTTAAATTAAAAGCAATCACAGCCTGATTCTTGGAACACACTTGGAAATGCTTTTTGGCTTGCAGCTGCTACGTGGGGCCAATCTTATGTGTAATTGGAAACATTTCAAACAGAATTGTTACCAAAGTCAAAGACCATAATTGTGAGCTGTGGGCTCAGTGCCTCCATAAAAAAAGGGTACCAGAGCCCTGGGAAGAGGAGGCAGCCACTAGGGGCATCTTCCTGCAGAACTTCCCCATCAGTGACAAATCTTCCTCTCCAAGCTCCCTAATGAGAAGAGAACACAGCAAGCTGGTGGGAGTTATAAATCCACAAATGGGAAGAAGCCTGTGACTTCAGTACCAGGACAACTGAAATAACATAGCCCTAGCTTTTTCCTGAAGTGCAAGTAATATATAAGAAATGAAAGACATGTCTCCCAAGAGTTCACCTCAAGAAGAAAAAGGCAACCTCAGTTTCATCAGCCAGTTGATATTTAGGCTCACTTAAGATTAAAAAAAAAACAAAACAACCCAAAACTTGGAGATGGGTGTTAAGTAAAAGCGAATGACAGTTGTTTGCTCCTTGGTAGCTGTTAAGTGTTTTCACTGCCTTCTGCTCCCTGGCATTTTTATTTTTAAATATACACATTTTACAGGAAAATGAATGTAGAAAGGTCTAATTAGTCCAGGTGTTCCTAGAGAGAGAGGTCCCTTCAAAAGTGACCAAGAGCACTTAGCTTCATCTAAACAAGTGCACAGACCAGAGACATGGGAAGAATTATTACACTCTCCGAGAGGCCTGAAGCCACAGTAACTGGAAACAGTCGGTGCCCAAGACCCAGCGGCTCAGGAACAGCTCGTGGAAAAATCGTGTCATTCTGGCACATGGAAAAGGATCCGATTATTCTGTCGTATCTGTGTGCCAGAAGTGTCATGACATCAGCATGCTCCAAGCAGGTCTCTTCCCATCATCCCTCCTCAGGAGAGAGGGTCAGAGGGAAACTGGCTTGCTGGTATAGCCCACGTGGGGTCAGGCTGGCCTCTCCTACCTTCGGCTCCTGGATGCTCACTCAACAGCCCACAGCGGGGCTGCAGCTCAGCACTACTATAAACAAGGAGGTGTGTTTGTTGGTTACCAGGGTGCTGAGGGATGACATTTGCATTTGTCCAAAGGGAGGAGGAGTCCAGGAGGTGGGCTGCTATGCTGCCCTCAGGTCATCCTGGTCCCTGGCACTCAGCTGGACCTACTGGCTCCATTTGCTGAACTGCAGCAGTTCAAGGCTTGACCCACAGATAACCGTTTTTTTTGTTGTTGTTGTTCCTACCTACTTTCTAAAAGCATTAGTGTGGAACTCCACAATCCTTTCCCCTTCAGCCAGGATAAAAAGGTCCCTTTGAACACCCATCCACCCATCCGCCCACCCACCAAGAAATAATTTACTTTCTAATTCTTCTTTATTATAGAACATAACACCTGTACTTAAGCAATTTTAATAGTCTAATGAGAAGTGAACAATGAATGTTTTACGTAACATGCAGAAAACACAGAGAACTTTTTCTGAGGGGTTGTCTAATCTAGTCCAATGACATCATTGGCATTTCTATGCCCACACAAGAATCACTCTGACTGTGTGTATGTACAACTGTGTGTGGTGTATGCATGGGGGCCAGGGGTTCATGTTGGGTGTCTTCCTCTATTGTTTTCTACATTTTTTTTTTTTTGAGACAAGGGTCTCTCACTGAACTTAGAGTTCAATGATTGGCCAAAGAGCTCAAAGGATCTTCCTGTCCCACCCCCTCCCCAAGGGCTGAGATTATGAGTGGCTGGCCACACTCCACTTTTTACATGGGTCCTGGTGACCCTGAGGATCTGTCCTCCGGCTTGCAGAGTCTACCATCTGGGCCACACTTCTCCAGCCCATCCTTTTGACTTAAAAAATACTTATTTTTATTTTAAGTGTATGAGTCTGCAGGTAAGTGCATCACATGCATGCAGTACCTACAGCGGCCAGAAGAGGGCATCTGATCCCTTGGAACTGGAGTTATAGACTATTAGCCACCATGTGGGTTCTGGGAACATCCCTCCAGTGCCCATTTTGACTTTTATATTTGACTTTGAAATGAAAGATGTACTCACTTTTGACCAGGAAATTAATTGCTGTAATTAAAATTCTTCACTGAAAATGGTTTCTCTTAATATTAGAGAATTGAAAATAGGCTATTCAGAGTTTCTTACTGGAAAATAATTTTTAAAGATTCTTATTCCACGTCATGAGTATTAAAAAGGACACTGGGTGTGTCCCAGTGGTGGAGTCTAGCAGGAAAGAGGTGCTCAGCAGTGAGAAGAGGAACTGTACTTCACCTTTTTTACTGACAAGTAACTGTAGAATTTAGAGACATTATCTTTTTTTTTTTTTTTTGCCTTTTCGAGACAGGGTCTCCCTGTAGCCCCAGCTGTCCTGGAACTCACTTTGTAGACCAGGCTGGCCTTGAACTCACAAATATCCGCCTGCCTCTGCCTCCCAAGTGCTAGGATTAAAGGCCTGTGCCACCACGCCCGGCTTTTTTTTTTGGTCTTTTTGACACAGGGTCTCCCTTTAGTCCCAGCTGGCCTGGAGCTCAGTACATACACCAGGCTGGCCTTGAACTCACAGAGATCCACCTGCCTCTGCCTCCCAAGTAGTTTTTAAACTTGTATGTCAGCTTACTTCTAAAAACCCTTAAGGAAACTGAAATTTTTTAACTTTGTTTTCGTCTTTTCAGAGTTAACCGAAGAGAATATTAGGGACAGGTCTGCCCCAGCCCAGCTGTTAATCACCAGGGTTCTTTTTCTTTCCAGCTTGTATTGGGTTTTCCTTTCATAGTCCAAATGAACTCATTCAACCTCCTTTATTGTGGAGATAAATGGGGGGCCCATGGTCCTTAGTTATTAAAAAACATACTCAACCTTTCAAACTTCATTGGTATTACTGGCAGAACTGATTGAATCTGCCACTTAATAAAAATATAACACTTTCTCTTTAAAAAAAAATCTATGAATCAACAGGCTTACTCAGTGGAAGCTCTCTAATTAGTACTAAATTAAGAATGGAAAAATTAAATTTCTAAACCCAAACCCATTCACTCCTATCAATTTTTCTATCTTTGTGCACCTATCAGTCCCTCCCTTTTTTTTAAGGCTTATTTAGGAGCATGAGTAATTCATGCACATTAGCCTTGACTTATTATAGTTTTTTTTAGTTACACAATAAGTGTGTTAACTCTTAACTGAGGGTAATATCCATTTATTTCCAGTGGGTTTTGTACAACACGTGCACTGTTCACCTTTAAATCCTTTGTGTAAACAATTCTGGACGAGCTTGTAAAATATCTCCCGTGTTTCCTGAGTTTCCAGTTGATGGCATTTAGAACCGTCTGGTACCAGCAGGTGCTGTATTTTGCTTTCTTCAGACCCAGCTGGCTACAGTGACAGATTCTTGCTCCAGCCAAGCCCAGCCACCTTGGTTGGGATCACATTGGAAACAAAATGAACCCAGCTCCACCAGACAGCAAGATAAATGGGTGCTGCTTAAGTTTTAAATCCCCTGGTAGGAGTAAATATTGTTCTAGAGAAAAAGGCTTGACAAACATTGCGTCACTGTTAGGGAGCTGTCTTGATTAAAACAGAATTTTTAGATTAAGTTGGTGCTCAATTCGAAATGTATCTGTCTTGCTGTCAGAGGGTTTATTTATTTATTTTTCCCCTTCCTAGTCTAAAATCAGAGGTATTTGGGGGGACGGTTGAACAAGAGACTGCCGTCTCCCCAGGGGCACAGTCGCACTCTTGGTAAGAGAAGGCCGAGGAACACTGACACGTCACTGAGGGTAATGGAGACAGCAAAGGCTTAGAAAGGAAAAGGCCAGTTGTCACCTAAGTGACAGGCAACAGCTGAGCTCACACATCTGGAGCTAGACTTGGGCAAACATTAGCAATCCTTACAGTCTACACCTTGGGCCTGGCTGAAGAGACAGATGGAGGTTCCCTTCACTCCAAAAATACGTTAAAAAATATCTGATGGCGGAGCATGTCAATTATATAACATCAGCGCAGACACTGCCTTCCCAAGTGCTGATTAAAACCAGGCGGCAGACAGAACTGTGCAAGGGCAGGTAGGAGGTACAGTTTCACCAAATACAATTTGTCATTCAGAAAACCTACCCCCAAAGCCACAAACGTGGCGTCCTTTTTTACTGCACAAGTGCACTCGGACCCCGCCAAAGAGGGAAGATTTTTACATACGCTCCTTTAGGCCGGCTCCTGGCGCGTCCTTCCAGTTCGCGGCCACAGTCCTGCCTCCAACAACGTTTTAAAACCAGTGCGTCTGGCTTGAGAACGCAGTCCTCCCCGGCAGGCTGGAACTCAAGGTGGTGCCAGCCGTCCCCGCGACCTCCCCCCTTCTCCAGCCTCCTGAACGCAATCTGTGGACAATTTTCCCAAAGTCCCCAAAATAACACGGCCCTGCCAACAGTCGTTGGCGATGCCGTTTGTTTTTCTTAGAGGGCAATGAAAACTCAACAGCTTTCTGCGGCATCCCGAGTCCCGCTGCTAATTATTAACATGCCTAGTTTCTCCAACTTTTGCAGCCTGCAGGGGGGAGGACGCAGTTCCTTCTCTTCTCCCACTGGCGTGGTGCAGGCTCCGTCCCCACGCAGGGAAGTGTGCGGATGCCTCGCCAGGGCGCGCTAGGACCCCGGCCTCGCGGCGGACGCCAGGCGATGACAGGCGACCCGCAGCTGCCGAGCCGGCCACGCACCTCGCCGGGCGCCGCCGCACCGCGGGCGCCGGTCCACGCAGCCGGCCTCCGGGCCACCACGCAGCACCGGCCGCCGCGCGCCTGGCTTTCCGCAGCCCCGCGCTGCAGCCCGACCTCCTCGGCTCCCGGCCCCGCACGCCCTCCCCGCGCCGCCGCTGCGCCAGCCACCCTGCCGGGTGTCACGGCTCTGCGCGGTGACAGCGCGGCCCCCGTGCCCCCCGGCTCCGCAGCAGCCGCGGCCACTCACCCCGCGCCCCCGCGGCGGCCGCTCGTCCTCGGCGGTTCCGGAGCTGCGGTCCTCGCTGGGGCACAGGCGGCCGAGCACCCGCAGCCCGGCGCGTCGCTGTCCGGGTCAGCGCAGGCGGCGCGGGGCTGGCATGGTGGCGGGCCGCTGCTGGGCTGCAGGCGGATTGCCGGCTGGGGTCCCCGGCCGCCGCAGAGCACCCGCCCTCCGCCGCGGCGGGCGCCAGCGAAAACCCGGAGCGCGGACGACGCGGGATCCAGGCGGCTCTGCGCACCCACGCGCAGCGTGCGGGGTCGGCGCAGCGAGCTGAGCGCAGATCCGGCTGGAGAGGCGACTCGGCGGGCGCGGCGGGGCGGATCCGCGCGCTCACCCCGCCCAGCCGCTCGGCTGCGCTCTGGGGCGCCCGCTCGCCCCGCCCCCGCCTTATACCCCTTTTTTTTTTTTTAATAATTTAAAAAAATTTTTTTTTATTTTATTTATTTCCGTATGTGTATGAATGTACTGTCTGCATGCAAGTACACCCCTCTTTTTTATTCTTTATCGGTTCGCTGCTGTTTCGCCCAGGATCCTGATGGATTGACTTCAGGATAGGAAAGGTGAAGGGGCCATCAAGACCGACCCCATTTCCTCTGATCAAACAGTTTGAGGGGTTCCTGTTAGGGTCGCTTTTCCTCTGGGGTGCGCGCACAGGGGACTCGTTAATTAAACTCTTCCATTCCTTCCGGCGCGCTAGCCCCTGGGGACCCACCTGGACTCGATCCTATCTCGCGCAACCGCGCAGTCTGCGTCAGCTTTGCAGCCAAACGGGTGCTGCTGCAGACGCGAAAGCCAAACTTCGGCTTTTGGTCCGTTCCTTTTCCTCCTCTGCAGATAATTCAAAACGCAGCATTTACAGTTTCTCTCTCTCTCTCTCTGTCTCTGTCTCTCTCTCTGTCTCTGTCTCTCTCTGTCTCTCTCCCCCTCTCTCTCTCTCTCTCTGTCTCTGTCTCTCTCTCTCTCTGTCTCTCTCTCTCTCCCCTCTCTCCCCCTCTCTCTGTCTCCCTCTCTCTCTCCCTCTCTCTCCCTCTCTCTTTCTCTTCGCTTCTTTCCTTCTCTTTTTTTCTGCTTTGTCTCTGTCTCTCTTCTCTCTCTCTCTCTTCTCTCTCTCTACTCCTCTCCTCTCTCTCTCTCCCATCCATCCCCCCCCCCAACCCTGTGTCTGGGGCCAATTCAAAGCCTTCATTCCCTCGTGAAGCTCGGTTTCCCCTTTGGGCAAGCTGCTTTCCGTGTTTTCCGTCTACCGGGTTCCCAGCGCCCGGCTGTCAGGCACAGTCGCCCACGTTCAATAGGGACTCAGCGTTGCAAAGTTCTGCGCTGACATTTGCGTCGCCTAAACTAAAACCCCAGAGCCCCCCTACCCTCCCCACTTCCGGATCTGTGCAGTCAGACTATGGGTACTGGATGTCCCCGGGCTGCAGGGGGCAGATCCCACGGCAGCTGGTAATGCCAGCCTGACAGGTGTCCTCCAAGGCTGGAGCCTTTAGACCGCTCCATCCGAACTACAACCTTCTAAGAGGCTGTGTGTATCATCTTCCGGGAAGAGAAGGATTTGTGTGTTGGGGGTGGGGAAGGTGGTGCTGACTGATGAATTTTTATCCTCTTTAAGAAAAATCAAACCTGCCCATTTTAGACCTTTCACATGAGCGAGTGTGTTCCATTTTTCTTTGCTGGTAAAGTAAGGTGAGCCTCAGTAAAAATGGAGGCCATGATTAAGGAGATATAAATAATAGCTAAAGCCAGGGAATGTTTGCCTCAGCTGCAGGTCTGACTCACAACTTACTCCGTAGACTCTGGATACCCAAGCAGGGCAGACTGCTCAACAACAAGGCTGTTGCTATTGAAATCTCTCCACTTGGTAGTGGCGTTTGCCACCTTGGGAATAAGAGGAACAGCAGCCTGGACTGTCTTGTTCCTCAGCATTTTATTGGACCTGGCTTTTTAAGTTGTTTCTCTTTATCTTGTCAGGGACACAAATACTTTTTAATTAAACTGTAAAAATAGCTACTAGCTAACTTCCGGAACTGCCTAAGAAAACCGGTGAAATGATTTGTTCCATTCACAGAGGTAGTGAAAATCAGTACTTTTTTTTGGTCTTTTCCAGACGGGGTCTCCCTGTAGCCCCAGCTGTCCTGGAACTCACTCTGTAGACCAGGCTGGCCTTGAACTCACAAAGATCTGCCTGCCTCTGCCTCCCGAGTGCTAGGATTAAAGGCGTGGGACGCCAGGCCCAGAGTGAAAATCAGTACTTTTAAAAAGGGTGAGTTGAGGGCCTGGAGAGATGGCCTAGAGGTTGGGAGGGCCGACCGCTCTTGCAGAGGACCTGGGTTCGATCCCCAGCACCCACATGGAGGCTGAGAACCATCTGAAACTCCAATTCCAGGAGAACTGCAGTTTCAGGGGAGTCTGACACCCTCTTCTGACCTCTGGGGCATTGCACCACACGGGTGCACGGACCTACATGCAGACAGTACATTTATACACATACAGAAATTAAAAAAAAAAAAGGGTGAGTGTACTGTCTTTCATAGCATCTTGGATGCCTATTGTCTTCTCTACAGCCTTCAAATTAAAGTGGGTTTCTAAAAGCCAGTGATCCAATACTGTAGACTATGGCCGAGGGATTCGTGGCTTGGGGGATGGGTGTGTGTAGCTCCAACAGCCTGATCTCCTGAGATCGTCCCCTACAGTGACAGAAGCTCAGGATGTTTGCACAGTCTGCACTTGAACTTTACTACTAAGTGGGGGGTTGGGGGTGTTAGTATCTTATATGTGTAATGAGTGTGGTATCAGAGCACTTAACAGTTGTGACTTCATCAAGGCTTTAAAAAAAATGAGCATTTAGTATGCAGAGCATGACACAGGAGCAAATACAGTCTCTGCTGAGGGGTGGTAAGCAGTTGTTGTCTCAAGAGGTCTGGTGCCTCCTTGGACAGTGTGCTAAACGCATCTTTTAGCTAACACTTGGTTTTCAACTAAGACTCTCATGATATTCCTTGGGCAGTTCATGAGATGTTAGCACAGTCTAATTTCAGTTCTCAAGGCCCATGTTTACCAAATGGAACCCATAGGGATGTTATTAGCAATGCCGACCCTCAGTTCCACTTCCATAAACATGTTAATAATATTCAACTCAGGAACTATTGGGTATGTGGGCTGCGGAAAACCCCAATTAGTTGAAAGTTTTTACTGATGCCGTTTCTAGAAGGCATCTTCTCCCAGTCGCCCTTTGCATACCTGTTGGGACCAGCCAGGCTGATCTGGAAGCATGCTCCCGTGCCTTGCTGACAGTTCCAGGTAGAATTCCTAGGCCTTTTGAGACGAAACACATATTCCTTGGATTAGTGAGAAGGCCCTTCTTGTGGACTTCCCTCCCACTCTCATCTGTGTTTGCACTAAACCTCCCGACTATTTACAGTTCTTTGAAAGCTTGAGCTACTTGAGATCTCTGTGTGTTGATGGGACCTAGAAAGTTACTCACGGATAACTGCTTTCTCTGTTAGGGAATTCCTCCTATCCTTGAACATTCTGCTTGAACATTCCCTTCTGCTAGTTCACCAATATGTAAGCCCAGCATGCTTCTCTTGTTTAATACTCAGATGCCCCCTTGGAACCTCTGTTCCCAACTGTCTGTGTACAAGGTTGAGTTGGACACTTATCCCTAATTGGTGGTCCAAACATGGAAAACAAGACCTCCAGATATCCCAGTTCAGAGATGGGCGCATCGCTTAGGCCAGGTCTGGGGATTTTTTTAGAACTTTTAGGAGTTCCACAACAACAAATTGAACAAACATTTCTTTCTTTTTTTTTTTTTTTTTTTTTTTTTTGGCCTTTTTGAGACAGGGTCTCCCTGTAGCCCCAGCTGTCCTGGAACTCGCTCTGTAGACCAGGCTGGCCTTGAACTCACAAAGATCCATCTGACTCTGCCTCCCAAGTGCTAGGATTAAAGGTGTGCGCCACCACGCCCGGCTGAACAAACATTTCTTTTAATTCATATGCCACCCATCACTTTGCTGATAATTCCACAATTAAACTAAAGTCTGTTCCTATAGATTTTATACTCATAGAAGGGAAACCTTCTCTAGTTCTGTAAACCAGAGGTGAGAAAGATCTAGACTCTGTAGCCCTCTGCCATTTCATGAAGCAACAAAGAAAAATGGCAGATCTTAGGGACTGATGGCAGATCTTGCATCCCTGGATCAAACCCATATCTGAAGACAAACTACCACTAAACTTCTTAGGTCAAGCGAATATTTTGTTGAAACCTTTTGGAGATTTGAGTTACAGGTGAACAGTACAAACTCGCACGCTCTTCCCACATTTAGAGGCTGCTTTTCTCTGTTCAGTGCTCTAGTCCTTCATCACTTCGTCTATCGATTTGGTTAGTTATATCTAGTATATTCCAAACAAAAGACGGAGGTTAATTTATAACTAGACAAGATCACCTAGCAGCTGGGCGTAATTTGAAAATAGGTCTTAAAGATGAGAAAGAAAAATGAGACAAATTCATAAAGTCCATCTCCTAAAGAGAGGGACACAGTTTGGTGCTCAGTTTTTTAGCGGCTGGTGTGAGGAGGGTTACCTAATCTTTGTGCCATCAAATAGGGATCTATGACAAAGTAATATATTCTTAGGAGCAGTACAAAGATTGATAAATTACACACCCGCTTCAGGTCCAAAAGAAGACTCTAAAACAATGAAAAGTTCCTGGAAGAAGAGGCACTTGGAGGTTGTGTGTGCTCATGGGCAGGCTCTTGTCTGTGGGACACATCAAAAGTAGAGGAGGGAAAATGAATGTAAACAAGGTAAAGCCAATCTGACATCATCTGGGGTGTCAGAGGAGAGTGAACTGAGAGAGGTGGTCAGGGGTTACATCATAAATGATCTTAAAAGCAGGGAAGATTTTGGTGGGAGAAGATGGGGAATTCAGTTCTAGCTGACAGGAGACGGTAACAATCTTTAAAATTAATTTAGAAGAAGCTAGCCTAGTGGCACATGCCTTTAATTCCAGCATTCAGGGGGCTGAGGCAGGCAGATCTCTGTGAATTCCAGGCCAGCCTGTTCTACATAGTGAGTTCCAGGACAGCTGGGGCTACAGGGAGACCCTGTCTCAAAAACAAAAACAAAAACCCAAAAAACAAAGAACAACAAAAAAGGAGAAGCTAAAGAGGAGTCAGGAAGAACGAGACGAGGATGAATCAAATCAAAAGAAGAATCCATGCCCTCTTCTGTTTAAGGCTGTGCTTCATGCATGGATCCCCCCGAGCCCCCTGAACTAGGAGGTTTGAGGGAGGCTCTCACTGGGCCCCATGGGCAGACCCCATGGACCTCAGGAGAGTACAGCAGTTGCCTGTAGATCAGTTAAGTGAGCCTATTCATCTGTATATTCCTTAGGCAGTCTTCCATAAATAACATTTCATCAGGCTTTTGGGGGTCTGGCGAGCTATGATCTTGGAATTGTAATCCTTGGATAATAATACTCAGCTGTTCCAAGCTTCTGATTTAAAAAGGAATTAAATATTTTAACAGTTCACTGAGACAAATTTATAATCTCTTATGAAAACTGAACCTATCCAGGACATATGTAAGAATTGAATAACACTTCTTTATGCTCAGACAAGGAAGCAGGAGGACATGGGGCCAGGCCCATCCTTTGGGATGGTAATCTTTGTAATCCTTCATTTTCTTCCTTTCTTACTAAGAAGTCTACATAATTCAATGTCATGACTCTGAAGCCTCAGGGAGCACCTAGAACAGAATTGGTATACCAAGACCTCAGTGGAGACTGGTTGAAAGGTGTGTGTGTGTGTGTGTGTGTGTGTGTGTGTGTGTGTATGTATGTGTGTGTGTGTGTGTGATGGGGGCGTGGCAGGTAGTGTTGTGCCCTAAAGTGACCTAGCCAAGACTCATGTGGTCCAGAGTAGGGAGGGCTCAGTCAGCCCTGGATGGAGGTCTGGTGGGCTATGGTGAACTTAGGGTCCAACCTTAGAAGAGGGAGTCACGTTGTTACTCAATCAGAGGAGCTGAGGTTCTACCTGCAGGGCAGAGTTCCAGCAAGCAGAGATAGCTAGAGTGAGGTGAGACCCAAAGGTCCACACACGTGAAGACCAAAGCTCCCACCAGAGCCCCAGGGCATGCATGGGAAAGAGGTTAATTCCAGGTCTTGTGTAGCTCTGTGTGTGTGTGTGTGTGTGTGTGTGTGTGTTCTGTGTGATTGTGTGTACATGTGTGCATGTAGGGGCTAGAGATTGACATCTAGTGTCTCCCTCAGTCACTTTCCACTTTACTTGTTTGTTTGTTTTCAGACAGTGTCACTCAGCTGGCCTGGAACTCACAGAGATCTGTCTGCGTACCTTATTTTTTGAGACAAGATCTCTTGCCGAACCCAGAACTTGCTAGACTGGTTGCTGAGTAAACCCTAGGGAATCTTCCTGTCTCTACTGACTTTCCAGCTCTGGGATTATTGGTTCATGCCACTAGGCCCAACTTTCTCTCTCTCTCTCTCTCTCTCTCTCTCTCTCTCTCTCTCTCTCTGTCTGTCTTTGAGACAGGGTCTTCCTGTAGCCCAAGGTAGCCTGAAATTCGCTATGTAGACCAGGCTGGCCTTGAACTCACAGAGATTCACCTACCTCTGCCCCTGAGTGCTGGGACTAAAGGTGTGCCACCATGCCTGGCTTCTGTTTTTCTTATCTTTTTTTCCTTCCTCCCTTCCTCCCCTCCCTTTCTTTCTTCCTTTTTTCCTTTCTGTGTGTATGTATGTGTTGGGAGGCATGTGTGTGTGTGTCAGACCATGTCATTCGTCCTTCTTTATCGATCTCCTCCTTTTTCCTTTTGAGACAAGGCAGCTCACCTGGAGCCTGGTTGGCAGCCAGCAAACTCCAGTCCTCCTCCTGTCTGCCAGTCTCAGTGCTGGGGCTACAGGTAGGCCACACCTCACTTTTTATAGGGGAGCTGGGATCTGAACTCAGGTTCAGGTCCTCATGCTTGCATGAGAAGCATCTTCCCCAATCCTAATTCTAACCTAAATGCCAAAATGAATCTGGGACAACTGGAGAATTGATTGGTGTTCTGTTTATTTTTGTTTCCTGATTCTGTTTTCTTATTTATACTTCCGACTTAACACTACCAGTGCCACATGGCTGTGAGTCTGAAAAAAAGTGATAAAAAAGGAAAAAGAAATGTCCCTTTTGTTCACAGCCGTTACAACCCTATCAGTTGCGTGTTCCATTTTCTTTGTCCAATGTAGAGACACTCAGGGCTGACTAGTTCATGTGGGGAACTGATAACAACTTAAGAAAGTGATATGATGGCTTCAAGTGTGCTGGCTGGAAATAGCCCTGGGTTTAATGGTGCCTTCTCTTTTTCATCTGAAAGAAACTCTGGAATGCAGAGTGGACTCACTGAAGGAAGGGTGGGAAGGAAGGAAGATTAGATTAAATCTCTCCTCCGCCTCTGAAACGCTAGGTCTTATACTTTATTGCATGTGTGCTGCCTTCTATAAAACAAAACAAAACACAAAACAAAACAAAAACAAACCCAAAACGTAGCAATCCCCACTGCAGAATCTTGCTCCTTCTGCTGCTTTTGGCTGCAGGCTTGGAGATCTTCTATAGATAGCTCGTGACATTCCATAAATATCTTCCAGTGTGACCCATGGTATCTGAAGTAATTTCGCCCTCCTGAGTGCTGTTGCAGGGCAGAGGCTCCTAGACGTCTGGGTTTGGATAATTCCACAGCTCCTAGACCCCCTCCGTACCCCAACACCCACTCCAGCCCAGGATTTGTGGGGCATTAAAAGAAAACTCAAGGAAACATAAGGAAAAAAATGATTACATGCTCACTAGCATGGTTATGGGCTATAAGGTTGAAAGAAGGAGCAATTTGCAAATGGCAAATGCTAGATTTATAGTATGTATAATTTTTTCTGGAGTCTACTTAGAGGAGTAGAGACTTGGTCATGGCCATGTGCCATTTCTGGGCTTTGCTAGCCAACTTGGAAAATTCAGATATGGCAGTGAATCTGTTGGACTATCTGGGAGCAACTTGGAAAATTCAGATATGGCAGTGAATCTGTTGGACTATCTGGGAGCAACTTGGAGCAGCTCTGTCTCCTGAGCTCCTGGGAACTGGTCCCCACACAACCCCGCCCAGACAGGATGTGGTTTTTCCGGTAGGTGGGAAGCACTGATGGGCTAATTACCCTTTTATGTTGGGGTGCTAGCCATGTGATCAGAACACATTTGGTTCCATCCCGAAGCATTAGCAAAGTAATGTGTCATTCATGATGTGATAGAGCAAAGAATGTGAAGGAAATGAGTTCTCTACTAGTTAACAGGCAAATGGAGACTGAGATGATAAGCACAGGACAGTATTTGAATCTTTAGAATCAGTTCTCTGACAGTGAATTTCCCTTTTAATTACTTACAGAATAATTACATAGTTACAGAATAATGAAGTTTTAGGAGGCTTACAGATAAATGGAGGAAGATAGAATGTCACAAAAATCAACACACTTAATCCTTCCTATAGAGTTTCTGAGTTCTAACTTACTAAAGGTCCTATTTCAGGCAAAAGCAAAATAATTCGGTCTAGTGTGTGTGCGCGAGCGTGCCGCTTGTGTGTGTGTGTGTGTGTGTGTGTGTGTGTGTGTGTGTGGTGTTGGGGAAGGGGGAAGCAAAAAAGAAAAGCCCAGAAAATGAGATAAAAAAATGAACTCAAAGAATCAGGAACAAACTTTGCCCACACTGTGAGATCCCGAGGTGTGACATCCTCAAGGTGTGAGATCCCAGACCATGCTACTTACCGCCTAGCACTTGAACTTCTGCATTGCAAATTATATGAAAGTTCATCTCATCCGAAACTGGGATTTCTTAGTTACCAGATACAGATCTCCTATCTGGTTAAAGGAGAGAAAATTGGAAGCTAATCTTGCTGGCGGTGCTGAAAGAACTGGGGATGCAGTAGGATGTTTATTCTCTGCCCATCCATTCCCTGCAAGAATTGGGAGAGGTGTGTGGGTGACAAGGGTTGGGAGGGAAAGGAGGAGAAAAGGGGTAACTTTCAAAACACCACCAAAGAAAATGACGCTCTTGTCACAACCAGGACAGGAGGGTATTGATGCTATTTTTGCTTGACAATTGAGGTGGATTGTGGCTGTCAGGGTGTATTCCAGAGGAGCAAAGTTGTTGAAAACAGATCTGAGTGAAACTGATTTTTCATAGTGCAGAGGCCCATCAACTAAGTGACTGGCATTTGGCAAGTTTTTAAAAAATTATTATCATTATGTGTTTATTAAAGCCTTAAGGGTTAATAGCTGAACACTGAACATTTTTTTTTCCTCTCTTTTAAATCAAAGGCTGAAATTGGTTTAAAATGTCTAGCAGAAAACCACAGGTTATTTTCTTCACTGATTTATACTCTTGATACGGGTGGGGAAACAAGCTTTATTATTCTCATTTCAGGGGTTCATTCTCTCCTTTGGTTTGCATTCCTCTATATGGTGTCTACGCTTTTATCATCTTGACCCCTCGCCTGCACTGTGCACATTTGTTCATAATATTTGACGTATTTCCCATTGTGTTTTAAAGCTCTAATTATACTCTTAGCCCTTGAGGGCACAGGTGACTTCCTAGACTTTGTGGATCCCTCATACCTGTGTGCTTGGTTGATACCGACATATAACCCTAATTCAATAAATAATGAATTATTGCTATTGTACTTATTTGGTATGTAATTCTATATGCTAAATTAGGTTCTTATGTAGAACCATAATTTGTATGTGTGTGTTTATTTATTTTGAAAACAGAGTCATGTAGTCCAGACTGGCCTTGAACTCTCTATGTAGAAAGGACAACCTTGAACTCCATGGCCTCCTGTCTCTTCCTCTGAATATGAATAGGATTCCAAGCATGTCCCTCCACATCTAACTGAGCTCACAGTTTTATTAGGGAGATAAATATAAATTTTCTGCTACTAGGGAGCGTCATCTCTATAATGCGAATGAGAGAATGAGGAAAGGATTGACGATTGGCCTCCCTGAGGCGAGCAGAGGTTTGGAGGACATGACAGAGTCTGGAAGAGGGTTTCTGTGAATGAAGGATGTGGTGGAGGAGGGGGCAGTTTGTGGCACAGCTAGGAATCCAGAAATAGTTTGCTGTAGGAGGGAACAAGGAGGTAGACAGCTCAAGATGCTGGGTTCAGAGGTCATTCATATCTTCTGAGAGCTTTGGGTGATGTGCAGGAGGAGCAGAGGCCGGCTATGTAGACAAACTTTTCCTCAAAATAACAGGTGCTGGCTGGAAACAATACTGTTCATTTCATTTTCCTGTAATGATGAAAATTAGTTCTTGAAGGCCCCTCTTCTGTTTTTGCGATTGTTGGGTTTTTCCAAGTGGTATGTGATTGTGCTTTTATAAAACTAACCACACGTTTGGCTGGTTTAAATCTATCTTCAAAGCAAATGGAAGGAATAAGAGACGGAGAATTATGGTGACCTGTGCTCCAAGCCCAGGTGTGCCGTCTAACAAAGCAGCTATCAGATCACTTCAGCAGCCTTCTTCCTTTGACACGCCCGGGGATGGGAATGAATTTTCAAGGAAATTTCGGAACAGAGATCAGATATTTGGCCTTTTATATGTGGGTGGTGTGTTTTTGGTTGCACATGTGGTTGAATATTTATATCTAGACGGATTCCAAAAAGAGTATGAGGCAATTTGCAGTAAGGAGACTATGAAAGTAAAGGAAGCCAAGCCAAATAACTCAGTGGTTCTCACTCCAAATGGGGAGGGATTAATGATAGAACGAGTCTTTTAAATTTCCATCATGTATCACTTTCAACCTTCTAAAGGTGAACTATATATAACCATGAAGAAGCTCCTCTGACTTCCGCCCCTGTCTTTCTTCCTATATATGATATAGTTGGCAAGATAAGTCAAGACGTATGACAAGCTCAAACCCTCAGGGATTAAAGTGTGTCAAAAAAAAAAAGGCTTTTAAAAATTGGAAAAAAAGTTAAAGGAAGGGATTTGTCAATGGCATACCCACACAGAGGCTGTTGAGTAAAATACTGGAACAGTAGACTTGGTGGTATCCGTGGACAATGTAGGGATTTTCTTATTTCTGAATGTTGTATCCATTAAAGAATTTTTAAAGAAACTCTTAGCTAACTTCTCCAAATATGGTCCCAGTTAAAAACAGAGAAGAGGGCTGGAGAGATGGCCTAGTGGTTAAGAGCGCCGACCCGGGCTCTTGCAGGGGACCCGGGTTTGATCCCCAGCACCCACATGGCGGCCGAGCTGTCTGAAACTCCAATTCCAGGAGAACTCCAGTTCCAGGAGAGTCCGACACCCTCTTCTAACCTCCGCGGCTTGCACGTCACGGGTGCACAGACTTGCATGCAGACAATACACATACAGAAATAAATAAAATTAAAAAAAAATTAAAAAGCAACAACAACAACAACAACAAAAAAACAGAGAAGAATGGATTTGGGCCTTCGGCTGTCCTGGAACTCACTCTGTAGACCAGGCTGGCCTTGAACTCCCAAAGATCCGCCTGTCTCTGCCTCCCGGAGTGCTAGGATTAAAGGCGTGGGCCACTAGGCCCAGCCTCAGTAGGAATCCTATTTTAACTTCCCGATCAGTTTTGTTTTGAATAAGTCTACAGTGTAATTTGTCTTCTAAGATCATTCCTTCCCAGCACGAGGTCTGGTGTTACTGCATGGGGAAGTCTTAGTATTGGGTGCAGTTAGTTAGTCCTGCCCTTGTATATGGACCTGATGCTGGATAAGGCCAAGCTTGACATAATGACCATGCAGCTGTCCTGGCAACAGTGATTGGTCAACAGGTCCAACCACTTATAGAAACCTTCCTGAAGTTTACAGCCTGCTAATTGCACAGGTAGGGCTCTTCCATTTTCTTGGCCAAACTAGGCAGTTTGACTTGGAGCTGGTACCAAACAGTCCAGGTACAAGTTTAAAATCAGAGGGAGAACATGGTTCACATCTATATGTAACATTAAAAATGATTCAGAGCTGGGCATCGTGGTGTATACTTTTAATCCTAGCACTTGGGAGGCGATCTCTGTGAGTTCAAGGCCAGCCTGGTCTACAGAGCAAGTTCCAGGCCACAGGGGCTACAGGGAGACCTTGTCTTAAAAATACACACAGTCACACACACACACACACACACACACACACACACAAATGCATCCATCTGGCTCTGAGTCTTAGTCTAGCAGAAAAACAAATGCTCTAAAAGAAGAATTAAGAGGCGTGGATCGATGTGCATCATGCAATCTGGCCATAAATCACCGCTCACAGAATGTAGAACTGACATCAGATCAATAATTGCCAGAAAAATTAAAAGTTGCATTTAGTGTAACTGAAAAAGCAATGTTGAACAGTTAAACTGCAAACCAACCTGCTCTTCAGGGGGTACTGCAGACCAGGGACCCAGGCTGGAGTGTGGAGGAATAGCTGGGAGCACAGGACTGTGAAGGACCACAGAGCTTTCCTTTTCTTTTCACTTTTTTTTTCTCCCCCTCCCCTTCCCCTTCCCCTTCCCCTTCCCCTTCCCCTTCCCGTCCCCTCTCCTTCCTTCCTTTCCCTCAATGACAGATTGTAACCCAGGGGTGTAAACTGAAATAAACCCCTCCTTCCCGAAATTGCTTTTGGTAATGGTGTTTATCATAACAACAGAAAGCAAATTAATACACAGAGGCCATCCTCCAATGTGCAGTCCTCCTGCTTCTGCCTCCTGGATGCTGGGATTGAGTGTTAACACAGCACTTGGCTTCTTACTGTTTTTAATAGTCTCTGGGTCCATCCAGTTAATGAGGTACATGCGTATTTCTAAAAAAAAAAAAAAAATCAAGGTTGGTTAATGACAAACATTAAAGTGACCCAGTCTTCCTTGGGATCCTTCACTGTTTCCATCTCTTACCGAGTATTCTGCAAAACAAGAGCCTGTGTCTCCAGGCTGCAGAGGTCAGACAAACCCTGACAAGATGTCTGTTCCACTCATTGCAGGTCTGCCCAGAGCATGTGTCCCACAGAGGTCCCCCCTCCTCTTTCCGGTCCCTTCCTCCCTCTTTCCTGCACTCCTGCAGGAAAAGGGCCCCCTTCCTTCTTGCTCATCTGTCTGAGTGTGCTCACTCCCTAGCAGCACCTCGGCAGACACAGAAGAAAAGGAGGGTGGGATTCTCTGGAAACAGTTCCGAGGGTCTCTCCTCTGCAGTAGCCCTGCTCACTGGCATATTTTATTTTATTTTTTTTCCAGCCAAATAATCTCCCGTGAAAGGTTTACATCTGTGCATGGAGTCTTCTTCTCTCACACCGAGGTGAGGCCGTAAGGCTAAGCGTCTTTTTCTGTGATGGACTGACACTTCTTCGGCTTATCAGTTTTAAGGTCAGCATGCTCTAGGGCTGCACAATTATAAAGGAAACATTTGTCTTTAGACTCACAGAACACTGATGAGATTTCCAGTTAAATTCAGATGAAATGGGCTGTGATTTCCTTACGGTGGCAGGACCACCGTTGAACTCTTGTCTGGTTCCAAAACCACTCATTCTTCGCCTCTGTCGACACGAAGTGCAAAGTCTTCCTTGTTGGAGGCAGCGAGGGGCCAGAGGCTCTCTGGGCTGCTGCGGAAACACGCGTTTGATGACCCTTTTGTGTATCTGCTCAGGCCTGGCCAAGGCCTTTACTGGGGGGGCAAGGCACGTGGGAGGGGTGCTCAGCTGTGGAAAGTCGGTCAAGCTGTAGTGCCCACCATGCCATCAGACAGGAGCAGAGCAGCGTGTGCTGCAGTGCTTTATCTTTACTATCAGAAGCATTATTTCACATAAAACAAACAACAAACAACTACATAGTCAAATAAGACAAACAGGGTTAATGTCTTGATAAAAGTGTTAGTGTTTTGATAACAATCATTTCAAATGAATTTCTCTTCTACTGAAAACTCATTATAATAATCTTAATTTTTGTTTTGTTTATTAAAATTTTTGATTTTTTTAATTTTTATTTTATGTGTATGAGTGTTTATGTGGGTTCCAGGGATTGAATTTAGGTTGTCGGGGGCTTGTTTGGCAAGGACCTGCTGAGCCATCTCCTGGGCCCTCATTATAAGAATCTTATAGGATTTATAAGAATCTATAAGAATCTAATAAAGGAGCATGCCTTTAATCCCAACACTCAGAGGCAGTGGCAGGCAGATCTCTGTGAGTTCAAGTCCATCCTGTTCTATAAAGTGAGTTCCAGGACAGCTGGGGCTACAGGGAGACCCTGTCTCAAAAAAGACAAAAAAAAAATTTTTTTTAAAAGCAAAGAAATGTGTTCTGGGTTTTTCACGAGATTGATTATACCAGACACCTGAAACTCGATTTTCATTTACTATATACTGAACATTCCCCTTTTCATTTATGTATTTTGTAGCTATGTGACACACTTGTGGTGCATTAATGTTAAAATATTTCTTTGAGGGTCTGGAGAAATGGCTCAGCAGTTGAGAGCACTGGCTGCTCTCGCAGAGGATCAGGATTCAATTCCCAGCACCCACATGGCAGCTAACAACTTCCTGTAACTCCAGTTCTAGGGGAGCTGACTCCCTCTTTTGGTCTCTGTGGGTATTGCATACATTGGTGAACTTAGACACATTCAGGCAAAACACTCAAACAGGTAAATAAAAATAATGTTCTTCATGTTTCTGTATTTTTTTTTAATAGAATATAGGTGTAAAAGTTGTACTTCTCTCAGAGAAGGAAGATGACTGATGTAGGAAGATCCAGTTTGAATTGGGGGCTAGGTCTCAGCTAGCACCCCTCAGGGTACCACGTGGATGGGAGTCAGGGGATTTCTCTGACCCTACCCTAAGAAGGAGCAGACAACGTGGCCCAGGCACAGGATGCTAGGCGGGGCATCCGTGTGCAGTGGTGTGGAGTTGGGGGCCTGTGATTGGCTCTGGGAGCTGACATCATTTGGCTTATAAAAGCAGGCTGTAGCGGGCAATAAATCCAAATTCTCCATTACCATCATTACAGAATTCCCGGCTGTCATTATTTTTTGCGCGCATACAGGCCAAAGCAGGCCTGCATTTCATTCGGGTGGCCAGTGGGTTGGAAAGAGGTTCTTAGGCCACCAACCTGGATAGCTGGTGTGGTGAAGTGAACTGTGAGTGGACATAGGCTGAGATAGGCCATCAGCCATCAGCCTGAAATTCCTGTCCAGGGCCCAGCAGTCTCTGGGCAGGTGGGAAATCACAGCCAAGAGTGGGAAACGTTCCATTGTCCCAGGCTAAGGGCCGAGTTGGAGGGACCTCTCAGGTTGGGCTACAGAAGTAGCCAGCCGGTCTCTGCATTAAGAGGCCGGTTCCCTACAGTGGCCACTGGCAGGTACTGTGCTCCCCTTCCCTTAGCAGGGCCATGTTGTACCTGCTCATTACAAAGAAAGCTTCCTACAGACTGAGCCTTGACATAGAATTGACAGAGCTCTAGGTGGAAAAGCACAGTCTTCCCTGGGCAGGAAGGAGACCTGCCTACTAGTAATGTCTGCATTCATGAAATTCAAATGTACTCCTAATCTAGGAACCCTCATGCATTCCTGCCAGTAGTCTTTCCTTAATTTATCCAATACCTTTGGAGGTCTACGAGGCTTGCAGCACTATACTGAAGGCTGGAGATGCATTAATTACCAAGACAAGACCCTCTTGACAATTCAGTAAGGGTAATTGTAGTGCCTGTCTGTGTTCTACAGCTGCTGAACTTAATGCAAAAAGGCAGATCTGTCCCAGTACCACATTGTCTTCCTTTCTCTCCCTCAGTGACTCAGAGGTGAAAGGGAGCTTACCAGAGTGGCGTGGCAGCTTCCAGAACCGCTCCTTCCCCAGCAGGGCTAGCATTGTTCATTTTCTCCATGTAGAAACTCAATGAGATGTTCAGCTCTGAAGTAGAATTTTTCAGTCTCACTTTTGCCCTCTGCCTCAGTATCTCTCCTCGGGAAGGAGTGATAGCCCATGCATCACTGTTAACAGTTGCCTTTGGGTACATCATAAACTTTATCATTTATTTTTTTCTCTTTCTATGTAGCCCAGATTTCACTAGGTAACCTAGACTTGCCTGGAACTCCCAAAAGTAAACAAAATGGCTTCACACTCACAGAGATCACCTGCCCTTGCCACATGAGTGCTAGAATATCTTCATCTTCTCTCTTTTTTTTTTCTAGTCTTTTTGAGACAGGGTCTCCCTGTACTCCCAGCTGGCCTAGAATTCACTATGTAGACCAGGCTGGCCTTGAACTCACAGAGATCCACCTTCCTCTGCCTCTGGAGTGCTGGGATTAAAGGCATGTGCCATAATGCCTGGCTCATCTTTTTTTTTTTTTAATTTTTTATTTATTTCTGTATGTGTATGAATGTACTGTCTGCATGCAGGTCTGTGGACCCGTGTCGTGCAATGCCGCGGAGGTCAGAAGAGGGTCTCGGATTCCCCTGGAGCTGGAGTTCTCCTGGAATTGGAGTCACAGACGGTTCTTAGCCGCCATGTAGGTGCTGGGGATCGAACCCGGGNACGGTCTCACTACATAGCCTTGACTGGCCTCAACTTGGTATGTAGACCAGGCTGGCCTTAGAGATCTGCCTGCCTCGGCCTCCCCGATGCTGAGTTGAAAGGTGTACACCACCATTCCCAGAAATTTTTCTGTTTTAAAGTTTTGTTTTCAGGCTGGAGAAGTTACTCAGCAGTTAGGAACACTTGATGCTCTTGCAAAGGATTCAGGTTTGATTCCCAGTACCCACATGGTGGTTCACAACCATTTGTAAATCCTTCCTTCCTTTTTTTTTTTTTTTTTTTTTTTGGTCTTTTTGAGACAGGGTCACTCTGTAGCTACAGCTGTTCTGGAACTCACTATGTAGACCAGGTTGGCCTTGAACTCACAGAGATCCACCTGCCTCCTCCTCCCAAGTGCTGGGATTAAAGGCATGTGCCACCACAACTGGTCAAACTATATTTATGGCATAAATATTACCAATGTGTAACAAATTATTCAAGCAATTGTCATTTTCCTTTGTTTTTTACTGAAAGCACCTTTGATTTTACATTAAAAACAATCAAACATGGGGGCTGGTGAGATGGTTCAGTGGTTAAGAGTGCCGACTGCTCTTGCAGAGGACCCAGGTTCGATTCCCAGCACCCACATGGCGGCTAAGAACCATCTTTAACTCCAGTTCCAGGGGAATCTGACGACCTCTTCTGACCTCCACGGCATTGCACAACACGGGTGCACCAACCTACATGCAGACAGTACACTCATAAAAAAAAATAAAAAAAATAAAAAAGAAAAAAACAGGAAAAAATAATCAAAGGATGGATTCATTGATTAAATACATTGATAAAATCTTATGGTGTGTCAGTTTATAAAACTTTGAGTGTCTTTGTAGTTATTGCATCTCTAACAATTCTACAACAATGCTGAGCACCTGGTAGACCTCCAAAAACTATTTGTTAAATTAGTGGAAGATTAATGGAAGGAAGAAGTGAAGGTTCTTAGATGAAGGACACATTTGAATTTCATGAACACGAACACCACCAAGAAAGATGAGGGTGACAGCAACTAAGACCTAGAAGGTTTAACTCGGTTTTGAGGCCTCTACTCCTTTGGAGGTAAATGGCCCTTGGGTGTTTGGGAAGAATTCCAGCAAACCCATGAAGAAAGGGATCTGACAAGGTCTAAAGTGTGTCTTGCATTACCAGAAGACCTAACTCTGTCATTTGTACACTTTCGCTTTGAGGTTGAAGTCAGCATCATTCTTTGAGTGAGAGCATGCTTGCTCTGCTTCCACCAACCCTCTTTCTTCTGCTGTCTGTAATTGAAGGGTGTAGGCGGAGGAGAAGAGAGGGAGGGACTGTGTTGTTATTTCCCTGTTTTCATAGAGGACTGGTGTTCTGGGACAGATGGGAAAGAAGGTGACACATCAGTGTTCCTGTGTCCCGGGAGTGGGCTGTGGTTTACGTGGGAGACCTGGCAAACTTGTTCACAGCTAAACTCAATGCTGTTTGCTGGCTGCTGACTTCTTGTTCAGTCGCTCTAATTTTAGAGGAGAATATTCTAGGATGCAACTGTGTTTCATTTCATGTATGTTAAATGTATACTCTCAGCCTTTATGTTGGTATCTAGAGCTGTCTGAAGGCCTCTCATGCTTTAAAAGCTGTGCTCTACACACTAGACTTGCCCTTGGCTTTTAACTGGCCTCTGGCCTCTGTGCTCGAGTCTGGGATGGTGACTCAGGTAGTACTAATGTGACTTTCTGCTTTGGGCTGTACGCTGTGAATCCTTCACTTCGGCAAGGACCCTTCATTTTCTCAACATCGTTTATATTTAGGAGACACTGTGGCTGCGGTGATACATACCAGACACACAGGAACTTTACAACACCGAGGGCGCTGGACTCCGTGTCTGGGAGATGTTAAGGAGAGGAGCTGTCTTTCCTGAGAGCCTGGTTTAAACTGTTCCTTGCTTCAGGCAGAAGGGACCCCAGCCAGGGAGCAGAGGAGGAGATATTCTGTCGACATGGCTTTCTGTCTGCTCTGCTCCATGGAGAGCCACTTGTTCCACCTCAGTCAAGTTTCTTCTTCCTACTTCCTGACCCCAAACTCTCACAGACAGTTTGCAAAGAAAGTTGTCAGAGAGTTTAAGGAGCCTTAATCTAAGGGATTATAATTCAATGGGGTCATCTTCCCAAGATTTTCTGAACAGAGAAAAAGTGCTGCATCAGAGACCACTCAGGGCGCACAATTCTTTTTTTTTTTTTTTTTTTTTTAATGTTGGGATTCTGTGTTCACAATTATTCAAGTCTTGTCAGTCACAAATAGTTTATTATTTTAAATATAGACTTTCTTTTATTATTTTCATATTACTCAGTATCTTCTCCCATTTCTCTCTTCACTCTTACTGGTCCCTTCTCCCTCAATAACCCCCCCTTCCAGTTTTGTGTCAAATATATTACATTGCTTGTGCTTGTTCCCCCCCCTTCCCTTGAACCTCTTCTTCCCTGCCATAGGTCCTTTTTAACTTTTGTATTGTACACAGACACATACACACACACACATACACACACACACACACACACACACACACACACGCATCTCTCCTCTTGATGGCTAACAATGCTGGCTTTTCAGTTACTGTCATACCTGCTCCTAGTTTTTCTGGTTCAGTCACCAAGTAGTCATTATGATCCTGCCTTCTCAGAAGGGCACAGCTCACTCATCACCCAGCACGTCCCCTTCCTCATGGTTGGCCTCCAGAAGCTCAAAGGGCATAGCACCCTGCCCTCTGTGGCCACCACAGATTAGTCAAGGATGCAACTGGATCAATCACAACCCTTTCCTTAGGATTTGAAGGAGGATTCTCTAACCCTAAGAAGCAATATTTGAACTTGGGAGTCATGGGCAGCCATTTTATATTCATGAATGGGCAATGCAGTACTATGCTAAGGAGGGGTGGAGAAACCCAGGCCCCTTGCACTCCCTTCTAGCCTTCCATTTGGTTTGCCCTTGGGCTTAGTGAATCACCTCAGTGTCATTATGGTAAGTTATCCTCTTGCTCCTGTCCGCCTCAGCAAAGATGAGTTGTTTTTTAATAGAAAGCGTCCTAGCTAGTCTGCACTTCCTGAGTCAGTATTTCCATGGTCCCCGCCACTGCTGCAAGAAGTAGGGAAAGCTGTAGAGAGGAAGAGAGGTGTAAACAAATAGTTCATCATCACACTGGGAAGTGGAAGCTTTTCTTTCCTTTTTCGCTCACAGTCATAGACTCCCCCCACCCCCTTGAGGGGAAGTTTTATGGTGTGTGAAGCAGAATCCTTCCAGTAATAGGGTCTTACCTTCAAGCTCTGGGAGGTAATCAAGGGCTGTGGCAATAGCCTGCGTTGTTTTGGGAGTCTCTTGCACTATCCTGACCAACAACACAAAGGGGAGGTTTTTGCTGTCTGGTATTGTGTTTTTGTTCCATAGTCTTCAGCTATACACATGTACTGACATGTGGAACCTTCCTCCCTGGAGACTGGCTCTCATAGTTTTAGAGGACACTATGCAAGCTGCTTAGAGAGAAAAATCAATCAATTGTCCAAATCCAGCTTTAAAGACTAATGACCACAACAATACTGGCACAGCAAATAATATTGGTGTAGAATCTTGGGGGTAATCAACAGCTATCTAATTGGACTTAAAGCCTGCTCATTGGGAGGGAACTCATGTATGGCACTGTAAACATAGTCAAATATACATGGCTGGAGAGGTCATACAGCCTAGGGAAAATCCTATGTGTGTCACATCCCTAGACAAATGTAATTTCTTACTGTATGCTAAATATGGACCCTTATATTTATAGAGTAGCATGCCAGTCACCACTCATGAAAGAAGCCTCTTTTTGCAACAGATGATAACTATTACAGAATTCTACAGCTGGTCACACACAGAGAAAAATGTCCGTGAGATGCCAGCACTAAGTGACACATCTACAATGGAACCTCTACACTTAAGGCTCATGGAACATAGTGGAACATAATGCATATCTCAACTCTTGCCAATGAAGCTTCCTCGTGCAACAGAGGGTAATGAACACAGAAGGCTGCGACCAGCCAGTGTAGAGAACAAGACTGCGGAATCCTGGATAGGACTCATTAACACTCACTCACCCAGGGCTCAGGGACCACTGTGGAAGAGAGGGTGGAAGGTTTGTAAGAGTCAAGGGTAGTGTATGACCACAATGAAGCAGAGTCTTCCAGGCCTCTGGGAACTTGCTCATACGAGCAGTGGTGTCAATATGCACAAGACCCATGCAAGCTCAATCTGAGAAAAGCCACAATAGACCTGGGGAAATGGGCAGGAGGCCCTAACCTTAGCTGAGGAACTTTTAGCAGCTGGTCACTGCTGGGTGAGGGAGAATTGATCTTTAAGAGAGTGACGCTAAATAGGCTGAACAGGCTCCAGAGGAAGATCACACGGAGGGACATCTGGGGACACAAACTTGACTTGATAGGCCTTAACATATATGAAAGAATGCATGAAATCCTGTGTGTGTGTGGGGGGGGGTTATAGGAGGCTGTCAATAGAGGAGGGGCTCTAAGTATGATTAAGACATAGTGTATGAAATGCAAAAATACATTGACAAAAATAAATAAAAATAGACCCCACCCAAAACTCTTGATTAAAAATCCAAAGGACTTGATGTCAACACATTACAGGGATACTGTGACAATGTGAATGAACACTGTCCCCCCAGGGTAATGCATTTGAAAACTTGGTCCCAGGTGGAGTTGCTGCTTGGGAAGGCTACGGAGCCTTCAGGTGAAGCCTTGATGGAGGACATGCATAACTAGGGCGGGCTTTGAGAAGTTGTAGCTTTGCTCCATTTCCTTGTCCCTCTTTTCTTTGCGTGGGCAAAATGAGATCTCTGCTTTCTGCTCTTGCTACCAGCACACGCCGTCTCCCTCTGGAGCCTAAATAAACTCTTCCATAACTTGGGAGAAAAAAAAGCAGAATTCAGGGCTGACACTAACAAGTACAATGTGACCACAACCAGGAGAAGGAGAGTGGCAAGTGCTCTGTGTGTGTACATGTGTGTGTGTGTGTGCGTGTGTGTGTGTGTGTGTGTGTGAAAGAGAGAGAGAGAGAGAGAGAGTCTCAGTCCAAGGCTGGCCTTGAACTTGCTATGTAGCTGCAGACAGCCTTGCACTTCTGATCCTCCCATTGCCTGGGCCCAAGTGTTACCTAGAAATAAGCTTCTAAGAGCCAGAGTTGGAAGTTTCACATATGTAAGTGTGTACACGGTGGAAAAACACTGGGCCTCTCAGGCAGATGAAACGTGGACTCTTGGATCCTTCTGTAAGACACTGACTATTGTTGTTGAGAACCAAGGGTCATTCATCTTTGAAATCCTGCTTAGGATGTTTTGAAATTTGCATAGCATCGTCATTTTGCATACCAAGGGAAAAAAGAGGACTTTGGAAATTGTTCTGATAAACACCACTCCCTCTTCCCCTTTTGACGTGGATAATTTATATCCCACTTATGACGTGACATACTCAAAATATGATTATTATTCAAACACAAATATTCTTCTATTTTCATTATTAGAAAATAACATTCTGCCTTTCAGAGCCAAGTTGGGGGAAGTCAGCACTGTCTGCTTCTCATAAAACACATTCCTGCTCTGCCCTGTGCCGACACTCTGTCTCGGCTGAAATACAGGGGAAGAGTCTGCATCATGGTTGATCTATAGCTTTTCACGAGAAGAATATATTATGATTGTAGCTGTTGACCTTCTGTTTGGCTTTCAGGCTGTAAGAGAATGCTTAAATATTAGGAACATGAATCTACAAGTATAATAGGAGACAGTTTTAAAATTTATTTTGTATTTTTGTGGTTCTGGGAATTGAATTGAGGGGTTTATGCACACATGTGAGACCAGTGTTCTACCACTGGGTTATATACTTATTCCTAATTTTTAAAGTTTTTGGCACTAAACAGTTTGTGTGTGTGTGTGTGTGTGTGTGTGTGTGTGTGTGTAGCACACACCTTTAATCTTAGCATTTGGGAGGCAGAGGTGGGTGGATCTCTGTGAATTCAGGGGCCAGCCTGGTCTATATGGTGAGTTCTAAGTCAGTCAGGGCTACATAGTGAGGCCCTGTATCAAACAAACAAACAAACAAACAAAAAGGGAAAAAAACAGATCTGGTACATTGTTCTTTCCTATGTAGAATTCTGTTTTTTTCTAAAGTCAGGAAAGTGGAAGAGGGGCTATTTCAGAAGAGGAAGGAAGGAGACAGGGGGATGGAGGATAAGAAAGAGAATAAAGAATGAATTTGGTCAACATACATTATATACATGTGTGAAAATGTCCTAATGAAGCCCATTCTTTTTTTTGTTTTTTATTATTTTTTTAATATATATTTTGTACAAGATTATCAAATCTAGATGCGTGTCCCCTACCCTATCCCCCCACCCCGCCAGAGCGCATGCATTCTGCCAAACATGCTTTTCATCTCTTTCTCAGTCTTTCTCAATATTCTCCATGTGGAAGTTGACTGTTTTGAGCAGAAGTTCACTGTTTCAGTCAGTTCTTTGATGCAGTCCTTTCTGTTGTTGTTGTTGTTTCCAATATGCATCACTCCCAACTGCTTGGACAAAAGCTCAAGGGGCTGTGCACAAGAAATACTTACATCTAGGTAATTGGCACCAGCATTCACAGATGAGGGATACCTTTCATTGTTTGTTTTTCTGGGACTGTGTTACTTCACTCAGCATGATGTCTTCTAGCTCCAGCCATTTTCCTGCAAAACTCATGATGTTGTCTTTCTTTACTGCTGCATAGAACTCCATTGTGTAGATGTACCACATTTTCTCTATCCACTCGTCAGTTGAGGGGCATTTGGGTTGGTTCCAGCTCCTTGCTGTGCTTCAGGTGGTCTAGGGAGATCTCTGATCTCAAGACCGAAGCCCATTCTTTTTTATAAGCAATACATTTCAACAGCACTAAACAGTTTTTGTAAATTAATAACAAACTTGCTGGGTGTGGTGGTGGACACTTTTAATCCCAGCACACAGGAGGCAGAGGCAAGTGGATCTCTATGAGACTGAGGTCAGCCTGGTCTGCATAGTGAAGTCCAGGCTATCTGGGGCTACAGAGAGAGACCATGCCTCAAAATAAATAGGTAAATGAATAAATAACCCAAAGAAACTCAAGGAAAAAAATCCTCATATCTTAGGGAAGAACAAGGGAAGTAGATGTTACTCAAATTTATTTATCAGACAGAAGTACGAATTTTCTTCTCAATGAAAATCTCTACAAATTGTTCCTCCTACGAGATTTCCTTGGCAAAATTTCATTTCAGATCGGGAATCTCAGTATTGTGCACACAGGCCTGGGGTATAGGTTTTGATTACTGATGTTAACTGTGCTGTTCCATGGTCGGTGCTGACTGTGGCTGGACTGAGGAGCTCCTCTCCCAGTTGTCACCTTCTTTCCCTGCCTGAAGTGAGCAAACATCTCATGGGTTCTCCCTTCCTCCTTTGGTTTCCCCTTGTTACACATTTTGCCAGATGGCTGGCTTTCATGCAGAGAATTTTCCATAGTAACGTATCGCTTGGTCCTTATGACCGATGATCCCACTCCCTCTGCCATCTGCAGGAACCAGGGAGAGGGGTGGCTATCAAATGAGTCAGGCCTGGCAGAGCTGGGAGGAGGAGGAGGGGGTGGGGTGGGCGAGGAACACCAAGCAAATGGCTTGGACTGGCAAGAACTTGATGGAAAATCCTGTTACAATGGAGCCTGGATGGTGGTGGTGGTGGTGGTGGTGGTGTGTGTGTGAGAGAGAGAGAGAGAGAGAGACAGAGACAGAGACAGAGAGAGATACTCAGAGGCTGTGTAAGCATTCTGGAGTGTGGCTGCAAGGCATTCTGACAGATGTGGAACATGTATAGCACAACATGGATGGAGGCGGGGAGGACTGGACGAGAGGGGAATAGCACTGAACTGTAGAAGGAGATGAGGCTGTCATTTAAGGTGTGGTGAGAGGCGTGCTTCTAGAGAAGGAGGAAGGCTTTCTAGAGAAAAAACAAAAACAAAAAAAAAAAGAAAAGAACTCAACATTGAAATAAACTGACATAATTTTATGGGAACGTTAGATGAAGAAAATGGAACTCCACTAGCCAAACTTGGTTCCGCCTTATTGCAATATAGACCTAGATTCCATAGGGATGCCAAGTTGTACTTGTTAGAGCAGAAGAGAACAAACAGGGATTCTCTACCAGGAGCTTCGTTGTGTAATGTTGAAGACATTCCATAACTCTGGGTCTTCAGGCAACACAACTTCTAGTAGCAGAATCTTCGCTCTCACTGGTCCACAACAGGCAATTTGCAAACATGGTATTTATTTAACTAGAGTTCATGAAAAATCACTTTTGGACAGAGAGTTCTGAGAAATAATGTAGACTCTCTGGGCTTCAATTCCCTCAATCGCAAAATGAAATAGTTGGTTTAGATAACTGGTCTGCTATCTGTGCTCTAAAATTCTTCCTAGAAAGTGCCTCTCACTTACTTCCAAGGTTTGGGCCGAGCTGGCAGGCCTTGTCCTGTTTATTTCACTCTAGGATATGCATTCTGCTGGCTATAGTGGGGGTAAGTTGGTTTTGAGCCACTAGATAGCATGCTAAGTTCTCTATTAGCTCTAATTGTTCCGAATGTCCATGAACTGGCAGTGACATGAAGACCCTGTGCAGTCGGATATTTACTGAGCATCCCCTGCATATTCAGCCCAATTATAGATGTGAAGAAGAAGACAGAGTCCTCTCCACAGGGAATGCATCTAGTTGAGAGATAGATGGTAAACAGAATGATTAGAGTGGTAGGAGCGACTGGGACATTAGAACAGATAAAGGTGCAGAACCAGCGGTGGGCTCTTGCGGAGTGACATCTGCATGAAACCGGGGAAGGACTATTGAGATCTGAGAAGACCCCAGTATGGTGGGCATGCCTTTAATTCCAGCACTTGGCAGATATCTGAGTTTGAGGCCAGCCTGGTCTACATAGTGAGTTCTAGGATGGCTAAGTTACAAGGGACACCCCGTGTCAACTACACCTCCTAACCCACCCCCAAGGAAAAAAGATCTGAGAAGAAGCTTCTAGGCAGATGTGAGTTGCACATTTGTTTTTAACATGCACACAAATTGGTTTCCAGGCTTCATGTTTCCTTAAGAAAGAAAACACTTGGTTTTTGTTGATTTGTTCTTTGAGACCAGGTCTCATCTAGCCTAGAGTAGCCTCAAAATTGAAGTGTGGGAGAGGCTGGCCTTGAACACCTGATCTTCATGTCTCCGCCTCCCTAGTGCTCCTACCATGCCTGGCTTAAAGGAAACACTTGATTTTGTTGATTTAAGAAAGGACTCTCCTCTAACCCTGTGATATCTGGCCCTGGTGTTGTCTTCACAGAATACACAGAGCAAGCACTTACTTGGCCCCGGTAAAATATCTTGTCTTCCCTGTCCTGCACCATCAGCCTCTGTCCTTGCTGAGTCTGCTGGTTCATCCTCTGGCCTTGACTCTGCTTCCTCCTTCTTTTTTTTTTTTTTTAAATTTTTATTTAGTTTTTGTATGTGTATGAATGCACTGTCTGCATGCAGGTTTGTGCACCCGTGTCATGCAATGCCGCGGCGGTCAGAAGAGGGTCTCGGATTCCCCTGGAACTGGAGTTCTCCTGGAATTGGAGTTACAGACGGTTCTCAGCCACCATGTAGGTGCTGAGGATAGAACCCGGGTCCTCTGCAAGAGCAGTCGGTGCTCTTAACCACTAGGCTATCTCTCCAGCCCCTGCTTCCTCCTTCTGTACTATGATCTGCCCCAGCTATTTGTCACCAGCACTAATATTCAATACCTCCAGTTCCCAGCTCGGTACCCAGCGCAGATGCACTCTGTTCAGACCCTGGGTCTCTTTGAACTTCTCAGTTCTTTAAAGGCACAGAGTCCTTGAGGCATTGCTCCATGCCAAAGTGGGTGTGAAAGGCCTTAAGAAACAGGGCTTTGAGTCTCAGAACATGGGTTTAATTTCTGGATCTACTGAATCCAGGGACCTTATAGGTCTCTTTGTGTTTCCTTTGTTTTTCAATCTGAAATGGAAATGATCATGATAGTACCTAGTGTGTATAAGTTAATGTAAACAAAATGCTTTTATTTTTTGGGTCTTTTTGAGACAGGGTCTCCCTGTAGCCCCAGCTGTCCCTGGAATTCGCTCTGTAAACCAGGCTGGCTTTGAACTCACAAAGATCCTCCTGCCTCTGCCTCCCAAGTGCTAGGATTAAAGGCGTGCACCACCACGCCCAGGTATTATGTATTTTTTTTTAATTTTTTTTACATTTTATTTATTTCCGTATGTGTATGAATATACTGTCTGCATGCAAGTCTGTGCACCCGTGATGTGCAACGCCGCGGAGGTCAGAAGAGGGTGTCGGACTCCCCTGGAACTGGAGTTTTCCTGGAATTGGAGTCTCAGATGGCTCTTGGCCGCCATGTGGGTGCTGGGGATGGAACCCGGGTCCTCTGCAAGAGCGGTCGGTGCTCTTAACCGCTAGGCCATCTCTCCAGCCCATGTATTATGTATTTTAAAAGCATTTTGTAGCCCAGCGTGATGGGCTACAAAATCCTAGCACTTGGGAGGCAGAGGCAGGCAGATCTTTGTGAGTTCAAGGCCAGCCTGGTTTACAGAGCGACTTTCAGGACAGCTGGAGCCATAGGGAGACCCTGTCTTAAAAAAACCCCAAAAATCCCAAACCATAATATATAGTAAATATGAATTATATTTTTGCTTTATAAGACATCACTGGGACGCTGCCCTTGACAGCCCTGATGACTCATCATTGCTATTCATCTGCCTTGCAACTCACAGGGTCCCATGCTTTTCAGAGTGGCTGAGTCCACTCAGTCTGTCACCTACACATTCCTCAAATGAATGGGGTCCTCATTTAAACATTAGCATTTTCCCTCAGATAGTTTGTATTTTTGCATAGAATTTTCACATGTATTATTTTATTGACTCCTCACCATACTGCTGTGGAGCTTGAATTATTAGCTCATGCTACATAGATGTTTAGAACGACTATGACTTGATCGTACAAATAATCAGTAGCTAGATTCGGACTTGATGAGTAAAGAACTTCTGTGTACGGTGTCTCTTTCACATATTCCCTCTGGCTCTAAGCTCTGACTCCCATCCAAACACAAAAGGATATTCAGGCATTAGTTTTTGGGTTTTTTTTTTTTTTTTTTTTTGAAGAATCGGTAAGTCACGTGGAATAGAATTAAAAATATGGACCTCCTTTAATTATTTAAAAAATCGCGCGGGGCTGGAGAGATGGCCTAGTGGTTAAGCGCGAGCCGACCGCTCTTGCGAGGACCCGGGTTCGATCCCCATCACCCACATGGCGCCCGAAAAACCGTCTGAAACTCCACTTCCAGGAGAACTGCCAGTTCCAGGGGAATCCGAGACCCGCTTCTGACCTCCGCGGCTAATTGCACAACACGGGTGAAAACCTATGCATGCAACATAACATTCAAAAATACAACAAAAGAAAAAAAATAAAAAATTAAAAAAAAAATTTAAAAAAGAGTGCTTTCATTAAAAAAATAATAAAAATCGATAGAAACATTTAATTTAATATGAAACTATTAATAAAAATTGTTATTGGTTCTTTGAGATGTCATAGAATATATTTGTATTGGTTGCTTTTGAGAAGTCTCCATTTACATGTCTTTTAATGATTTTTATTTAAAAAAAAATGCTTTCTTTTTTTAATTTTATTTTGTTTTATTTTTGTTTGTTTTTTTCATTTTAAGAAAGGCCTTGCCTTTCTTTTTTNTATCAGGTGGCAACATTAAATTGCCAAGGCAAGGTGAACATAGTTACCATTATGGGGAGCAAAGGCAAAGCAGTGCCCAGAATTGCATGACACTGATGGACGTTTGGTCCTGGCTAGTCAGTCAAGGTGTTTCCAGAGACCTAATACATTAGAAGGCAACTGAGCTTATGTTTGATCTGTATAAGCAGAAAAACCAGAAAAAAAATGACCGAAAGTCTAGATTGTAGTGTAGTGAAAGGGAACCCTGTCCATCAGTGAATTTCCTTAATTGTGCCATTTTCCATAAATTGAGCCATAAATTCTTTGACAGGAAGACCAGGTTCCCTTGAGGAAAAACCTTGTTGCAATACCAAAATGTTATTCTGTTAACATTTCTCCCATCCTTCTCCAAAGCAACCTGTAGCCTTTTACTACAGTAACTCTACATTGCCGCAAAGAAAATAATCACAATTCCTGAGGGCTATTGGATACTGGTTTTTTTTTTTTTAATGATAAGCTAACAAGCTTCTTTTTTTAAATTTTTTTAATTTATTTTCTATGTTTATGAATGTACTGTCTGCATGTAGGTTTGTGCACCCATGTCGTGCAATGCTGCGGAGGTCAGAAGAGGGTGTCAGATTCCCCTGGAACAGGAGTTCTCCTGGAATTGGAGTTTCAGACGGTTCTCAGTGGGTGCTGGGGATCGAACCCGGGTCCTCTGTAAGAGCGGTCGGCACTCTTAACCGCTAGGCCAACTCTCCAGCCCTAAAGGCCTTGCCTTTCTAATGGGCTTGCATGTCTGGAGCATGCTGTCATAGCACTGTGGTTTCCAGAGGCGACTACCCTGTGGTGGCCAGACAGCACAGTTTCCCTTTATTCATCCACCACCTCTGGATCTTACAGACTTTCTGCCCCCCACCCCCTTCATAATGATTTCTGAGCCTTTGGAGGAGAGGGTGAGATACAGGTGTCCCATTTAGGGCTGAGCATTTCACTCTCTCTTATTCTCTTCATGTCGACCAGTTCTCTGTTAATTGCCATCTTCTGCAAGAAGCTTCTCTGTTGAAAGTTGAGAGGTGCACTAGTCTATGGGTATAAAAATAAGTCATTAGGAGTCAGTTTAATACTATGTCTAGCTAGTGAGTAATAGCAACAGGTTCTCCCCCATGGCCTGTGACCTGTCTAAACATTATTTTTTACATTGACAGGGATCTGTGTTGTACTGTGTGACCTTCCCCTCCTCAGCTTTTCAAGACTCATGTTTGAGCTTTGCTGAGTCTTGGAAAGCGTCCCACTCTTTAGAGAGTGGGCTTGTTATGGAATGCATAGTTGGCCTCGGAAGCCTCGGTGGAAATGCTCTTTGGGCGAGATCATGGTTTATCCAACTATGTTCTTGCAGCAATTGATGTAAGTGCTTGTTATTTGCCCATTTTGTAGGCTGTTTCTTTCTGTCAACAATGGTTAGACATGAGGTCCCCTATGGAATCTAGGTCTATATTGCAATAAGGCAGAACTAAGTTTGGCCAGTGGAGTTCCATTTTCTTCATCTAATGTTCCCATGAAATTATGTCAGTTTATTTCAATGTTGAATTCTTTTCTTTTTTTGCTTTTTTTCTCTAGAGAGTTTGCCAGGTGCATTCCACCTATATTAAATAAGTTTGGGTAATCATCTCTAGAAAGCTAAGATAAATGAACCATTACAATTTCCATAGTGTTGATAAAGAATTACAACATGTCAGGCTGGAGAGATGGCTCAGCGGTTAAGAGCACTGACTGCTCTTGCAGAGGATCCAGGTTCAATTCCCAGCATCCACATGGCAGCTAAGAATCATGTCAAGAAGGCATCTCCCTTAGGTTTTCAGTGTCTATTGTTCAGGCAGCTATGGACTCACGGGCTTTTCCGAGCTCCTTGTTTTGTAGGAGACTTGATCAGGCACCTACTGCACTGAGTTTAAAAGGGAATGCAGCTTAGTATTCTTTTCATACCCCGATGTTCGAAAGGGACATTGTTTTCACGAGCACTGACTGCAGCGAGCAGAAACTTTGTTACCTTGAGGTGTCTGTCAGCAATAAGGGAAACTGAGGAAGTTACAAGTCCTGAGATGACAGGAACTTTTCAGGTAGCTATAAAGTATTTTAAAAAAGTAGCTGTCACTTTGGTAAGTGCACATTCCTAACTACTGTTTAATTATCTGTCAAAGTTAGAATACACACGAAAGATGTGTCAAGACAATTGCGCTCATTTGAGGAAAAAGGAATTCGGTTTTTGGTTAACGCTTCTGAAAGAGATAAAAATGAAACTTCTTCAGGATGCAAAATGGGAGAATTTGATATTAATCTCCCCCCTGTCTGTTGTAATTATTCTAAGTGACAAAGAACAAATTATTTGAAGAGAGGTTGACAATTTCTAGTAACTGCCTTTCAAAACATAGAAATCAAAATTCCTATTGGCTGGCATTTATATACGAATTCCCTTTGGTTTCAGATTCCGCTGCTCTCCCCTCCTCCTTCCCTTCCTTCATCCTTCCCTCTTGTAAAAGTACAGTTAGTTTTTGTTTTGTTTTTTTTTTGTCTTTTTGAGACTGGGTCTCCCTGTAGCCCCAAGCTGTCCTGGAACTCACTGAGTAGACCAGGCTGGCCTCAAACTCACAAAGATCCACCTGCCTCTGCCTCCGAGTGCTGGGATTAAAGGCGTGCGCCACCACGCCCAGCTACAATTAGTTTTTAATGAGTAATCCTAGAATCTCTAGGCAGAAAACAGTTGAAAGAAATAGCATACAGAAAGGTAGATTGGCCTCGGGTTACATCAGTTTACGTTCCTTGTAAGCGTTAAAGCTGAGGTGACTCCTCACTGTGACAACTGAGGGTCAGATAAAAAATAACATTTAATGATATAGAACTTTAGGATAAGAGACTTCATTTTGGTTTGGTCTATTTGGATCTAGTATAAGAACTCTGTACAAATCAATGGCATCCTACAAATGTTATGTAACTCTAGTCTCTGTTAAAAGCTATGCTTCTGTTTCTGAGGAGAAAGCACTTTCACACTAGTAATTCTCTTTCCTCAACAGGTCTACCTCATCTCTGCCTGTCTCTGAGGAGGTGATAACAGTCTCCAGGACCTCAGTCCTACCCTTAGATCAGCCTTTCCATAGCCTAGAAGCAGCTTTGACTTCTGAACTCTCATCAGACAGAAAGTCTTCTCCTAAATATATATATAATACATATATATATATATATTTTTTTTTCATATTATCTGCTGAAGGACACTGTGTTACAGGTTTTGGGTGAAGCTGGGGATATTAGTGAACCAACAGAAGCAATCCCCCGCTGTCTTGGAGTGGGCACGATCCAGAGACAGGAAGTAAGCCTAACTGCATCTTCCTTAAGACAGAGAGAGAGAGAGAGGAGAGAGAGAGAGTGTGTGTGTGTTAAGGCCATACCAATTACTAAAAATATTCTTTTCCCTTTTTCTGGGGGATTTTCCATTTGGCAGTCATCCCACTGACAGATTTGCTGTTTCCTGACTCTGAGCTTCACTGAGTGTGTTTGACTCTGAGCCAGTTACTCTTCTAGGTTCGTCAACTTCTCATAGGTAGGTGCCATCCAGGTTCTGTGTGCTTGTGGTCCTAGCAGAAAAATTAACATCTTGTTCTCCAAGGGGATAATAAGTTCCTGTTGTTGATGTCCCTGGTACTTGTTTCTATATAAGATCCTTAACAGTAGAAAGGCCTTTGCCCAGCCTCCTTGTCCTTTCATGTTTAACACTGAAAAATCATACATTCTTTCATAGTGTTAGTCTGTACGCCTGACTCCTTCCTGGGGCACATGGCCAAAGTACCACGTCCCTTTGTATCCAAAGATGGAACTAAAAATGTGCCTGCAACCCAAGCCTCTTGTAAACCATCCTTCTGGACCTTTGCTGGGACTAGAGGTGGCTACAAGAGGAAATTGTTAACTTTCTAAGAATTTTGTAAATCATTTGGTAAACACAGCTACTACTGATAAATTATATAAATATAATCAAGACGAAGGTAATGAAAGTTAAAAAATTGGGGCTGGAGAGATGGCTCAGTAGTTAAGAGCACTCACTGTTCTTGCAGAGGACCCAGGTTTGATTCCCAACACCCACATGATGTCTAACAACTGCCCATAACTTCAGTTCCAGGGTGTCTGACACTCTGTTCTGACCTCTGCAGGCACTGCATGACATGGGTGCACTTACACACAATCTACACTTATACATGTCAAATAACAATAAATTTTTTTTTAAAGTTCAAAATTCATTTCTACATTTATATTCTTCACACATGAAGCCTTCTCCTTTTAAATTTTCTTTCTTTCCTTTTCTCTCTCTCTTTTTTATTTTTTTTTTTTTTTGTCTTTTCAAGACAGGGTCTTCCTGTAGCCCCAGCTGTCCTGGAACTCACTCTGTAGACCAGGCTGGCCTTGAACTCACAAAGATCCACCTGCTTCTGCCTCCCAAGTGCTAGGATTAAAGGTGTGAAGTAATGCGTTCCTAAGGCTACTTGTGTGCATATCTCTATGGTAAAAGCTGTGTAATGGACACCTGAACTTCTCTCTTCACCTTTAGTGGTCTCATCATGGTAGATTGAAATTGACTCTGGAAGTTGTAAACATTACAAACCAGACTTCTTTCCTCAGGTTGGCTATTGACCACAGCTGAAACTGTTTGGAAGGGAACTTTGGCTTCCACTTGCTTGTTGAATTTGTCCAGTGGACGCCTGCAGAGCCACCCAGGTCATCTGGAAGCAGCGCAGTGAGTGTCTGGAGTGTGAAGACAGTGGAGGCCATGATGGAAAGGAATCTTTCCCCTTCTGGACTTCTGGGCACCTATTGTTTTCCTGGACAGCTGTTCTGAGGCGCAACTGACAAAATAGAAACCAATTCTTTTTATTTTGTTTTATTTTATTGCATTGTGGTCATAGGAACTGAACTTAGAGCCTCACACATGCAATGTGAGCACTACCACTGAGCTTTAGTCCCAATCCAGAAATCAGATCCTTAATGCCAGGTGAGCACTGGGCATTAAGTTTGATGAGTTACCTCACACTAGATTTCTATAAGCTATGAATGAAAACACTTTGATAAAAAGGCTTCTATGATCTCTAAGACCTTTTCATAGTTCTAGTACTATAGGATTACAAAACTATATAAAAGACGGAAACTCCTTAGCTAAACATTAGAGTGTCCATAGTTACTATCTTTGAAGAGATGTCAAATAAAAATATTTTATAGTGAATTCATCTTTTAATGCTCAAATTTACATAATGTAAGTACTAAATGCCTCATAATTGAATTGTAAGGAATAAGAATTTAAAATGTTAACATGTTTATTCTCTCTTCCTCCTACTCTTTTTATTATTAATATTAATATATTAATATTAATATTTTGGTATTTTTGAGACCGGGTCTCCCTGTAGCCCCAGCTGGCCTGGAACTCACCATGTAGACCAGGCTGGCCTTGAACTCACAGAGTTCCACCTGCCTCTGTCTCCTGAGTGCTGGGATTAAAGGCGTGTGCCACTAAGCTTGGCTCTCCTCTTATTTTTTAAAAGACACATTGTATTTAAGTGGTTCGCCTCAAAGAACTTTTAAAAAGCCACCTTTAGAGGCTGGAGAGATGGCTCAGTGGTTAAGAGTACCTGCTGTTTTTCCAGAGGACCAAGGTTTGGTTCCTAGCACCCACACGGTGGCTAACAACTGTCTGTGTCTCTAGTTCCAGGGGATCGGACATCCTCTTCTGGCCTCTGCAGGGCATTGCATGGATGTGGTGCACTTATATATATGCAGGCAAAACATTTGTGCACATGAAATAAGAATAATAAATAAAAATTACAAACCACTTTTAGAGCTTATAGTGGTGCACACCTTTAATCCCAGCACTCGGGAGGCAGAGGCAGTATCTCTGTGAGTTCAAGACCAGCGTTGTCTACAGAGTGGGTTCCAGGACAGCTGGGGCTACAGGGAGACCTTGTCTCAAAAAGACATGCCCCCCAAAATATATATGATTGACAATGACAAAGGAAGATATTCAAAATGTTGACCTCTATCCTCTATCCCTGCACACAGTGCATGCACACACAGGCATGAGCCACACACACAGAGACAGAGAGAGAGAGAGAGGAGAGAGAGAGAGTGTGTGTGTGTTAAGGCCATACCAATTACTAAAAATATTCTTTTCCCTTTTTCTGGGGGATTTTCCATTTGGCAGTCATCCCACTGACAGATTTGCTGTTTCCTGACTCTGAGCTTCACTGAGTGTGTTTGACTCTGAGCCAGTTACTCTTCTAGGTTCGTCAACTTCTCATAGGTAGGTGCCATCCAGGTTCTGTGTGCTTGTGGTCCTAGCAGAAAAATTAACATCTTGTTCTCCAAGGGGATAATAAGTTCCTGTTGTTGATGTCCCTGGTACTTGTTTCTATATAAGATCCTTAACAGTAGAAAGGCCTTTGCCCAGCCTCCTTGTCCTTTCATGTTTAACACTGAAAAATCATACATTCTTTCATAGTGTTAGTCTGTACGCCTGACTCCTTCCTGGGGCACATGGCCAAAGTACCACGTCCCTTTGTATCCAAAGATGGAACTAAAAATGTGCCTGCAACCCAAGCCTCTTGTAAACCATCCTTCTGGACCTTTGCTGGGACTAGAGGTGGCTACAAGAGGAAATTGTTAACTTTCTAAGAATTTTGTAAATCATTTGGTAAACACAGCTACTACTGATAAATTATATAAATATAATCAAGACGAAGGTAATGAAAGTTAAAAAATTGGGGCTGGAGAGATGGCTCAGTAGTTAAGAGCACTCACTGTTCTTGCAGAGGACCCAGGTTTGATTCCCAACACCCACATGATGTCTAACAACTGCCCATAACTTCAGTTCCAGGGTGTCTGACACTCTGTTCTGACCTCTGCAGGCACTGCATGACATGGGTGCACTTACACACAATCTACACTTATACATGTCAAATAACAATAAATTTTTTTTTAAAGTTCAAAATTCATTTCTAGTTATTTTGTTATATTTTATATTAATGCATTCTCTCTCTCTCTCTCTTTNAAACCTGATAATTTGCTCAAATACAAAGATGGTTTATCACCCCCAAAATATCATGTTCTTTTTTTTCCCCCCTCTGGCTTAAAAAGATTTTGGAGATAGTCTGTTCTGATTTGGATGATCATATTTAAACATAAAATATCAAAAACTTTGATACTGGTATTATTAGCTTTTTCTAAAATAATCTTTTTGTTTGTTTGTTTGTTTGTTTGAGACAGTTCTTGCTAATATTGTCAGATTGGTCTTGAACTCAAGGTCTTTCTGCCTTCGCCCCATGACCCCCGTGATAGGAATTATGCCCCTTTTTTAAAATTTTTTTTTATTTATTTCTGTATGTGTATGAATGTACTGTCTGCATGCAAGTCTGTGCACCCGTGTCGTGCAATGCCTCGGAGGTCAGAAGAGGGTGTCGGATTCCCCTGGAACTGGAGTTCTCCTGAAATTGGAGTTTCAGACGGTTCTCGGCCGCCATGCGGGCGCTGGGGATTGAACCCGGGTCCTCTGTAAGAGCAGTCGGCGCTCTCAACCGCTAGGCCATCTCTCCAGCCCGGAATTATGCCCCTTTTGAACTGACCTTTAGTTGATTCCTATATCAACATGTGTATTTCTTAAAATGTGCTCTGAGGAGCCTTGTAAGGAAACATGCAGGCTAATATTTCTCAGTCTATGAGATCCACTAGAATACACACTTCAAACTTGTTTCTGAGTCTAATCTGGGAGTGAATTTAAGGAAATAAAAATACTTTTGAGTCAAGATTTCACCATGTAGCTGTGGATGGCATTAAATTTATACTCCTGTCTGCACCTGCCCAGTGCTGGGATTGTAGTCATAGGCTACTATGCTCAGTGGAAGCATGAATTTGCAGTTTCTTGGGCGTGGGTGGGGATGTTAACTTCCTTTGGGGGGAAATAAGTATGGGAATTACTTTCTTGAAGATTTCCAAACCAAATTAGCAAAGTCAATGCTCTGTCCTGTAGCAGAGAGATCTGTTTAAAAGTTTTTTTTTTTTTTTAAGATTTACTTAAAATATTTTTTCTGAGCTGGGTGTGGTGGCACACGCCTTTAATCCTAGCACTTGGGAGGCAGAGGCAGGCAGATCTTTGTGAGTTCAAGGCCAGCCTGGTCTACGGAGCTAGCTCCAGGCCAGCTGGAACTAAAGGGAGACCCTGTCTCAAAAATACAAAAAAAAAAAAAATTGTTTTTTGTTAAAACAGGTTCTCCCTGTAACTTCAGCTGGCCTGGAACTCACTATGTAGACCAGGCTGGCCTTGATCTCACAGAGATCTGCCTGCCTCTGCCTCCTGAGTGCTGGAATTAAAAGTGTATGCTGCCAAACTTGGCCTATTAAAAAAAACAAACTCAATCATGTGTCTATATGTGTGTCTGTGTATTGGCAGGTGCATGTGTGTGCAGGCCCAAGGCATTGGGTTCCTGGAACTGGAGTTAAAGATGACTGTGGGTTGTCCAATGAATGTGGGTACTGGGAGCCAAATTTGGGTCCTCTGCAAGAGCTGCTATTAAGAACTCAGCCATGTCTCTTGCCTCAAAAAACCTTTTTAAAATTAATTAAATAATTAATTAATTAATTATTTTAAATAGAAAGGCTCTCACTATGGAACCCTGCCTGGCTTGGAAACTCACTGTGCAGACCAGGCTGGCTTTGAACTCATAGAGATTTATCTTCTTGTCTCTGCTTCCCGAGTGCCGTGGTTAAAGATGTGCAGCACCAGGCCTGGCTGTTGAATATTTTAAATCCAAGATTTCATCAAATTATTTATTTTGTTACCCAACTTGGAATGGGGGCAATAACAACTTTATCAAACATTTGGGAAAGCTTACTATATTTAACCACATGGGTATAGATTGTCGTAGTTGCTTGCTAGCTAATGAGTCAAACGTAGTTTGAAAGGAAGAGCTGAGTAAGGTCTGGATTATGCTTATTCGGTTGTATAGTGGGTAGATAGTGATCCTTAATCCTGAAGGAGATGCAATGAGAGTAAGTTAAAAGCAACCTAGAACTACTGCTAGAAAAATCACTTACGCAAGTATTACTGACCCTGTGTTTTGATACTTATGACAATGCACTTTGCATAGTTTACCTCCTCACTACCCCCTGTCACACCCCAATCTGTTTTCCATCTTAGAATCAGCACTTGGAGAGAGTACCAGAGAGCTCTTCAAGTTGAACAATGGTAAAGGAAGTAAACACATTTGCACAGGAAATTGGGTGGAGTGAAGTAGTTCTTCACCTCAGCAGAGGGGGCAGGCAGAGGGCAGCACAGTCTGGAAGGTGGAGGGAGCCGGGCACCAGGGGACTTTGAACCTTGGGCCTTCAGTTCAGTCTCTAGGGGCTGAAACTATCTTCAGTTTGGCTCCAGCTAATTTGAGAGGACCAAAAATAGGCCTAGATTAGCAGCAAGGAGAGAGTAGACTTGTGGTTTCCTTCCTGATCTCAGGACTGAGTCGGAACAAAGGCGAGCCTGGTTCATTCCTTTCCAGACAACCCAGGCAGCTCAGGGCCTTGAGCCTTTGGCTGTGTTGCTTCTTTGGTCTCAAATGTCTTTTTCTCTCCTTGTGTTTGCCGAACTTTGCTAATTCTGCTGGGTTAGCTTCCTAAGTGTGCATTAAATCTATGAGGTGAGCTGGGGGATCTTAATTATCATGAAACCCAGGCTCAGTTCCCAGCCCCAAATAACTTTTCAACAAATGTTTGAGGTCACCAACCAGAGGTCAGAAGCTGCAGAAGGATGCCCGCAGTCACCCTCAGAGCAACCACCTAGAGAGTGCTTGTGGAGCCTTCAGAGCTTTTGGCCAGCTATGGCCTCTGGCCTCTTTATTTTGTAGATGCAGTGTTGTTGTCGTCCCATGACCCCCCTCAGCCCCCACCACCCCTGCTTAGACTCGTCCATTTCAAATTTCAGCTACAAGTGCTCAACCATGCCCCCAAAATATCAAATGGGAAATTTCCAGAATTTAACAACTCACAGATTTTAAATCTTTTTTTTTTTTTTTTTTTTGCTTTTTTTGAGACAGGGTCTCCCTGTAGCCCCAGCTGGCCTGGAACTCGCTCTGTAGACCAGGCTGGCCTTGAACTCACAAAGATCTGCCTGCCTCTGCCTCCCAAGTGCTAGGATTAAAGGCGTGCGCCACCTCGCCTGGCTGGTTTTGAATCTTGTACCAACCCACTTTACCTCATCTAGGGTGTGGATCAGTCCTTCATCTAGCCTGCCCAGGCCACGTCTGCTGCCATCATGGTCAGGTTATCAGACTGCCCTGCTATGGTAGTGCCCGTGTTCTTGTAAGCCTTATGCAATAGTCTAACATCACACAAAGCCTGCTCCATCCAGTGCTTTTCCTCTCGTCCTTTGGCTTTGTTTTTTCTCTGACCATCATCGTGAGAAAGGTGGGTATAATATTATAAGATATTTTGAGGCCGGGCGGAGACAGGCAGTTCTCTGTGAGTTCAAGGCCAGCCTGGTCTATAGAGTGAGCTCCAGGCCGGCTGGGACTAAAGGGAGACCTTGTCTCAAAAATACCAAAAAAAAGAAAAGAAGATATTTTGAGAGAAAGAGACAGCATGTTCATGTAACTATAGACTTGCAAACTTATTTTATTATTAATTATGTTAATCTCTTATTGTGGCCACTGAATAAATTAAACAGTTCCATAGATGTGTCTGCATAGAGAAACACAGTATCTGTATGGGGTTAGGTATTATCTGTTGTTTCAGGCACCTGTTGGTAGGGGTCCAAGAACCCCTATGAATAAGGGGCCCCAGTGAAAGACAGTGACAGTTTACATCAGGAGCAAGTCATAGCTCAGGACTCAACCTCTGGGCTCCCCACCTAGTGCTCTTAAAGTGGTTATAATAATAATAATAATAATAATAATAATAATAATAAACCTTACGTTACTCGATGTTGCCATGAGCCTTTTTGAAATAGGGTGCAAACCCACATTTGAACTAATGTTTGAATCCATGAAAAAAAATGTAGTCATTAACTTAGAAAGTGATTTAAGGGCACAACTGCTTGCAAATTGGTTTTACATGAAGGATGCTTGTACTCATTACTTATTGTTAAAAAATGAAATAAAAGAAAGTATATAAAAAAAAGAAAGCGATTTAAGGAGGATGCTCTGCCACCAGATAGAATTTGTTCTTTCTCTGAAGTTTTGCCTCTCCTGTGTTTTCCTGGCTCTTGGCTTAGCTTGCAAGCTTTAGTTAAAAATGCTGGGTGAGAAGCTATTCTCCAGGTAAAGGCAGCTCTATTGGGAAGAGAGGTTCTTATAAATCCTACAGGAAGGAGTGGGGACCTGTGGGATTGCTCAGTTGCCAAATGAATTCTGAGTGATGGCTTTGGAAAACATGGACACTTTCCAAGAGCTTATCTGAATTAACATTGAGATTCATACTTTCTCAGACTGAGCTCCGTCTACCAAATTTCAATCATAGTAGAGCCATCTTAACACACTGAAAGAACAGTTTAAAAAGCAGTGTGAGAATTAGGCCAGTCAAGAATTTGGGGAATTAAGCACCAATTCCAAATGGAAAAAGACTTGGAGCAATGAAATGCCCCTAACAATAAACAGAAATGTGGCTTATTTTGCTGGAGCATTCAAGTCAGAGGAGAGGACTGTGGGAAGGCCATGATCAGAGGCCGTTATCACATCCATACAGGAACCGGTGTGAATTAGGGCTTTGGGGGCCCTGAAATTGTCTAGGTTCAAAACAGTGAAACCAAGGGCAGGAGTACATTTGGTTCTTAATCCTCCTGGGTCACAGGATGGGTCTGAAAGCTGTGAACCTTCTACTCAGAAATTCATGGGCCTATTAAAGTTTTCAGGCTCTTTCAGGGAGTTTAGACCCCTGAAGCCACAGGAATGGCCTTGGCTAGCTAGTCTCACAGTTTCTGGTTTATTTCTTAGCATCCCTGTCTTGATGGCACCTGGGACATCCACTCCCATTACACACACACTGCAGGATCCGGTCAAGAGGCAACCAAAGGCCCATATCTGCTGGTAGGCCTTGTCCAGCTTACTCAGGGTGGGCAGAAGTGAGCTTCACCCTCCAGATAGCTTTTACTTTCTTGGGTAGGAGGTCATCTGGGGGAAATATAAAATTCTCTCAGCATTGATTCATAATTTCATTTGTAGAGTGCCAGGTTCAGAATTGTCTCCATCTCCAACCAGGCAATCACATTTCCCATGGGTAGAGGAGTGGCTTGATCTTGTAGACACAGCACAAGGCATTTCCAGTCCTTACCATGCCATCTGAAGCCATCTTCAGTGAACTAGGAGGACTTCTTTCTGTATTACTTGCCTGGCAAACTTGATGATGCATTCCTGAGTGGACATGGGAAAAGCAGGTGGGTAATGACAGTCCACACACTCTTTGTTTATCCAGAAATATATCAGTTCCAACAGGGTGACAGATAATCCCATGCTTAAATTGTCATCCGTACTACATGTAATAATAATAATGATGATAATGATAACCATTTATACTCATATAGTCACTTTCATCTGGGGAATCTCAAAGCTTTACAAACACTAATTAATCCTCCTAGTTGCCCTGTGAAGTAGGCGAGGCTCGGTTTACAAGGGAGCAGAGAAAGGACTGTGACTTGCTCAAGGCCACTGGGTAGTTGGATGACAGAGCTAGAAGCCCTGAGAGCGACATGTCTCCAGCTGTCTAGAACCAGATGTGTCTTGGGGGTGAATGGGAGGGGCCTGCTAGAAAGAGATACTCAGTCTTCTGGGTCTTACCTGAAACTTGGCACTACCCAGAAACTCAGAGCCCATCTCCAGAAAACATTGTTCCCCCATCATACGACATGACAAACTGTACCCCATTGCTTTTGAGGTCTGAGGGAAGAAAGAGCTTGGGTGGAGAATTGACTTTATAGTGCGTGCCGCTCGAAACATTGCCTTCTGCTACGTCAAACCAGAGTAATCCTTTCTTTCAACTCATTCCATCCTGTTCTACCATGTATTTCTCTAATTTTCATTGCTACAGCAAAATGCTCAAGACTGGGCAATTTGTTTTTTTTTTTTTTTTTTAAATTTTTTTTTTTAATTAATTTTTATTTATTTCTGTATGTGTACGAATGTACTGTCTGCATGCAAGTCTGTGCACCCGTGTCGTGCAATGCCTCGGAGGTCAGAAGAGGGTGTCGGATTCCCCTGGAGCTGGAGTTCTCTTGGAATTGGAGTTTCAGACGGTTCTCAGCCGCCATGTGGGTGCTGGGGATCGAACCCGGGTCCTCTGCAAGAGCAGTCGGCGCTCTTAACCGCTAGGCCATCTCTCCAGCCCAAGACTGGGCAATTTGTAAAGTGGCTCACGGCATAGGAGAGCTGAGAGCATGGCCAGCCATGGCTTTGCAGTTCTGTGTGAGGACATCATGGCAACTGTGTGCCTGCGTGGGAGGGTACTCCTGCTGAAACTGAGCCAGACACTTACTCTCTTTATAATAAACTTGTCTTGTAGGAACTCCTTGCTTCATGAGGCCAGAGTGAATTCCTTCCAGGGCAATACCCCCCCCCTCCCCAGGGACCTAATTACTACTCATAGGCGTCACCACTCAGCAGCTCTGTTCCCTCTCCACACTGCCACACTCAGGACTAAGCTTCCCATGCACCAATCCTCTTGGGAACAAATAACATCCAGATCATAATAGCACATCATCTGGGCTTTGACATGTGCATGAGAAAGATGAAACGACTAAAGATGGCTGATAACCGAGTGAGGAGACCTATGGGGGTCGGAGAAGGAGCTTTCACTGCTTTTAGGTTTAGGGATTCTTGAGGGAAATGCTAATTTTTTTTTTTTTTTTTTGGTCTTTTTGAGACAGGGTCTCCCTGTAGCCCCAGCTGTCCTGTAGACCAGGCTGGCCTTCAACTCACAAAGATCCGCCTGCCTCTGCCTCCGGAGTGCTAGGATTAAAGGCGTGCGCCACCACACCTGGCTAATTTTTTCTTAATCCCGGCATGCATATCAGTTAGCCAGGGAGTCTGTTAACCTGCAAGTGTGGCTCAGTAATTCTGGAGTGGGGCCCAAGATTATGCTCTACATGCATAGCTAGGTCCCTGTGCCACACTCTATAGCAATATTCTCTGCCACCACTTATCATTTAGATAATTCCTACAACCTGTGGCTCTGGAGGAAGTGTTGGCCAATTGGAGTGAGACTTGGGCTTAGAGGATCAGGGTGTTTCTCTGAAATATACTTCTGCTGCTCATTAGTCAAGAGGTCTCCAACACCCAACCTTTCTGAGCTTCAGTTCTTTTACTGGGTGATTGTGGTATTGGAGGTCAAACACAGGTCCTTGCACACCTTAGGTAAGTATTCTGCCACCAAGCCGAGCCATATGTGGTTGCCAGGTGGGATTGCATTTGGAGTCCTGCTGCCTCAACTTCCTGAGCAGTTAGGATTACTGGCATGCCTCTCCATGCCCACCTCCTCAAGACTTTAAAGGGAGGTTGTAGGTTTTCTCTGGGGAAGCTGTGTTGCAGATGAATAGGCTCACTCAGTTGGAAGAGTCTGGCACATTCTACAAATGTTAATTCATTCCCCTAAGTCCTCCTGCTTGGCTTCCTTCCCCCAAAATATTTTATAGTTTCCCCTTATATCTGTTATAGTGATCAGCAATATTTTATCTATGTTGGCCTTTTCATATATTTTCCCATTTCGTTCTCTTTCCTGTATGTACAAGCTAGCACCAAATGCCATTTTTCTCATTAATATATAATGATTAATATATAATCATAAATTGGTCTGTTTTCTTTATTTCTGATTTGAACTAGGCTATAAAGTGCAACTATAAAGTGTGTATGTATACATGTATGATTCATTAATATTTATTAAGCTTCCACTGTGCTATGCCTTGATATTTCACTGAGAATACAATAATGTTTTAATAGTTCTCTTTATTTTGTTACCTCTGTTTAACTCTTTGGGTTGTAGGGAAGACTTCGGTAAATATTTTATTTATTATTTTAATTTTATTTGTATGAATGTATTGCCTGCAAGTATGTAAGTGCACCCATGCCTCGCAATGTCTATGGAGATAAGAGGAGGGTGTTGGATCCTCTGGAACTGGAGTTATGTGCAGTTGTTAGCCACTATGTAGGTGCTGGGAACCGAACCCAGGTTCTCTGCAAGAGCAGTCAGTGCTCTTATACTGAGCTATCTGTCTAAACCCTGAAGGTTTCCTTTAATTTTTTTTACTTGTCTTTTGACTTTTCTTTTAGATCTTTCTGATTTTATTTCCTTCTCTTTCTACTGCTCATATTTATCCTTTGATTCTTTCTCTTTGAATCTACCAGATTTACTCAAATCTCCTTTCCTAAAGATCTTCACAAAATTCATTTTGTGTGAAACTTTGGATTTTTAATAAAAGCCAACCCTGAAAGTTACATATAGTATATGCACAGGAAACAAGGTGGACTAAAGACACAGTTTAGGGTAAGCGCTGAGACTAGAGAGCTCTCACTCCTTTCATTACATATTTTGGCATTTTGAGAAGAAAATGCTCACCCTTTAATCAGCAAATTCTAGCTTGTAACACAGGAAAAAAATTAGAAGGCAAATGCTGAAGCCTGTGGATTGACGGGCTGCAAAAAGAAAGATGAAGAATTAGAAAAGTGAGACTTACAGACTCGGGCTTTCCCACAGTCTCACTTGAAGCTTTGTCAGTGGCTGTGCACTCAGCTTTCAAATCGTCCCTGCTGTGGAACCTGTCTCACTGGGACTGTGCAGCCAGCGAGAACACTGTTGGCACCATATCAGCATACCTGGCGAAGCAGCAGGGGGTCACTCCAAGACTGCACCGTGCTGATGGGTTCTGATAAGGTTGCTGCAAGCTCTAAGAGGCCATAATTAAGCCCATCAAAGAAGGAGTGGCTTCTCGCACAAATGCTCTTTATCTCGCCACCTGCCTAAAAATGTATCAAGTGCTCTTGCATACACTTTTGGAACTGTCGTCAAAGTTTGGCCTGGACGTGACTGAAGGAACCCATTTATCACCCTCGTGTTTTTCCTCTCAGCTTTTGTTAGTACCTTGCTTGTCTCAGGCCCTCCCAGCCTGGAAATATCACCTACGATTTACATAAGTGAGAAAGTGTTGGGAACAGAAGTCGTCCGAGAAGAGCAGAACAGCCAAGAGAGCCACTCCTGGAGCCACACTAGTTGCATGAGTCCTTAGGCGTCTAATTAGGGACCATGTAGTTTTCTATGGGATACACTTCATTTTTTTCTAGCCTATGATTTCCTGTACATACAGATGTACAGGAAATCAGAGGAGCCCAAGAATATGTTGAAGATTAATAAATGTCTTAAGCCTGTCACTTTTAATATATTCATATATCTATATACATAAACATATAATACATATGCAATATATACATGCATATACCAGATATATATAAGTACATATAGTACATGAATATAATACACATATTGCATATATAGTACGTTAATAACGTTCTGACATGTTTCTTTGCAATAAAGCCTTTTTTTTTTTTTTTTTTTTGGGTCTTTTTGAGACAGGGTCTCCCTGTAGCTCCAGCTGTCCTGGAACTTACTCTGTAGACCAGGCTGGCCTTGAACTCACAAAGATCCGCCTGCCTCTGCCTCCCAAGTGCTAGGATTAAAGGCGTGCGCCACCACACCCGGCAAGCCTTATTTTTAAAATGTTCTTCAATGAAGTGTTTTGCTTCTTGTTTCTGAATATTTATGAAGTTATCAATTTTTTTTCAAATACAGAATTAAAGTTTGCCTGCCTTTCCCACTGACTTTGGCTGGCACTGGAGTGTCTGCCACTGGGCACACTTTGCAGGCCTGTGTTTCGGGTGGAACCATGTGTGTTATGTGTACATCTGTTGTTTTCCTTGGATTTAATGAGTGTTTGCACACAGTCTTGGTGCTTTGTGCTTTTTATTCTACGTCTTTGTTTCTAGTACCAGAGATATACTTGATTGTGTCTTTTCTATTCACTACTTTCCAGGAAGCACAGCATTGTGAGAACAACAGACATAAGCCAGAATGTTCCTTATGGAGAGCAACCTGGGTATCCCAAACCTGAAAACCACGCTGACCGATGGATGTTGAAGGAGTGGTGGCAATTCTCCTAGAGATATTATGGTGTAAATTAGAAGACTGATGATAGCTTTCCTAATGTAATTTCTTTCTTAATAAGCTGAATTTTCCTTACGTAAAGAAAATTGACATCCTGCAGAGTTCCAGCCCTACTCCCTCGCATGCACGCAGAGATGGTCTTTGCCCTTCACCTTATGTGCCTTATACAGTGTCATATTCATGACTGATGGTAGAAACAACTGATCAAAATAGTCTTTTCTGATAAATGTGGATGTGGCCTCAGAATCTATCTCAACTTGTGGTCCAGGCATCCACTTCTAATTTATTAGCATTTGTGCAAAAGACCATACCTATATATACTGTCTTAGAGGTCTCTTGCTAATAACAAAAGGGTTCTTTTTAATTCTCTTTAACAATTGAAGGATTTTATGAACTGAATAGAAATAATTCTCTTTTAATATCCAGAAAATATTGAGATAAAATTAGAATTAAGGTTGTACAGAGGTAAGTGAATAATAAAGTGGAAACAGTAACAGAAAATGAGACAATTCTGCCCATTGTTTTCTGACTAATCCTAGGCCCGAGATCCTCAACAAGCATAACTGCCTGCAGATCTCCTGGTCTTCCCCAGGAGGAAGAAACCAACTGTAACTTCTAAGCCCTTGGGATATCCTTAGTGGGCCTAGGATCTTGAGGTTTAGATCTGAGAAAGTGAAACCAAGTGTGTATATGTGTGTGTGTGGGGAGAGAGAGAGAGAGAGAGAGATAGAGAGAGGAGTGAAAGAGAGAGAGAGAGAGAGATATTATTCTAAATGCTGCCTTTTGAATTAACTGAATTTTCTGGCATTTCTCAGAAGAAAACAAGATGTCCATACAGCACATAATTTGGAAGAGAACACATTGAACTACGGGTCCTTTATGCTCTCAACATCTTAGCATTCCTTCAGGAAGCCTACACATTTCAAGATTATAAATGTTGTTTTGAAGTATTTGAGTAGCAGCTGGTAGAAGACTGTGGATATTTGTTGTGTGTTGCTTATAAGGAGCAACTAGGCCAGTGGGTAGAATTTGAGGCAAATGAGACTTATATTTAAAGGTTAGTTTTCAACAACCCTAACATTAATAAGCTGGTTTTATGTTAGAGTGCTCCTAGTCATGGAAAAATTTAGGCAAAGTTTGGATTTTCCTCTGTCAGGGATGGCATCGAATGGATTCCTGTTTTAGATAAAAATTTTAATTAAATTTCTCTTTCAGGGGCAGTGCTCTTATTAGTATATTAGTATATAGATAGCTCATTAGTTCGCTAGGACTATTTACAGTGAGATGGTATGTGGCCTTCCTGTTCTTTCTGTTCTAATCATTACGATGCATCTACCTCTAGTAAAACTGAAAAGACAAGGTAATGGGAGATGTGGTCCCGTGGTAGCACACTTCATGAGGTCCTAGGTTCGATCTCAACACTGAAAACAAAGCAAAAGAAAAACCGAGGCAGTGAAAAAATAATAGTGATAATATATATTATGACTTCCAGTGAATACAACATGGTTGCATTATAATAATCATGTAACTTTCCAAAATACACATACATAAATTATAAGTTTATAGGTGGCTACAACCTAGTCGGTTTTAAATGTTTTTTAATGTAATTTTGATCTTATAAGTATAAAGATGGAATATTATGTAGCGGAAATAATCTGCTATAGAAAACATATAATTGTGATGGGAAATATTCACCCAGTATAGAAAAGAAGTAGATTATAAAATGATATGTGGGGGCTGGAGTATTGGCTCAGTGGTTAAGAGCAGCGACTGATCTTGCAGAGGACCCGGGTTTGATTCCCAGCACCCACATGGCAGCTGACAACTGTTTGAAACTCCAGTTCCAGGGAATCCAACGCCCTCTTTTGACCTCCATGGGCATTGCACAACACGAGTATACTTGCATACATTCAGGTAATAAACTCATATACATAAATATAATAAATAAAATATTAAAAAATAAAAAAATGATATGTGAAAGATGACTGTACTTCTGATGGGAAAAAGCATGTTTTTATGTTTTTAAAACCACAACTGTTAGAAGGCTTTTTAATTTTGTAAGAAAAAAAAAAGACTGGAAGGATGCACTTCATTCAAAAGGTTAAGAATTGATTTAATGCCGGGCAGGGTGGCGCACGCCTTTAATCCCAGTACTTGGGAGGCAGAGGCAGGTGGATCTCTGTGAGTTCAAGGCCAGCCTGCTCTACATAGAGAGCTCCAGGACAGCTGGGACTAAAGGGAGACCCTGTCTCAAAAAGACCAAAAAAAAAAAAAAAGAATTGATTTAGTGGGATAGAACTGTAGATGACTTTTCATTCTAAGAGATTTTTTTTTTTTTCAGATTTCCACAGTTCCTAAGTAAGCACATATTACCTTAGTGGTATTGTGATTTGAATAAGGACTATCTCCCACAGGCTCATCCGATAAGGGCCTGGTCCCCAGTTGGTGGCACTGTTTTGGAAGATGTGAAAATCTGAGGAGGCGGGACTTGGCTGAGGGAAGCAACACAGCCCCATTCCTGCCTTTCCTTGTGCTTCTTGGCTGTCTGAAGAATAGCTCTGTTCCCACCACCCTTCCTCCAGGACGAATCACTTAATCCCAGGCCCCCAAACAATAGAGGGCGGCTGTGGATTGAGAACCATAAAAACGGAGAGACAGGGTCTGGGGGATTTTAGTTTTATATCACTACCATAACAAGTTATAACAAACTTAAATAACAGCACAAAATTTATTATCTTGAATTCTGTAGGAGTCCCACATGGGTTAAAATTAAGATGTCAAAAAAGGCTGCATTAGTTTTGGAAGCTCTGGGGGAAGGGGATGCATTTCCTCATTGATTTCAGTTTCTTAGCCTATCCTCTCTCTTCGACTTCAAAGAGGGTAATGTTGCAACAGTGCCCATTCTTCTGTCATCTCCTGCTGGCCTGCTTCTTTTAGGATTCTCAGATTAGGTTGGATTTACCTAAATAATCCAAGGTAATCTTTCTATCCCTTTCCTGGGTCAGCCTACTCCCCTAGGTTTTAGGGATATGCATATCTTCATCAGAACATAATTCTGCCTACACATGATGTCAAGAAAAGAAAACACTTTGTAAATGTGATGGTGTATGTAGCCTAGGTAACTCCATTTTGTTTTGTTGACTTCGTCTTAAGGGTTGAATCCTGGCCCTGAAAAACAAGGCCAGGAAGAACCAGCACATTATGTTGACCTTTGTAATCCCCTATTCACAGATGTCTTGTGACCACCTGTTAACTAACTACCTATCTTAACTTTTGTAGATGTTTTACAATTGCCTACTATCTGTTAACTACTTATCTTAGCTTTTCTAATCATTTAGTGGGCAGGAACTGAAGTTTTAGTTTTTTTGTTGTCTGACCGGAGTTCCTCAGAAAAGCCACCACAATATGTTTTTTTCACAAAGTCCACCAAGATAAGGGTATTTGCTTTTATAAGTGTAACCTGCCCTTGAGTCAAGACCGTACCCTTCAAATCCCCAACAGGGTGCAGTCACTGGCCAGCTTAAATAAATATAATGCGGTTGATCAGAATCCTGGAGTCTATGTGGTCTTTCTGCCAGTGGTCTCAACACTGTAACATAAATATTTACCTAATCCCTTCAGAAATCACATCGTTTCCAAGAGACACCAGGCCATATATGAGGCTATACTCCCAGGCTGGCTGCCAGAGGCTGTAGAAGAGACTTGGTTCTTTGAAGTCCCACTGTGTGACAGCACTAACAAGACTGATGTAACACCATGAAAACAATGCTCTGCTCGGGAGGCAGAGGCAGGCGGATCTTTGTGAGTTCAAGGCCAGCCTGGTCTACAGAGTGAGTTCCAGGACAGCTAGGGCTACAGAGAGACTCTGACTCAAAAAGACAAAAAAAAAAAAAAAANACTCCCCTAGGTTTTAGGGATATGCATATCTTCATCAGAGCATAATTCTGCCTACACATGATGTCAAGAAAAGAAAACACTTTGTAAATGTGATGGTGTATGTAGCCTAGGTAACTCCATTTTGTTTTGTTGACTTCGTCTTAAGGGTTGAATCCTGGCCCTGAAAAACAAGGCCAGGAAGAACCAGCACATTATGTTGACCTTTGTAATCCCCTATTCACAGATGTCTTGTGACCACCTGTTAACTAACTACCTATCTTAACTTTTGTAGATGTTTTACAATTGCCTACTATCTGTTAACTACTTATCTTAGCTTTTCTAATCATTTAGTGGGCAGGAACTGAAGTTTTAGTTTTTTTGTTGTCTGACCGGAGTTCCTCAGAAAAGCCACCACAATATGTTTTTTTCACAAAGTCCACCAAGATAAGGGTATTTGCTTTTATAAGTGTAACCTGCCCTTGAGTCAAGACCGTACCCTTCAAATCCCCAACAGGGTGCAGTCACTGGCCAGCTTAAATAAATATAATGCGGTTGATCAGAATCCTGGAGTCTATGTGGTCTTTCTGCCAGTGGTCTCAACACTGTAACATAAATATTTACCTAATCCCTTCAGAAATCACATCGTTTCCAAGAGACACCAGGCCATATATGAGGCTATACTCCCAGGCTGGCTGCCAGAGGCTGTAGAAGAGACTTGGTTCTTTGAAGTCCCACTGTGTGACAGCACTAACAAGACTGATGTAACACCATGAAAACAATGCTCTGCTCGGGAGGCAGAGGCAGGCGGATCTTTGTGAGTTCAAGGCCAGCCTGGTCTACAGAGTGAGTTCCAGGACAGCTAGGGCTACAGAGAGACTCTGACTCAAAAAGAAAAAAAAAAAAAAAAAAAGAAAAGCTGGGAAAAAAAACCCCACCTCCCTGCTCATTTTTCTTTTTTCTTTTTTTTTGTCTTCTCAGGAATCACACAGGCACAGGTGAAAGAGCATTGTGCAGAGAACAAAGAGGAGTAGGAAGAAGGGGGTGCGGCCCGGCGGGGAAGGGGGTGGTGTGGAGATCTGCTGCCCAGTATCCAGCCGGATGTGTGTATTCCAACCACAGAGCAAGCGCCAAGGTTCACCAGGCCCTGCACATCCTGCTTTCTCAGGTTCCCTGGGCATGCTGCATGGAGGAGTGTCTGGAAGACGGTTCTTCACCGACGAGCCTTGGTTGTCCTCTCTTCTCGGCAGTCAAGAGACACAGCCTGCATTTGTGAATGTGTAATATGATTATTTAACATGATTATTTGACTACATGTGGCATCCAATGAGATGTGAAATTATTTTATCATGACTACCAATGATTTATGAACAACATGAACAATGCATAAAGCTAAAAGGAGTTGACATAATATGTATATCATTCAGAAATTATTGAGAATGCAGTATAGAATCCTAGAATCACAAAAGGACCTTAACTTGTGGAATGACGGACACAGAACAAGAGTGTTCTTACCCCCTTCCCCCTCTTGTTTTGATTCCTACACTGCAGCCTAGGGTTCTTTCTCAACTTTGGGCTTGACCAGGTTCAATGTAAACATCCCTTTCCCATGGAGATAGGCTTAACTGATTTCAGTGTTCTCAGACTGCCGTAGTCTGCAGCTTGAATGATGCCCAAAGACCTATGTGCCAAAGCTGGGAGGTCATTAGACCGTTGCAGTCCTCTCAAAGGGCATTGTGGGACCTTGACACCTTCCTTTTCTGTTTTGCTTCCTGGCCCTGGGAAGTAAGTTTGTCTCCATATTCTCCTGTATGATATGTGGCCGTACCACAGGCTTGATAGCAGCAGGGCTAAAGTCATCACGGACCAGAGTTCCCCAAACCATGAGACAATAAACTTTTTTTCCTTCCAAATTGATTATCTTAGAGATTTCATGACAGCACTGGCTGATAAAAACCCTCACAGCAACCTTACAAACATGAGTCTGATCTGTTTTTTTCTACTAGCACCTGACATTATTTACTTGTATAAGTGTTTCTTTTCTCTCCATTGATCTGTTCTTGAAGCCTGTTTGGAGTTTCTTTTCATTAAATAAACTTTAACAAAGGGAATGGCTTGGGCCCCTTGGTGTCATTGTGCAAGGTCCATGAAGTTTTTTTCATCTGCTAAGAGCGGTCACAGATTATTCTGTCTTTTTTATTTACTTGATCCAAGTTCAGGAGCTTTTTTTTTTTTTTTTTTAACAATTTGCTGTGTGTTAGTGTGTTTTCTGGGTTTGTGTGTTTTTCTTATGGAAGCAGAGTTCTAGGTACCAAGGCACTGGGGGTGGAGTAGTAAACCTTGTTTGGCAGGAAGAACTAGTCTTTGCTTGAAGTCAGAATTGAAACAAGATTTCTCCACTGGGCAGAAACACTGATGCGTAGAATCCCTGGTGCATCCCATTTTGTAAGCCCCAGTGGCAGGAGATCAGGGACGTTACTATTGGAAAATGTTTCATCCATGTAGGGAGGACCACACATCCATGCTCAAACATATGTATTAGGAAATGTCAGAACCTATTTTATTTTGCATTGAACCCAATTTTGCATTTATCTGCCAGAATGGCTTGCTCACGATTTTTAGTGGACATAATGCATTTGAAAATATATGACCTTCATAATTCTGCTCCTGAGAGCTCCCAGAGGAAATAAAGACCTGCATAATCTGTTTTATTCTTGAGAACAGAAACGGGTATGCTGTGTGGCCAACGTTTCAAATAAGAGCTTATTAGAAATTAACACAGTTTCTTGAAAATCCCAGTGGTGTTTACGTCAGATAATTTTCCAAATTCAGTTTTCACGATTTTTATACA